>JANHMN010000002.1:234886002-234914920 GCA_030674055.1 Rhabdomys pumilio
CCTTCCTGCCTTCCTGCCTTCCTGCCTTCCTGCCTTCCTGCCTTCCTGCCTTCCTTCCTGCTTCTTGATATCCAGCTAATATCTGTAGTGGACGATCTTTAAGTCTCCAACTCGAATATGACCAGTCAATGAAGACACAACTCAGTAATTATGAATATATTCTGTAAGCCTAGATTGGGCAGATACCCCTACACTACTCTGTTCCCCAGCTATGAGACCCTTATAACTTGAGGGTTTTCCAGACCCGTCTGTCCTTCTACCTCCTGCTTCTCAGTCGTCCTCTTCTGTCTTTCTCTTTCATCTCTTCTCCCCAGTCATCCTCTCTCTCTTCTCTCCTCAGTCATTGTCGTCTCTGTCATCTTCCTCCTCCATTGTCTTCCTCCTCCTTGCTCTCTTCCCACCAACCTTTATATCTCCACCTCCCATTTCTCTGCCCAATTACTGGCTCCAGCCTTTATTTTACAAATTAAGATGGGCAGAAGGTTCACTAGAATTCACCTGTGTAATGACTTCACAGGAAAGGGGAATTAGCATCAAAATACAAGGTCGGGGCTATCCACAACTAATATCCACCAAGTATCTGCCATCTATTTCCCAGGCACGGCCTGATAGAGGCATTAAGCTGAATATTACACTTGATTTATTTACAGTGTATGATGAATTCTAGGAGACCACACCACATGAGAGCAGAGGAGACCACTGGAGTCACCACAGAATAAGGGGTCCTTCATGACTAACTCTTAAAAAGGAATTAAGATGAAGAGAATGGGTTTTTCAGGTGGACAGAGCTCAGAGTTGGAGAGAGTGAGAGAGCGACGTGGCCTAGCTGTGCAATGACAAGATGCTGGAGGTCGCTCTGCAGGAATGAGGGCTAGATCTGGAGGGCTTTGAGAGTAGAGTTGAGGACAGTTTTATCCTAAACATTGTGACCAAGACTCTATACTATGTGTGGGGAACCTGCAACAAAGGTTTCCCTGAAGTTAGGAAGCTAGAAGTTGGCTTTAATTTCATGGTTGGTGGCAGTGCTGCCAGGGTCATGTGCTCAGCAGTCCCTCTCCTGTGGTCAGCTCCAGTCCTGGCTTGAATGTAAATGGACGTTAACCTAGAGGGATCCTGGGAATGGATGTGGCTGAGCTAAAAACATCTTTATTCAATGTCACTGGAAGAGCTGAGCGAAGTTCCCCACAGTCCCCTTTGGGTTTTTGTCTTGCTATCTCTTTTATGCTGATCTGTGTAATTTTCACAAGAGCGCATTTAAATGAAACATTCTAGATGATGAGATGAAACAGTGAAGGCCGCAGTTCATAAACCACTCAATAGATGCGTAGATGGCTTCTGCGGCCTTGCAACTTTCACCTTCCATCTGTGTGAACAGATGAAAAGGCTCCTCTGGCATCTAGAAGATTCCCAATGCCTGTTGTGTCTTATAGGACTCATAATGTAAGAAATGTCTCTGGGGACTTGGGAACAGAATTTAAGTGAACTGAAATCTAAGAACATTCTAGAAGCTCAGACTCATATTTAGTCTCTGTGCCCACTGCTGCTCTTTTTTTCAGAGAATGACAGAAGAGAGTTTTGAAAACACCTATTTGTGGTGGGGGAACAGACCTTGAGGGTTTTGGGACCTGTTTGGAATTCATTCAGTGCCTTCACTGGCTGGCTTCATTTTGTTCAGCTCAGACTTTATTTAACATAGATTTAGGCTTTGAAAAGCTTAATCTTTTCAATTAGTAGCTGAGCTCTCCCCCATGGAGATCATCCAATTAAAAATCAAATTCATAGGTCAATGTCTCTGGCTCGTCTTTTATTCGGTGCTTATCAAAAATGGTCCACATCCGCTAAGGGGCTCAGGGGGAAACACACTTTAAAATGTGTGAGCTTTGGGCGGAGAGATAGCTCAGCAGGTGAAGAAAGACACATGCTGTCAAGATTCAAAACCTGAGTTTGATCCCTAAGACCCACATAGTGTAAGAAGAGAATAAAACCTCACACGCTGATCTGGACTCTAGACATTCTCCTGCGTGCATGTGCACAGACACACACTATTTTTGAAAATATATTCTGTCTTCAATGAGTCTGTGCTGGAAACTGGGAGCAGAAGGCCTATATTAGTCTCTTAGTAAGGAAACTGTTGAGAGTCCAGAATCTTTAACCTCTTACGCCACCTGTAACCCGTAGGCAGAAGGAACTCTGTGTAACAAAGACGAGCTAGGCTCATTGTCCCAGTCTCCAGGTTCCTGCCTCGGCTAGGGCAGGTGACTCAAAGATAGATGCTCCCCAGTGGGGGCTTATAAATGACCAGCAAACTCTTGCTGAGGTCACTCAGTTCTTTCAAGTGGCAAAGAAAGTAAAACTGAGATTTCCTCTCATGGGACACACTTGCCCCAGTCCATTAACAGAGTCAGAGATTGCTGTGGCCCACAGCCAGGACAGACCTGTGGACAGGGGTGCAGGTGAGACCCCTCAACCACCAGAGCCTCACTGTGTGGGTTTCGTCATTATTTTGTCTAAGGAAGATAGAGCTGGGGGGGGGGGGGGGTACGCTGCTGGCTTTATAATCAGTTCTTTGGATATTACAGGCAGATTGAATAAAACGATCTGCTATGGAGCAGCAGGGAGCCTAAAGGTGGAAATTGAATTGGCTGCTACCCCAAGCCAAGATGATGGGGTGGGGATAGGAGCTATATTATTATAATCACCACGGTGGGCGCTCCTTTTCAGTTTCCTACACAGTAAGAGAAAAGGTAGCTTTCAATTACAGACACATGAATTTCAAATGAATACCTGGTGTACCTGAGAGGAAGCATGCAGCTCTGGGCCTCAGCCATGTGCAGATGGCAGGAGCAGAACCTTGTAAAAGGTGCAGTTAGAGAAAAAGGGATGGGTGCCACAGGGGCATGTACATCTCACTGTTGTGAGGGTCCCAGTTGGCTGGTGCTCTGTGGAAGCATATGGAGTTTCCCCTCCTTCTTACAAACTCTTGAAGTAGCTCTGACTGACAGGTATGGCACATCTGCCTTGAATACAAGCACCTTAAGGTTGCTCTCAGCCATTTTCTGCCCTAGAAGTCACAGGAACAAGAGGTAGATGATGTCTGGCTTTGAATGATATTCTGGAGGTCCCCAAGGCCAAGATTAGTGTAGCATTGGAGAGCCTTTTCTAACTATGAGCTCTTCAGCATCAAATGCCACTGGAACCTTCTCTATTAAGCTTCCAGACTTTTCTTGTATTCCTACTGTGAGGGAGTTAATTCTAAGAACAGATGCTGGTTCTCTTTAACAAGAAGGATGCTTGCTTTCAGAGAAAAGAGGAACTCTCCCTAAATTCTAATTTGAATCTCACCACACCTCACCTGGACTTGAGACTGGCTCTGAGTGTCCTCCATGTCCCAGTCTCTCCTCCAGTGAAAAGGGAAGCATAAGAAACACCTCCCAGGTTGAGGACTTTCAAGTGGTCATTGACACCCTAAAAAAAAACAGCCAAGAACCCCAAAGCATGTCAGTTAAAAATTTTTTATTGTAGATCAACTAAAACTTATAAATGAAGAAAAACAGTTTCTGAAACATCTATTATAAAATAGCCACCCATGTTTATTAGCTTATAAATTAAAATGAGAAGCATGTAAGCCTGTTAGCTAATCCATTTTGTACTAATAATACTAACAATACGAAACGCACTGCATATTTTTAAATAGAAAATGAGACTTTCCAAAACAATTTTATGAAAAGACCAGCACAGCCCCCTGTGCTTGCACATGTCTCTAAATTCTTTTCTTTTTTCCTATTTATTTATCTTACTTTGTGTGCGTGGGTGTTTTGGATGCATGCATGTCTGTGCTGTGTGCGCACAGGGCTTCGGAGGTGGGAGGGGATGTTAGTTAAGTGAGCTGCCACGCAGTTGCTGGGAATTAAACCTGTGTCTTCTGAAAGAGAAGCCAGTGCTCTTAACCTCTGAGCCATCTCTCCAGCCCCTTTCTTTAATGTCTGTTGCCATTATCCCATTCCATGTTGCCTCTGCATAGATTAAACACCGGTTACTTCTCTGGATAAGGTGAATCTACTTCCTGAAGGAGCATGGGGGTGGGGTGGGAGCGCACACCACCCCTTTAAGAACTCCCGTATCATTATTTGGGGAGGAGTGAACTGTGTAACAGGAAGGTTTACGTCCAGGCCTTGAAAGGAGGAGCAGAGTAGGCCTTTGGACCCAGCCGTTGGCCTCTAGCTTCTGTGATCCTGCCTCTACCTCCGTGCATAATGCTGGCAGATAAAGGGAGATCTGGGTTCCCCTTGACAGCTGGGGCAGCCATGAAGCATCATGACATCTTTCTATTGTGGAGATGGAGGTAGCCCTTGGGAGTCCTCCAGGAGCCCCTTTACAAGTCACCAGCACCACTGCTATGGCACGTTAGACTTGAGATTCATTCCGAGTGTTTGTTTAAAGACTTGCACCCCCATCTGAGAGCAGCTCCAGGATTGGATGCCACTCATAGTGGACAAGCATATCTCTGCCATCCGGAGAGTTCCAGAAGCCCCCTGGCCTCCAGATGGCTTCTTCCTTGGTTTGCCTTGTGGAGGAGTCAAACCAGATGTGCCCACAGCAAACTAAAGAAGTGGATGCATTGAGGATGTCGAGGTGGCTGTTCCAGGGGCGAGCACTGGTCTCTCGCCTAGCTTGATTTGAAAAAAATGGTGGGCAGCTTATCAAAATGACTTGCACCTAGGGGTACATTTGGAAGCCAAGCAAAATAGTCCCTCTCTTCCTCCTCCCTTCTCCCTTCCCTGACTCTCCTCCCTCTTCCCTACCTCCCTTTTCCCTCTCTCCCACCCCTTTTCCTCTCCCTTATACCCATCCTCATCCTTCCTTCCCCCCTCTCCCTTTTCCACTCCCCCCACAGTCTCTCTCCCATGGACCATTTGTTTTCCAGACTCAAAGCACTTCAGAGCACCTTACTTGTCTGCAGGTGCCAATCAAAAAGAAAAATAGGAGAGGGGCGAAAAGTCACATTAGAATTCATAGAAGAAATAAGATTGTTTTTGAAACACCAGCAATTGCATTTCTTTGTTTTATTAGCATAAGCAAATTATTAATTCAGCCCCGACAAGGCATAGATCTTTGTCACATAAGACACCATCCATCCCACCAGAGACCTTCACTCATGGGCTTGATGATAATATCTCTCCCCATTTGCATAATTCTTTTGCACTTTTCACGGCCCTGTCATATACTCCACGGATTTAACTCTGGTAACTATGTGGAATAGAGGTTTTTGCCCTAGGTGAAACCCACAAGAAAGCACAGGGGTTTTACCTCATTACCACCGTGCTCCCAACATGAGCAAACGCTTCAGATTCAGTCAGTAGCACCTCAGGAAAAACGCCATTAATATTTAACATGTAACATTTTTATTGCATTCCAAAACTTAATCAAACTCTCTCTCTCTCTCTCTCTCTCTCTCTCTCTCTCTCTCTCTCTCTCAGAACTGGCCTTGGAGACTGCAGAGATCTGGGCCTAACTTTGGGAAGTAACCCTGCAAATACTCTTCCTAGTTGATGTGACCGCTATTGGCGAGGTGTCTCAGCACACAAGCACATGCACTGATCCATCTTTCTGCTGTGGCTGTGTATATACAGACACAGAGATACACGTGCAAGCAGATCTGGGTGTATCCTGTATGGACTTCACCTGTCCACAGGTACAAGCCTACTCAGGACAAGATACGACAGACCTCCAGCTTCCAGAAGGCTTTCTTGAGTTTTTTTCAGTCCATTACTCAGAGAGAGATATTTTCTGGCTACCACTATTGCCACAGACACACACACACACACACACACACACACACACACACGCGCACACACACACACTCACATGTTCCCCCTCTTTTCATGTGTATGTGTGTTTGGTGTGCATGCATGTGTCTGCATGTGTGTGGACTATCTGTGTGTGTGTTCACGTGTACGTACATGCTTGTGGAAGCCTGAGGTTGGCGTTGGGAATCATCACTGGTCCTTTGGGTCTGCTGTTGCTGTGTATGTACAGACAGACAGACACCTTTGCCATTTTATTCATTGAGGCAGGGTCTCTCGAGCAAACAAAGTATTCATGGATGTGGCTAGTCTTGCTAGGCAGCATATTCTGGGGAGTTCCATCTTGAATGTCCTGGGCTGGAATTACAGCCAGGTTGTCACACCAAGCCTCTATTTACACGAGTCTCTGGGAATCTGAACATTGGCTCTCATATTTATCTGTCGAGTGTTAATTCAAGCTGGGCTAAGTTGCTGCCTTCATCTCCACCTGCTGCCTGACTGCAGACACAACCTGACTACCACCTAACTGTCCCTCCTTCCCCATCTGGACAGAGTGTACCCTGAAACTGTGAGCCAAAACAAACCATTCCTTCCTTAAATTGCTCTGTCACATGATTGTCACATTAGTGAGAAAAATAACTCATGCAGATGGATCTCAATGCATCCTGTGATGGAAACCACTTACAGAGGTGTGTGAACAGGGGTGTCGGTACCATGGCTGATCCTTGTTAAACCAGATGCTGTGGGGAAAGTTGGGCAAAGATCAAGAAGGCCTCTGCCTCCACCCATCTGTCCTCAGGACCCTGGAATTCAGCCCTTCGGGGCAGACTCTCTGAGGAAGCAGCAAATCCTCCTCATCCTGTGTAATTTTGGAAAGATCAGAAAGGTTCTACAGAAGAGGATTTGGTAGCTGAAGTTGACAGCAAACTAAAATAAATGAATTAAAGAAAATAATCATTACTTCTCCAGCATCAACACAGCCCAATTCCATGATAATTCAACCCAGATGAAGAGAACTTCAAACCCAGCCCTGCGCCACTCCATCTGACACTGTGGTACTAATGGTGGCAGACCCCTTGAAGGTGGAGTAGATCCTGACACAGAACCCAGCTCTAAGCACCAACACTGGCAGAAAAGTTAGGAGATATCAGAGCAGGCCCAGGAATTGGGCAAGACTCAGCCCAGTCTGTCTTTCCTCAGCAGTGAAGTGATTGGGGGGCGTTAACTACCCATTTCCTAACCTTGTCTGTAAAATGAATGTGAATGTCCTTGCCGCCCACAGCTAAAGACACTCAGAACTCTGGCATCCAGCAGTTCTGCCCAACCCAGCTCACCAAAGTGAGCTTTTGTTCTGACTTTACAGAACAGAGCATCATGGTCCCTCTGGAGAGGAGCCACTTGCTAGTCCAGTGATGTTGGAGCCATTGAGGTTGGTCCAGAGGGATATGATTGCACGAGCTCCCGCCCACGGGACATGTTTCCGGATGTGCTGTATGTGCACACGACGGTAGGAAAGTCTGCAGTATCACATAGAATGAGTTGATGGGTGTGTGTGGTGATCCTCCTCCTTTCACAGCCTGATCTTTGTAAAAATAAGGAAGAAACAACAAGATGTCCAAGACGCACGCACAAGGAGATCAGGGAGCGGCGTGTTGACGGCTAGTGCGGCTTGTCTTAGACTCTGTTGTCACCTAGTTAGTCAGTGATGGCCACTTCTGAGACTGGAAGAGGCAGGACCCCTGCTAACCTAGTGCAGTAGTCACTGATCTGTAGTCACACAGCAATCTGGGACACATCACAGTATGCCAGGAGGTTTAGCCTTAAAGAGCCCTGGGACCCTCTTCTATTGGTGGCAAGTTCAACCCCCAATACCTGCTGGTCTCATATTCCCATTTCTGATTCCATTAGATAAAGCCAGGACTAGAGGAGGGAGGGGCAATCCCTATCAAAACCTTGTGCATGGGAGCCAGCCTGCCGGTGGGAGGGTGGGTGGGTGAGGAATTACTAAGTTACTGTGGACAGAAAGGGAACAAGAACTTGGGAGGTGCAGCCATTAGGCTTTGGTGGGTACATGCAAGGGCTAGGGTTAATGGGACCTTTTGAGGAGTCCCTGTGGGTCAGGCTGGAGGTGCCTGAGGACGTGGGGACAACAGACATCTTAGTGAGGGGAGGAGGTACAGGCTCGAGCAGCCGGGATCTTGGAAGGACATGTGTGTTTTTACTTGCACTGGGGTGAGGGAGCTGTGCTTTGAAGATGCAGCAAGGGGAATGTGTGAGAACTCTGGCCTCTGGTGGAAAGTTGGCTTTCCTGATTGGAAGCAGCTGTGGGCCTTTGACTTCTTGGAGGAGTAGAAACTTTGGTGTCTTTATGGAGTTAGAGGTTACTCCAGATGACTTCCTGCCTCCCAGACTGGATCAGAACCATTTTTCAACTTGCTCAAACATTCAAGACTTACATAGATAGGTTCTAGATGGTAACAGAACATTCCATCCCTCTAAACCAATGGCACAATGTCTCTCTCCCCTGCAGCACTTTGAGATTGAATTACCCTGAGAGACTCTTAGCATCCAGGCCCTACAGATGTGTTTCTTTTCTTTTTCTCAGAGCAATTTGGGTCACTTAGGCTTCTGAGCAGAGAAATTGCCACGTCAAGTTGTTCTTCATGATCTAATTCTCGGGAGCCCCGGGGCAAACAGAAGCGTCTTAGTGAAGGGTCTGAGGGATTGCTGGGTGATAATCAGGTTAGCAGACAATGCTCTGAACTTCTCTGGACAGTCTACTTATCTGTCAATTAGGATGAAATAGAGCACCTTCCTTTGAATGATAAATTATCGTGTATGTATATGTTTGTGTGTGTAAGGACTCCTGTGCATGTGAATTTGTATATGGAGAACAGATGTATGTGTTATCAAGTATATGAAGACCAGAGGCCTACTCAGGGCTTGCTTCTTGGGTGATACCCATCTTTTCTGTTGAGACAGGGTCTTTCGATGAATCCCACCAAATAGGTTGGCCCAGGGATCCAGTTGTCTCTGCCTTCTCAGTGCTGGGATTACACACACACTATGTTCAACTTTTTTTTCTCTTTTATTCACATGGGTTGGAAGATGGAACTCAGGTCTTCATGCTTGCAAGGCAGTCTCTGCCGGCTGAGCTATCTCAGGCCAGTCTCTACTCTCTGGGCTATCTCCACATCATCGAGGGTTCAGTTCTTTAGCAAATTATCTTAAAATCATCCTATATTTACAGGATAAATTGTAGAACCAACACAGAACTCCCAGAACCTTTTCATCGAGTTTCCTCTGCTGATGACATCTGTTTTTCTGGGATTAATATGTCAGACTGGATAGAACACTGGTCCATTCCTGTTCATTGAACCACACAACTTCTCTGTCTTTGACTAGTTTTCTCCTAATGTCTTGAGTCTGGTCTGGGCCTTCGTTTGGATGACATATTACATTTAGGTATAATATCTTCTTAGACTTAGCTGGTCAGTGCCTTTGGTTTTTGTTTTGTTTTGTATTTCCTTATTTTTCATGACTGTGTTAGGCTTTTTGTTGCTGTTATACACAACCCAGGGGACCTCTTAAAGGGGCAGAGGTTCATTTTGGCTCACAGTTTCACAGTTTTCAGTCCATAGTCAGGTGTCAATTAGAGTGAAATAGAGCACCTTCCTTTGAATGATAGGTTATCATGTATGTATATTTTTGTGCATGTAAGTACGTATAAGACCCATTACTGTGGCTCAGTGGAGAGGCATAAGGACATCAGGTAGGAAAATAAAATTCCTTACTTCATATTGAACAGGGAGCAGAGATGGAGACACAAAGAAGGCAGGGGTAAAGGTATTCCTTTCCAGAACATGTCCTGGGTATGACCTATGTCCTTCAACCAGACCCCACTTCCTACTCTACTGAATCCCAGTCACACTCTCACGTGAAAAACCTATCAAGGATCCATCTACTGCCCAGTTCAGAGATTTCACAGTTGAGTCAGGTCTCAGATTAGATCTGGGGACCAAGCTTTCAGCACATGAGTCTTTGCAGGGAAGAGGTCTTGACCTTGACATGACCTTGAACAAGCTGATGCAGGATGCCCTTATCTTTTATGCAGTTTCCCTGAGGTCAGGTTTGCCTGGTGTTTTCACCACAACTGACTGGGCTTATAGTTTTTAGGGAAGAAGATGACAGAGGGGACATGTCCCTTCATGCTGTCAAATATATTGGCCTTGATTCCACTGGGTCACTTTGGAGACACTATGGTGAGAATGGATGGGGCTAAAAAGAGCATATACCCAGTCCACAATGCCTAGGTAAAGAAAGCAAGTAGGTTTGGATGACTTCTCACTTTTTCAGGTGACAGTGTCAGCTTCAGTTTCCCATAAAGATGAACCAGGCTGAGTCCTGTCCTCAAGAAACCCGAAATTGGGGACTCAATGGCGTCTTCACCTCCATCCCAGTAATGTTCCAGTCTCTTTGCTTTGTTCAGCAGCTCCTAAACAATCGTTTCAGCTCAGAGCTGAGGCTCTTGGCACCCGGGGTGTGTGGGAAACCAGAATATGAAACAGCATAGCAATTGCTGGCCAGGGATGAACAGCCCAGAAGACAAAAGGCAGAGGATTTGAATGACAGGCCCAGCATGCGGTGGGGAATAGCAAGCCACAAGAAGGGAGACCCTTTGTGTAGCAGAATGACTCTCACGAGGACAGTGTGGCCAGGAAGGTCATCTGCTGCAGCTGTCCTTAACTTCTCGGACCATGACGGAAGGATCTGTGCCAACCAGCCCAGTTCTACTTTTTGGGTGCAGAAACAAGCAACTTTCTCACTAGGTCTCCTTCAACCAAAGTTGAAACCACAGGCCTTTGCTACATAGCAATATGGAGGCAAAGTCCTAGCCCCTCCAGATACATACAATATTGTAAGTCTTGGAAGTCATCAAACACATAAAAGTCGCTTTGCAAAATAGAAAGTTCTGTGCAAATGTGAGCTCCTAAATGAAAGGACAGGAGGCCTCATTGTCCTCTGAGAGTGCCTTCTCACTAGGGTGGTGTGTCAGCTCCTCAGGTCATCTTGACCAGAAGGTTCTCTGCAGGGGACATGTCTCTATACTAGAGTGGCCATCAGAACGCATCAAACAAGCCAACTCCTGCCTTCACCTTTTACAAGAAGTAAAGGATCTCTAAATGCCCAGCCTCCTCTCAAGGCACATAGTCTGTCTGACTGCCTCAAGTTCGAGTCCAGCATGTCTGCTCTCAGGAGACAGTCCAGTGACTGTGCTCCATCACAAGCAAACTTCACTGCTTCAAAGACAGGTGTGGCAACCCACGCTGTAATCCCAGGACTTAAATTTGCTTCTCAGACCACTATAAAAGGGTCAGTGCTAGGCAGCCCCATTCTAGGTTTCTTGGTGCAGAAGCAACACATTCTTTCCAGGTCTTCTTCAGCCCCAGTTGAAATCCAAGACCTTTGGTACATACAGATATTAAGGCAAGGTCCTAGCTCTCCTGCTGAGGCAGGAAGCTCGCCGTGAGTTTGAGGGAAGCCTGGGCTACAGAGTGAGACAAAAATGTGTAAACAGTTGCACCTATAGGCTCTCTTCTGCTCACAGTAGGACAACAAGCTGGTAACAAGCTGATGTAAACTTGGTGGGATCTGGAGTCTTCTGGGAGACATGTCTTAGCTTGCTTGTGAGAGAGTTTCCATAGAAGGTTAGCCTAAAAGGAAAGACTCATCTTGAGTGTATGAGTTGGTATCATGCATAGACTAGGATACCATTACTGACCACAGGAAAAAGGAGAAGGTGAGCAGGCTACCAGCATTCTCTCATCTTGCTCTACTTTCTGACAAGGTTGCTGCCAAGTGGTGGTCACTGCCTTATGGTCACTGCCTCACCCAACATGCTGGACTTGGCTTTCAAGCTGTGATATAGAACACAGTTTCCCTCCCTTGGGTTGCTTTGAGTGGGTGTTTTGTCTTAGCAACTGGAAGAGTAACTAATTCTCATGAATAGGTTGCCATCCAATCCTCTTAGCTTAACCTTAACTCAGAATCCTCGAATTAGCCTCAGCATGGGCAAAATCATCTCGCACCAGGCTATTACATCAAGGTTTTACTGCATGTAAAAATGGAAAAATGGGGGCTAGAGAGATGACTCAGGGGTTAAGAGAATTTGCCATTCTATCAGGAAGATATGCACCCATATGGGGCAGCTCACAATTGCCTGTAACTTCAGCTATGAGAGTCCCAGGGCTCTCTCCAGGCCTCCAGGTCTCCAGGCTTCTGGAGCACCTGCATACATGTGCTCCCATATATACCAGCATGTACACACACACACACACACACACACACACACACACACACACAATGAAGTACTTGTCTGGGTGCTTGAGGTATACTTTCTACTGAACACTCTACCTCCAAATGTTTTAAAACTTACCTCAGTCCTAACACTGTCATCAGCCAGGCCTTGTCTCTTGCTTTTATCTGGGGGGAGGGTCTCTTGTTTTCAAGAACTCAAATAAGATTGCTTGAGGTAAAAGCAGCAAACATGCTATCTGCCTTTACCCTTCACAAATAACTATCTCAAGTCATATTTTCCTGTTTGTTAAAAAAAAAAAAAAAAAGACCTCATGGCATGTCTAGAATGGTAAAATAGACCAAGTTCTTGTTTATTGGTGAGGGGCGGGCAGAAGAAAGACCCAACAGTGTTGTTGACCCAGTCTCTCGGGACTTGGGAACTCTCCAAAGCTCATCAGACACTCAGTTCTGCACTCCTCACCAGGGCTGCACAGAAATCTAGACCTGGCTTAGCAAGGCACAGTGTAGTGCATTTATTCTTTGTAAGGCACAGTGCATTGCATTTATTCTTTGTAAGGCACAGTGCATTGCATTTATTCTTTGTAAGGCACAGTGCATTGCATTTATTCTTTGTAAGGCACAGTGCATTGCATTTATTCTTTGTAAGGCACAGTGTGGTGCATTTATTCTTTGTAAGGCACAGTGCATTGCATTTATTTTTGACACTGTTTTCCAGGGAAAGGTCCAGACCCTAGATAGACACTAACCAGTTATGGTGTGTCTCTGAGACAACAGGAAAAACACAGGACCAGCTTCTGATGAGAAACAGAAACCTCTTGCCTGGGTCAAATAGAGCCTTCAGGAAGACACAGCACACAGAAAGGAGGCTGACTTGCATTTTGGTTGTCTGATGGTGTGATTGCTCTGTCCAAGCAGAGCTCCTCTGAGGGTTTCAGGCACACTGACGTCACAGGTTAGCATCAGGGGTGGGAGTCGCTAGGCACAGCAAAGTCTCTTCCGCCTGAGCTTGCATGAGTGGTGCTCAGTCCCTGTCTCCTCTAGTTTCTATACCCAGAGTCTGGAACACAAGACAATGCTTAGTAAGGTTTTCCTATCTAATTAGAAGCTCTAATGGACCAGGGTCTCACACACTGCCTATAGATGTTAAGCCAGATGTTTCTTTGTTCTTTTTCAGTGTAAAGTGTTCATAGCATCCTTGCTCTCTACCCATGAGATTTTAGCAGCCAACAATGCCCAAATACAAAGTGTGTTCTGAGGTTGTCAACTGTCCCCAAAGGAGCAAACCTCTGTCATATAACTTGCAGCACATTACCATGAAGAACTTTGTGGGGCTAGGAAGATGGCGAGGTCCTTGCCACATAGAATGAGGACCGGAGTTCAGATCCCCAGAACCCAGCACATAGCATCCCCTGCTATGTGTGGCAGCATGAAGCTATAGTCCCAGTACTGGGAAGGCAGGCACATACCAGTCCCTGCTGAGCTCCAGGTTCAAGAGAGATCCCATCTCAAACTATAAGCAATGAAGAAAGACAACTAAGGTGACCTGTGGCTTCCATATGCATGTACCCACACTGCACAGATATGGACACATCTACACATGTATACCACACCACAAAACATGGAATTTTCTGAGCATGTTCCCAAAACTCCTATGCAGAGGGTTCTGGAGGGAGATGGTTTAGCAGATAAAACCCTTGCCATGTGATTATAGGGACTGGAGTTTGGATCTTCAGAATAGTTTAAATGATGTGTGGTTTAGCAAGCTTACTTATAGTGAGAGTACTCAGATGTGCAAGCTTGCTGGCTAGACTAGTCCTGTCCACTAGGCCAGACGACATTGAGAGACTGCCTCAGAGAACAAGGTGGCAAGTCACTGAGGAAGATTCCTGACGTCAACCTTGGCTTCCAAAGCATGTGCAACACTCAACAGACCCTGCATACCACTCTCATGCACCCACATGCATGCAAACATGCACATACACATATACACCACATACATAAGGAAGAGAGGGGGTAAACCAGTAGATTGGACTTCATCACAGGAAATAAAATAAAACCAGATGAGAGTCCATGGGATTGGAAGGATGCATCTTGCTCCTGCTCTTGTTTAATGGCTCTGATGAGCACTGCAACTGACATATGGACAAGCAGAAGCTAATCCAGCCACTTGCCTTTTTGAAGTTTCTGGGAGACACATTGGCCTCACTCATCCCAGGTTTCTTCACCATTCCCTGCTGGTCCACCTGGACTCATCTCCTCAACCTGAACCCTTCCCACCATCCTCTCATTATACTCTGTCTGTCTCCCAGGAATGGAGAGGTTTGAAGGGGGAAGATGTTTGCTTATCATTTTGATAGCCTTTATTTATTTGGAATGTAAACTTCCTCTTGAGATGACAAACTCACTCTGTGCTGAAGGTATACAGCAGGCTGTTTATAATGGATCCTGTAATTAACCGGTCCATCGCTGGGCGCATGTCACCCATCCTCTGTTTGGAGCATGTGACAATCTCAGAAGGGCCCTTGCGAGGTGGATGTTTCCGTCATGTTCACCTGAAGAGAGAAGACCTTTCATGCCAGAGCTTCAACACCTCGTTTTTAAAACTTGGTTTCTGGCATGGGTGTTGTTCTCCCCATACAGCCCCATATCCTCTCTGGAATCTGGATGCTTCTGAAGGCCCATTGCTCCCCAGAATGGGTCCCAGTGGATCTGAGAATTACTGTTTCCCAAAGTTTATTTAGACAACCTCTGGCCTGCTTTCTGCTTTATGTAAGTGTTTTCTCCTGAGCCCCCACGCCTTGTTTTCCCAAGTGTCTGAGGCTAGGGCTCAACGTGAAGTCTTATTCAGGATTCCATTGTGAGCCAGAACAAAGGCCCTGAGTCAACACAGCCTCCGCTGCTGTGGCCCACCCAACCTTTACCCACAAAGCTTTTCTGTTTCTCAGAAAAGTGTTGTGAACATGGACCCATGGTGAAAGACAACCTAAACTTGTCATAGCCTATGGCGCTTGGTCTCAGCGAAGAGTTTAATCTCATCACATCTACTTTGCTGAGATGCTTCCTGGATTCTTCAACTTTCCAGTAACCACTCTGTCTCCTCTTCCCCCGAAACACAAAGTTTGGGTGAAGGAGCAGAAAGGGCAGTGGTCAAAAGGAAATGTCACAGGCAGTCCTGTGTGCCTTAGTGACAAGCCAAAAGGTTGACTTTAAATTAATTGAATCAGTCAACTCAGGAAGACAGAAGCCCTGGAAAACCAATTATTCAATATGCCAGCTCTTTAAACTGATCTGATCAAATCAGTGGGTGAGCCCAGGTCCTGCCTGGAGGAACCCATGCAAGCATCTATTTTATAAAAACTGATTTATTTTTTAAGGAAATCTGAGGGACAGATACAGAATGGTTAAGTCAAAAAAATGTGTAAATAGCATAGAATTCTTTTCCCTGCCTCTGCCAACTCTCTGGAACAATTTGTCATTTAATTTCTTTGAACATCAAAAGAATTCCTTAACTTGAGATATTTTTCCAAAAATGTTATTAAATGACATATTTATTCCAAACAAACAGTGAGCTGGAGGGAGGCCTCCCATTATATATGTACCAACTAGGATGTGAAATTAAAATTCTCCAAAAGCCGGAGGCTTCTCTGATTTCTTCCCCTTGCTTTTCTCTCCCTTAAAAACAAATTACAGACATATTAAGACTCACAAAAGAGTATGCCACTGTGGCTCCTCTAAAGAGTTTTTTTTTTTTTTAATTACGTTTACTCATGGGGTAAAGAGTAAGTACCACTGCTTGTTTGTGGAGGTCAGACCCGTAGGAGTTGGGTCTCCTTCCACCAACTGGGTCCAGAGAACACAGGTCACAGTCAGTCACCTGCCCTCCTAGGTGTTCTCACTTAAATTTCTCTAGGCCTAGTGCTAGCCATGTTTTCCCATGTGCTCATTGGCCAGTTATATATTTTCTTTGGGGAAAAGCATGTCTCTAAGTTCTTTGCCACTTCTGAATTTTTGTTGTTACGGAGCATGGTGGACATCACCTCTGTTGGATAAGTGACTACAAACACTTGTTCTGTGTCTTGCCTCTTCGCTCAGGGCATAGTGTTTCCCAGTGCACAAAAAGGCTTGGAGCTGACAGGGGTCTAGTTAGTTGTTTCTGCCTTTGTTGCTTGCATGCTTTCTTGTAAGAGATTTATGGTTTGAGTTTTACAGTTCTTGCAGTGTGTCTTCAGACCTTTGATACAATTTGTGCTAATTTTTAGTATAATACTTTATTATTTTGAGAATTTTATACATAAACGCTATGTATATTAACCATATTTACTCCCGTTCCTCCCAGATCCTCTCCTACCCTCAAGCCCCACTCCTTCCCAACTTCCTGCCCTCCTTCCTTTTATAATTGCTCACTTGTTCCCATTTGTGTTGCTAAGATACTCTTGGTTGTGGCATTAGGGTAGACCTACCAAGGGTCATACACCCTCAAAGAAAATGGATTTTCTCTTTCCCAGAAACCATTAACTGTTAACAGCTCCTGGGCTAGGGGTGGAGGGTTGTGAGCATTTTCTACCTCCATGACGGGCTGTTTGCTCAGCTTGATCTTGCCCAGGTCTTATGCAGCTGTGGCTCTGTACCACAGTGAGTTCGTGAGTCTAACTGCTCTTCATAAACTTTTCATTGTTTTGCTTTCCTTCTCTCCAAGCTCTGACTCCTACAGTCCTTCAACTCCCTTTTCCTCAGTGGTCTTCAAACACTGGGAGGGAGGGGCAGGCACATGACAGATGTCCCATCTATGAATGAGTATGCCACAGCTACTATGACGAGGTGTGAGTTTCTGCATTACCCACCATTCACATCACAGAGAAGCTTCTCTGACAGGATCTGAGAGTGAAGTCAATCTGTGGCTCTATAGGTTTTAAGTGCAGTTTGATTGTATATCCACTTATCAAAGTAACAGTAGTAGAGTCTTCCCTGGGGCTTGTGAGCTCACAACCATGGGCTCTTGGCTAGATTTACAGTAACAGGCATAGGTTTCCTCCCATTGAAGAGCTCTGAAATCCAATCAGAAAGTGATTACTGTAATGGTTTGAATGAGTATGGCTCCCATAGGCTAATGTACTTAAATGCTTGACCCCCAGTTGGTGGAACTGTTTGGGAAGAGTTAGAAGGTGTGGCTTTGTTGAGGGAGAAATGTCAGCAGAGGTGGGCTTTGAGTATCAAAAGCACCTGCGTTTCCCAACCGGTTCTTACATAAGCCCTTAGCTGCTGCTTCCACACCATGCCTGCCTGCTGCCGCCACACTTTCTGCCACGATGGTCATGGACTCTAACTGGAACCAGACACTCTCAAATTAAATGCTTTCTTCTGTAAGTTGCCTTGGTCATGGTATTTTGTCATAGAAAAGTTAATAAGAATATAAATATAAATAGAACTAAAAACTAATTAAAAAGTAACTAGGACAGTTATTCTTATAATGTTCATGCCACTGTTGTAGCGATGAGACTACCTTGCCACACTGGTTATCACTATAGTTCACAGATTGAACTAATCTTGGCATGTGGTATCCAGTGGTCCTACTTCATTCTCATGCACATAGGTACTGAGGTCTCCCACCATAATATGTTGAAAAGGTTGTCCTTTTTCATTGAAAGTTCTTGGCACTTTTATGAAAATAGTTCACTCATCTGTCTCTTCAGGTCTTCCTTTTGTGGTTTGTACCCTAGGAATTCTCACCATATTGAGATTTCCTCTTCTGAGTTCTCCACTTCATGAATCCTGAACATCTCCATGTCTATCTAGCTATACCACTTTACTATAGACAGGAGAATGGTGTGTGATTTCTTTTGTGTGTGTGTGTGTGTGTGTGACTTTGTACCTTGGTGTTGTTGAACCCTTTTCCTGTTTACTTGCTAGAGTCAATCTGGATCAGCGTCGACAGGCTGTACCAGCCCATGTTACCTGTGAAGGGCTATCCCTCAGCATCCCTTGAGATCTTAAGGATTTATCTGATGACTCCTTTTACTCCCAAGGCTGCTGAAGTCTTCAGATGCTCAAGTCTTTCATACACAATGACACGGTAATCGCGCGTTAAGTGATGTGCACCCTCTTGCATATTTCAAATGGTCTAGATCACGCTAACATCTCACACAATGTCAACGCTACATAATTTGTCATTATACTTACTGATTGTAAAGTAATGGTTAGAAACGGTCTGTCCATATTCACAATAGTTGCGTTTGGCCCCCAAATGCTTTCCATCCATGCTTGATTGGATCCACAGATGTGGAATCTGAAGAAACTGTGATGTCTGCCCTCTCCCCTAGCTGGGGAGCAGCAGGGGTAACTGACCAGGGCTCATTTCCTAACAGATTGAACAAATGAGCTCAGGACAAATGGCTATTGGGACAGTGGACGTGGCCGCTGATGTGAGGATGTCACCTCACATCCTGTGTGTTGGTAGGGTTGAAGCACAGTTGGATTCTTCACTTCAGCCCCATTTTTCTAGATCTCTTTTCTGTTCCTCAGACCTGTGTCTCCAGGTATCTTCTTGCTCTGAGTTGTTGCCAAGCAAACTTGTCTCAGAGCCTCACACAAAATCTGTCTGAACGCAGGTCCAGAGTCTATGTCTCTGACCCAGCCTCACCTTAGCTCATCTGGGTTGATTTTGCTGAGCCCTGCTAAGCCTTTAGTGTCCTTGTCCATAAAAGAGTAAAAGTGGTTGACTATGCTTCTGTATACAACAGAGGGTAGGCTGTAGTGCTGGGGACCCCAGAAGTGGCTCAGCACTTAGGTACCACTTTAAGACCACTAGTGTCATCAGACATTGCTTAATGAGGGACATCTCGGGGGCAAGGAGATCAAGGGTGAATGTTCAGCAGCCCCCAGCATCTCTTGAACACTGTGTGCAGAGGAAAACACTCCCAGGTGCCTCTGAGTGTGAAGTGTGTGTGTCTTCACAGTCATCTACATTCCTCTGTCTGGAGGGTTCATTTGTCACTCTTTTGTGTCCGGCAATGTTAGGTGACATTAACACAGTTTCACAATGCTAGTGATGGTGCTGGTGAGAGGAGGCAGGCTGGTGGGAACCATTGGCTTCCTGAACCAAGCTTAGGCCTGTTCTATAAGGCATCAGAGGAGCTGAGCAGGTGTGAAGAGGGAGCACACAGATGCAGACGCTGGGGGAAGGTTAGCTCAGCAAGCTGGGCTATGTTGCTGGCCTTCAAGAACTCTTTCACTCTCTTCTTACAAAATCTTTTCTCTGTGTTGTATTCAAGTCTGAAATAAAGGCCAGGGGGGCTGAGTCTAGTTTCAGCTGCTGTGTGCATGGGGTCCCCTTTACTCACACAGCTCACAATTCCACACAACTTCTTGGCAGTCTGTCCTCCAAATGGTCTTCCAGTCCTAGAAGCCTTTCAATCCTCTCTGGATAGTCCTTTCTGCCTTCCAACTTCAACCTATGCAAGCTATCTTTGTCTGTGTAGCAGTTATCAATCCAACCATGGACCTGTATTCTGGCCACTGATGACCCCCAGACAAAGCCACTAATAGCTCTTGTTTCATCTATACCAGCATCCCAAGTAGCTTCCTGTCTGTTTCTTCTGTCTCGACAGTCCATTCTCTTACATAACCCTAGAGCAGTGGTTCTCAACTTATGGGTCATGACCCCTTTCACTGGGGTTGCCTAAGACCACTGGAAAACACACATGTATACATTACAATTCATTATAGTGGCAAAATTACAGAAGTAGCACTTAATAATTTTATGGTAGGGGGTCACTACAACATGAGGAACTGTATTAAAGGATCATAGCATTAGGAAGGCTGGGAACCACTGCCTTAGAGGGTTCAGAGGGTGTCTCTGAAGGCAGCCAAGTGTGGGATCTGGGCCAGAGAGTGAGGCTGAGAGTTCCTGAGGAAGAAATAGTCTTAACCAAGATGAAGGAGCCAAGATGAAGACAGTAGTCTCTAGCTCTACAAGATGGCGCCTTCAACTACGGAGGGGTGTCTTCAGACCTTCAACCTGAAGGATTTGCTCTCCCACATTCCTAACTTGATTGGGGTCAGTGTCTCTTCTATTTTAAGGCCTGTGCTCTTGAAGAGGAATGTCATTCTTACACAGGTAAGAATGACATTTTGGAAACATAATTTGATTTTCAGTCCCAGGATCCATCGCCAGAGATAGTTTCCAAGGACAAGGCATCAGTGTCTTACCTTTGCTTGGGTTAGACCATGAACTTGGGGATTACTGAGCAGAGGAGATTTTAGACACAGGGTGGATGTGTCAGATAGACTTTAGGTATTGGGAAGTGGTGAATATATTTTACATGTGGGATGAATATGCATTTGGGGAGCCAGGGGAAGACCATAGTGTGTGAAATGGCGGTTCCCTCAGGAGCTCTGCCCAGAACCTTTGAACGTGGACTTACTTGAAGGAAAGAACTTTTGTGGATACAATTAGGTACTGAGATAAAAATCATTCTATATCAGTGTGGGGCTTAAATCCAGAGACAGCTGTTCTTACATCAGGGAGGAGGAAGCAAAGATGGAGACAGAGATTGGGGTGGTCCTAGAGCCCCAGAAGCTTGACAGGGCACAGGAAGTCTCTGTCCTAGAACCCTTGCTTCGAGTACAGCTATGGAGACCTTGGCTTTAGATCTTCCTTAAGGTACCAACGGTGTGTGGGGCTGCTAACAGGTTCTTTCCTCTCTTCTCTCTGCTAAGTCAAACTCCACCTGACCAGGCTCTTCACACTCTACATTTTCTTTACAGAGAGTACCTTTGGCAAATATGTAAGTTATCGGCTCCTTCATCTTTGGGATGAGCTCCATGTCTACCACCAGGGAGGTCTTTGCAGACCATACAGACATCAGTGGCCTCCCTCGATACTTTGCTACACCCCCATTCAGGTCCTTTATGGGATCTTCAGTCTGTGTTTACTTTCCATGTTATTTACCTGCCTGTTGCCTGTTTTCTCTCCATCATCTGCATGGGCACCCAGGGAACTGTAGTCTTGCTTCCTTGTGCAGTGTACAGGGCCTTGTGAATGAGAATCAGTGGCGGTGTCCATCCCTTCCTCCGCAGAGGAAGAATGTTGCTCAAGGCTCTGGCAGAGCTGTTGGTGTGCCTGGAGGACCCTGGGAGCCTGCAGAGCCTCCATGTCTCCCGTCTCTGTCCTTTGTCATCTTCCTTCTTCTGACTGTAGGCCCTTTCTCAGGGTGGTCACATTCCCCTACATGGCTGTCACTCATGGCTACCTGCCTTCTGACCTTAAGTTTGCCAAAGTCACATAACATGTTGTTTGCTGGCTGGTTTCATGTCGGTTAGACACAGACTAGAGCCCTCGAAGAGAAGGGAGCCTCAGTTAAGAAAATACCTCCAATTATCAAGTTATAGGCAAGTCTGTAAGGCATTTTATTAATTTGTGATTGATGGGGGAGGGTCTAATCCATTATGGGTGGGTTCATCTCTGGGCTGGGTGATTCTGATGAGCAAGCCATGATGAGCAAGCCAGTCAGCAGCACCCATCCATGGCCTCTGTGTCAGCCTCTGCTTCCAAGTTCCTGCTCTGCTTGAGTTCCTGCCCTGATTTCCTTCGATGACGAACAGGTATGTGATACCATAAGTAAGAAAGCCCTTTCCTCCACAATTTGCTTTTGAGAAACCATAACTAAGAAATCCTGTCTATCCTCGGTCAGTTTTCGATTCTTCTCGATTCTTCTTCTCTCGAGGCACAGGTTCCATCAAGGTCCAGATCACCTAACTCAGACTAAGTCAATGGCCAGCAACCTCCATTTTGTCCAGTAGCTCCACACTGTGAGGCCACTGCCAGGCTGAACACATACGAGAGGAGATGAATGAGTTGGGTATCATCAGAAACAGAATCAAGTGCCACAGATGTTTGTGCTGGGTGTGAGCTCACTTTTAAGTTGTCTGAGGTCATGACTCACCTGCCTCTTTATCTCTGGGATAAACCTAGGCTAGCCAGGAGTGGGAGGGGCACTCTAACTACCACAGAAGCCAGCAGTTGGACAGTCAATTTTATGAGCAAGTATATCTGGCCGGGCAGTGGCTGGGAAGTCCCTGGCATCCTCGGTGGCTTTGCAGGTTTTCAGCCTCTGTGCCCAGAACAGTGCTTATAATAAGCCAATTCCAAATGGAGAAAGGTTCCCCAAGCCCAGGAGAGTCCTGCAGGGTCTTCAGGGAGGTACTAGGCTCACCTCAGGTGTTAACATATCTCACCCATGAGCACTCTCATTCACTTTCAGATGTCAGCTCAGCTCTGCAAAGTCATTTGACAATCTACCAACACCGACATGTGCTGTGGTTCTAAAGATGGCAAGAGTGTACTTCTGACCCTCAGAGAGGTTCCTTCACATCCAAGGGCCATGCTAGGACAGGGAGATGGGACCGCAGAGACAGGGAAGTTGAGGAAACTCAGGAATCTGACAGCAGACAGACAGTTTTGGCCCCAACATCTCATTTCTTAGCTTTATGACCCAAGTCCAGCTACTTAATCTTTTAGTTGCTGCCTTTCTCTGGTGGTGAGCATGCTCACAGACATCTGCTCTGTGTAGACCATAGAGGGAAAGGATGACTCAGCAGGTGGAGTCTTCAACAACTTGCAAAAGCTCCCTCCAGTTTCACCTCTGGTTAGGGGATGAGAAATGCACCCTTTGTTACCTGCATTTCCCTCAGTGGTCCTTTGATGGAGACCTCACCTCCTGTGCGTGCTGGTACTAAAGCACACCACATGGTTTGAGGCAGACTGCTTACAGGATCAAGTGTTCTTGAAGCGGAGTCATTCCATCCACAGTTTTGATGTTTTAGTTAATTCTTAGATTTTGCAAAAGGAATGTTTATCTCCCACCCCCACAAGCTAGTGTTGCGTTGCAGAGATGGTCTAGTAGCACCCGACCTGAGCCAGTCACCTGTGTCATTTGCTCAACAGGGAACTCTCTGTGGGTAGCCATGGGTCCCTGGATGATGGGGACACAGGTTGTGGCAGCAATTTGCTAGGTGACTACTGTGAGACACACCCCAGCAGCCCTTTGGAACCAGCACCATGCAGTCTGTGCGGACACACCCACTCCTGGGACGCCCCTTTGGCCTTCGACCAGAGTGGAGGGCACTAGACAGAGATCCTTAGGACTCAAGTTCAGAGTTGTACAAAGGCAGCCCCACTAGGAAGTCCTTTTGTTAGAGCTTCTCTCCTATTGGCTGCCCGGACCTGCTCATTTGCATGCCAGATATTCCCTCTTCCTGTTTCTCTTTCCAGCTCAGTACCAGGGCATGAGCTTGGCCGTTCTTTGCTTCTACCAAAACATTAAATTGCTGGGGTCTAACCCTTTGGACTTATTTTTCCACCCACTGTCATCTCTACCTGTGGACTTTGCCCAGACTACGCTTTGCCTTCCTGCTAAAGCGTAGGTTCTTAGGAGAAAGGCTAAGTGTTTGGCCGATGAGCCAGGGCTACTGGCGAGGCTAGATAAGCAAGGAATGCTGTTGGAGCCAAGGATTGCCATACTACCATCGAGCAGAGGCAGGGAGTCTTCAAAGATTAGTATTGACGTTCGCCCTGTAGCAAAAGGGATGATGGCATCCATATGTGGAGTTATTTTGAGGAGCATATTATTACACACATGTCATTTCAGTTAAATTCTTCCCAACAGCGTGGTGAGCCACCGAGGCATTGTTATTGCTATTATTTTCTTCCCAGGGAGAAAGCCAAGGCTTGCAGACCTGAGCCACATGTTCACAACCCATATTCAGAGCTGCACCTGAATGAACCTGAGCTGGCGTGCGGAAGCCTTCACCCGTGATATCTCGAAAAGCAGGTGGAAAGGGGAAGCTAAAACCTTAATCTTTTAGTACACAGTAATATCCGGTTAGATGTCACAGTTTGGATCCTTGTATTTAATTTTATAATTTCTTTTTGTTTATAACACGTGAGACTGGTTTCCACTTAGGTAACTGGTGCCATCACTTTCTAAAGCAAACATTTTGAGGGGATTTTTTTTTTTAAATCAAGTAAAAGACAAAAAACACAAACAAAAAACAAAACAAACAAAAAACCAGAAAACGTGAACCCAGGTTCAAGCGATCATTCAGTTACAGCATAACTCCAGACAGATTGTAGAAGATTATAGAAGACAGCCACGTCCTAAGATCCCTGAGACATGGTCTTGCCTCCAATGACTGCCTCCTTTGAAGCTGGAGACCCAATCTCCTTCCAACTGTGTCTGTCTCACAGTGTTCTTTAGCAATTCCCTGTCTTTCCCTTTAGTTCTCTGGCAAACCACAGAGAGTGCCACACCTCTACAAGCTGCTGGGCAACAAACAGTGTTTTGAATCCCTGATGATTGATGGACTCATCTCTGGTGGGCCTAACTAGTCACGTGACCTCACCCTGATTTCTGCATCTGTTGTGAATTAATCATTTATTGACAACATTGAGGAAAAGGCAAGTGCCAAGCTTGGGGCTTATCCCCGGGGTCACCGGCATCCTTTCCTTTTAAAGGTTTAGCTTGAGCCATAGTGACCAGGGTAGAAGTAGAAATGAGGAGCCTAGCAGGGGTTCTGGGATCTGAGGGAGCTAGAGAAGAAGGGAGGGAAGACCCAAGGGTAAATAGAACAGCTGCTTTGGTAAAAGGCATATCTGATGTCTTAACCTACTTTGTATCTTAATCTCTTTTGTGGTGACGACAGCAGTGATGGCCAACACCAGTACAGCACAGCAGGTAGAAAATATAAATGCTTTAGTGTTTTCATAGACTGAAGTTGGCTCAGGATACAAAAACAGGGGTGTGTAGATGCAAACCTGTTTCAGGTAAGGCTTGATCTGGGCCCTCAACTTGTGTCACTGAAAACCTAGGTCTCCTATCTCTCCGGTCTGTTGTCTATGGTATTCCATCACATGCAACCCTAGGTCTCAGGAAGAGAACTGTCTTCTCTTTTCTGAACATCCAGTTAATGCCTCCCAGTATGTCAGGGCTGAAATTTAGGGAAGTGTCTATCCAGAGAGTACGGTTTGTTTGTTGGATATTGGATAACCATAACACCCAGGTTAAAATGGCACACAAAGCCCCTCCACTACCATTCTAGCCAACTCACCTTCTCTGGAGTCTCAGTCTTCATGCCTGAGAAATGTGAGGGTGGTGACATCCACTTGGTAGATGGGTGTGAGCAAGTTGAGAAGTATCCACTAAGGGTCAAGTTTAGGGGCGGGGCTTGGAGTGCAGCGAGGATCTGGTAGGTGTGATCTATGGC
Organism: Rhabdomys pumilio; assembly: GCA_030674055.1. Lineage (NCBI taxonomy): Eukaryota > Metazoa > Chordata > Mammalia > Rodentia > Muridae > Rhabdomys > Rhabdomys pumilio. The sequence continues at coordinate 234,911,385 of JANHMN010000002.1, forward strand.
CCCTAATGATGGGAAACATTCTCACTAATTATCACGGAAACAGGCGTTTTTGTAATTCCTGTGAAGAATGCTGTATCAGTTACTTTTCTTGTCACTATAACTAAACATTTGGCAAAAAGAAACTTAAGGGGGAGTGTTTATTTTGGCTCATGATTTGAGGGATTCGGCCCATTATGGTAGAGAAGGATTGGTGGCACAACTGTAAACCAGCTAATCATATTGTGTCTGCAATCAGGAAGCAGACAGGGGACATACCTTTCTAAACATCTAGTCAATGCCTTCTAGCCAGTGGAGGTGAGCCTTGAGGTTTTATAACCTGACCCCTTGGGGCACATACCTTAAACTTCACCTTCATCTTGGGGTTCCCCTTTCTGTCCTTTACCCCACCGATATTTCTCCATCCAGGCTGTGTTCAAGCAACCCTTTCTTCCTTAGCACTCATCCAGATGTGCTGGTTAGAATATGACGCGTTCTTCCCAAAGCTCATGTGCTGAAAGCCTCTGTTCCCTGGACCATTAGAGCTCTCTTTTAGTCAAAGAATTGATATATTCACAATTTGATATCCATGTTGGGAGAAGTTAGTAACTGGGGTGGGGAGGCCTGGCTCATCCTACAAATGACTGTAGACACAGCTTTGAAAGGAATACTGTGTCCTCAGCCCTTTCTTCTGGTGGACTATCTCCATAAGGTGGGGCCCTGTGCTGGAGCTTATGCTCTCTCCCATGATGCTCAGCTTACCACAGTTGGGTCCAGGAGCATCAGAGCCTAGGTACCATGGCCTGAAACTTCAGAAATCATGAAAAAACAAAATTCTTACATCTCAACTTTTCTTGTTAGCTCCCTGTCACAGTAAGGCACAGCCAAGACGCCAGCCCTGGCATGGTGTTAATTAGGTATTTGTTTTTGTCTCCTTGTCTCTCTTGCATAGAGGTACCCTTTGTTCTAGCACGGTGCCAGCTCCCTGTAGGTACTTGATGAAGAGTTGAATGAATAGGGGAACAAACACAGAAAATGCCTTTCCAATTGATGTGTTTGCATGGTGACTCCAGTTGACAGCTCTGTAAACTAAGAGTTTAATCCTAAGGTTTTAAGAAAAATAAAACCAAACTCCTTCTCTTTCCTCCCTGATTCTCCTCAGAGTCTGGCAGGCTCCCAGGCTCTGAGAAGGTAGCCGGGCAAATCCTGCCCTCTCTGGATTTGAGGACTTGAGTTATGACTTCCAGACTGAACAGCATCATTCCTTTGTTTAACTGCTGTCCTGCTGAGGCCGTTGCTTTGCCCTTTTGGAAGGAAATGGGTTTTACACGAGAAAATGTGGAGTTCATTAAAAGCACAATTGTGAAATTTCCTTCAGAAGAAAACTTGTCAGGCCCATAGCTTGAGACAGGAGCAGCTTGGTGTGAGTTTTAGGAGATCCAAAGCCCTCAGTTATTCAGAATTTTCCTGTCTTGCCTTTAGTCAACACCTCCTGTCCTCCTTCATTGGCTTCTTGGAAATCAGCAGGTAAATTTGGTATATCTCTGTCTCTTTTAATTAGAAAAAAGTATTACTTCTTTGAGAAGTTCGTACAATGCATTTGGACCCTATTCATCCTTTCCCCCAAACCCTCCAGATCTACCCACTTCCCTACCCACACAACTTGTGTCCTTTTGATTTCACCATCAAGTCCATTCTGTGCTCTCCAGTGTGTGGCCATCTACTGGAGCCTGGTTGATTTACCAGGGCCCACATCCTTAACAAGAACTGCCTTTCTGTCTCCCAGTAGCCATCAGTTACCACTAACTCCTCAGCTAGGGTTGGGATTTCCTGCCCACTTTAGCATTCCCTGCTTAGGTTGTGTCTGGCATGGGCTTGCGTGGGTCTTGTGTGTTGTCACATCTGCTGTGAGTTTATATGTTTATATGAGTTTACTACCTTGCTGTGTCCAGAAGACACTATTTCTTTGTCACCATGGCCTCTGGTTCTTACACTCTTTCTGCCCCTTCTTCCTCAATTATCCCAGAGCCTTAGGAGGACAGGGTACGTTATAGGTGTGCCATTTGGTGCTCAGTACTCCAGTCTCTCATTCTTGTCACCTTAGAAGCAAATAAACAAAAACCCTTAAATAGTGTTGTATAAACAAATAATGCTACCCACCAAACATACATTTCAATAGCATTGAGTCACCTATACCCTATACATTCCTGTATTTTTAGCCACTGATTCTGATGTTTAATATTGGTGACTTGGGTGTGGGTGGTTCCCAAACTCTTGTTTGACTCACCCAATGTTTATTTGCAGATGGATTTCCCCAGTTCAGTATCACTTGCAGGATTTCATTTCCTCGTCCGGTACATCAGAGGTGGACCCAGTCCTTCATACTACCTCGTACATCACATGATCGTTCCCCATTGTGTGTCTTTCTGGGTCCCAAGGGGTCGACTATAGAACACCCATACACATGGTAAGAGACGAGCTGGCTAATAGCGTGTTCACTGGGTATCTTCTGCCTGTTAAGGGCACTCCCAGGAAGCCCTCAGAGAGTGAGGGATACAAGCCACAGAGCTGGGTCATCTGTGTCTCTTTCAATAACACTTTGGGTCCTTTAGCAGCTGATATCCAGACAGAGAAGTGGGCTTTGCTGTGCCACTGGTCCACCCAGCTGATGCGTGGCCTTGTTGAGCATCATTGCTACATTGGATAACATTTTCCATGTCCATTATTGTGTCAAGAAACAACTAGGGCCAGGTGTGGTGGTGTACTCTGTCACCCCAGAACACCGGTGGTGGGAAAAGAAAGTAACCAAAAGTCTGAGGGCAGCCTGGTGTGTATACTAAGACCCTGGATCAATCAAACAAATTAACAACAACCAGTATACCATCCTCAAGGGCTTCTAATCTAGCAGAAGAAATACGCGCCCTCAACTACAGTTGCTGTGGCACCTGCCACTGCTGAGGAAAACTTATTAAGTGCTTGTTTTATTTGTTCTACATGTGAACTCAAAATTTTACCCACATTTGCTCACTTAATCTGTACAACTCTCCTAGGTCCATTCTACCATTATCCCATTTCATGGATGGGAAAACAGACTGGGAGAGGTTGAACGGCTAAGCAGTGGGGGCTCCAAGAACTGGGATTTGAATTGGCTTTGGGTAGGGTTTCATGCAACGAGGTGAAAGGCAAAAAAACATATGCACGAATATTTTTATTCTGCAAACAGATCAAAGCATCTGGCAGCTGCTGGAATCAAATTTCCAAAATCTGGTGACTGGTCTCATTCAGGGGACAGTATCTCAACCTCAGAAAGTCTGTGAAAAAAATTCTTGTGATAAAAGCCAGCGCTGCTTCAAGGTGGTGAAGTAGGCAGCTGTGCTTGTGTCCTGTTGACTTAACTTGCTCAGAAGCAGCCTCTTGTTAGTCTGCTGAAATTCCTGAGATTCCCACCATCAGCCAAGGTGCCAAAGGTGCCAACAAGAATGTACAAGTGTTTGAGGTAAGTCGGGAAGAGTGGTGTGTGTGTGACATGTGTGCACACCTATGCATGAAGTCTGAGTGAG
>JANHMN010000002.1:234914930-234925567 GCA_030674055.1 Rhabdomys pumilio
GTGTGTGTGTGTGTGTGTGTGTGTGTGTGTGTGTGTGTTCATCTGCATGCATGCACATCTGGGTAACACTTCCTGGAAGAACTGGAACAGACACAAGTTGGAGAAGTTACAGAAGGAAAAGTCTCTAATTCTCAAATGCAAACTGTTCCCTGCTGACTTTTCCCCTAAGGGCTGTTTCCTCATCTGTGGAAAGATGAAAACGATCCCATCTGGGTATGGGTACTTGTGCCAGGGAGTGGTGAGTCTGTGGTTAGCTCATCACTGCACCTGAGAGTTAGGGTTTCAGTTAGCCTTTCTCCCTTCCCTTACATAGACTCAACTCCTACAAGAAAGAGTTTTTGAAGGAGTGTGCGTCGTTTCTTGGCCAGACATGTAGGTTGTAGACAGTCTAAACTCTTGGCAAGTGGTTCTCTTTCCAGTGTGGCCATTCTGCTTCCTGAGACAGTTTCCCTGCTGCATGTACTTCCTGTGGTCCCTGGGTTCCAGACAACTGTAAGGTGGGATAGTCACAGCTAGATGCTTCCAGATGCATTAGAAGTAATCCAGCTGGGTGGGTAAAGTAAAGAGGGAGATATCTTGGCTGGTGGATGCAAAGATCCATGGAGTCATGAAGGGTTCAAGGACTAATGCCTTAGTCTGTCCCTCTTACTGCATCTTCCCCTCCTAATTCCCCCTCTTTGTTGGTTCCACTCATGGGGTTACATCTCACCTCATGGTGTGTATGTCTACCAGAAGCCCCAGGCTCCATCTAATGCTCTTAGAAAGTTTATGGAAACACAGAGTCATCTTGCCTCTGGCTTTCTGGACTCAGCTCTCTGGAGCTCTCCTCAGAAGAAACTATGAGTTATGTGAGTCCTGTTGTCCCTTTTCATTTCCACGCTCACTAACAGGCGGCTCCCTTGAACCTTGCCTGCTCTCCCTGCCTTACCTCGGACCCTTGCCACACCAACTACACCGAGTCACTACAACGGGCCATCCTCTTTACAAAAGAGCATGGTTGCTCTTATAACCATCACAAACAGTGGTTGAAACCATGTGAACTTAGGGTCATGCACCCTGCAGGTCAGATGTTAGAGAGCCAGGCTGGCAGGAGCACACTCCTGGATTCTGCAGGAAAGATCCACGACTGCCCTTTGCCAGTTCCCGAAGGTACCTGTAGCCTTAGTTCTTGGGCTTCCCTTTCCATGTCTGCTTCTATGGCCCACCTCCTGTTTCAGTCATACAAGACATTTATGATAACGTTGGGACCCACAAGTAATCCTTTATGTTTCTTGTTTCATGGTCCCTTTTCCATTTTGGATGACTTACCCATAGGCTATGAGGACTAAGGTGGAGGAGACCTTTGGGAGAGCTAGCATCCTGCTCATGTCACAGGGAACAAGATTCTGATTGGTAGGTATGGAGTCTCAAGCTACGCCCTGTAATGTCACCTAGAAGTGGAAGAAGAGTGGGAGAGAGGACATGTAGGGATGGGACACTAAGAGAGCTGGTGTGCACAGCAAAGCTCACAGGGAGAGCTATTCAGTGACTATTTCTGCTGTAGCTGTCTTATTTCTCCTGGAGATGGCCTAATTTCCTTTAGGCCTTAAATATATGGGCTTGACTACAGTTCAGAAGTCACTGTGCTCTCTCTCTCTCTCTCTCTCTCTCTCTGTGTGTGTGTGTGTGTGTGTGTGTGTGTGTGTGTGTGTGTCTGTCTGTCTGTCTGTGTCTGTGTCTGTGGTTTGGGGGGATAGAACTCAAGTACTCACACATACTAAACAAGTGATTTGCCACCAAGATATATCCCATGCTCAAAGATAAATTAATGAGAGTTTGGGAAGCATTGAGGACCCCAAAGGGGATGGGCACTCCACGGGGAGACCAACAGAGTTAACTAACCTGGACCCGTGAGATTCTTAGAGACTGAACCATGAACCAACGAGCACCAGACCTAGCCCCTCCTTGCCTCACATATATAGTAAATGTGCAGCTCTGTCTTCATGTGGGTTCAGAACAGCTGGAGTTGGGGCTATCCCTAAAGCTGTTTCCTGTCTGTGGAACCTGTTCCCCCACCTCGGATCTCTTGTCTGGCCTCAGTGGGAGAAGAAGCACCTAGCCCTGCAGAGACTTGATGTTTCCAGGGTGGGAGGATACTCAGGGGGCCTCCACTCTCTCAGAGGAGAAGAAGAGCGGGTTGGGGAAGGGACTGTGGGAGGGGGACAGCGATCTGCATGTAAAGTGAATAAATTATAATAAAATAATAAAGAAATAAATGCAAGTTTTAGGGTCTCATTGACACCCAGGCTTCCTTGAACTGAGAATCCTCCTGCCTTTCTCAAAATGTTGAGTAGCTGGGCTTACAGACTGCATCACCAAGTTTGGCTTGTGATGGGTTTATTTCACTGGATCATAATTGTGATTTAAATTGTCTTTAAAGCAAGACACCTGGAGCTGTAGGTGGGTCTTAGAATGAACTATAATGGCTAGCCGATACAAAGCTGGGCTTGCAGAACATGGAAAGGAACTTAATTCCCTGACTTCGGAACAAGTCTCAGGCATCCACTGCTCTTTGGGGTGGGCAGAGGAAGAAATTTTAGAATAATGGAAAACTACAAAATATATTTTGTTCCTGTCTCTTAAATCCCTTAAATTTAAGGGAAAACAATCTTCAAAAGAGTCATAAAGTACAGGCAGGGGCAACTAGAGGGGACGCTTAGCTGAGATAAACTGCAATGTTCTCAACCCTGGGTTTTGAATCAACCCATGAGAGCTACAGTGTCAACACAACGGTCACACATCTGCCACCTGGGAAGAAGTAGATGCATGCCAGAACGGCTGAGGCTGCCCTTGGCTGAGGCTCGGCAGTGTCCTGAGAGATGTCGGCTCTTGGGACACACAGTGATGGTGTTCAAGGAAGATCAAGGAACATTGAAGAACCTCAGAGGGGAGAGGACAGTTCATTATTGTCTTCTGTAGAGACCTGTGGCCATTATTCCCCAACTCAGCCTCTCATGAGAGAGTATGAGGATCAGGAAACTCAAGAGATGCAGAGCCAATGACTTGCCTTCAGGAACACACTGGGTAGAATGGGCTCAAGTATCAACTCAGGGTATGAGTTCAAGAGTTAGCACCACTTCATGGGTATGAACTCTGCCCTGGAATGAGGTAGTAGTGAATTCAAATCCGAACTCTGATAAATAGCAGGGTTGTGATGGTAGGCCAGATAGTCTAAACATTTTGAACCAAGTAAAACGCTTACTGCTGGTTTACAGCTGAACTGTCTAAGTCACACGCTTCCTTTACCACTTGCTCAGCCTGGAGTCCCTGAGAATGGGGCATGTTTCAGTCAGGATTTCTCTAATTGAAAGTGATATTAAAAAAATCCACAGATGTTATGCAGGAAAAAAGTCATGACCTATTGTAAATAGGTCACAAACAGATTTCAGGCCCAGCTGGTTCCAGGAACTTAATGCATCAAAGTTTAAACCCAGTCAGTGTCTCTGTCTTGAACTTCATTTCCTCTATGTTGGGGTTGAACATACTTAGTCTGTTTTGTGTCAACATGCCTCCCAGGAGCTGTGGATATGAGTTGTCTCTTCTCTATGACAACACCGAGTAGAGAATTTTCTTAAGAGCTCTAGTCAATATCTTGAGACGGACTAACTTGCCCAAGATGGTCACACATCTAATCCAGACTTGAACTTGTAGCCAGAAAGTTGTGTCTACTTTGCATCAGTGGTCCAGATCTCAGCTGCATCCTCTGTTAAAATTTCAGACTCGTAGGGTTACAGAGGACCTACCTGAACCAAACGGGGAACAGGGGAACAGAGCCTTTGAGACGAACCACTGGATGTAACTGTAAAGGAGAGAGAAGATGTTGGGGTGGACAAGGACCAAGGCCAACCACTGTGGCCTTCAAGGTGACTGTTAATAAGTCCGTGGTTGCTTTGTCAGTGGTGTCCATATGGGAGGTGGGGGCAGGCTGGTCCAACAGATGGAGGGAAGACCAATTAATCCACCTTCCCCACCACAGCCCTCCAGGTTCTTTACAGTATAAGACAGAAGGGATAAAGCCTTTGGTTGTCCAAGGCAGATCTTCTTGAGCCTCCCAAGGTCAGGCAGTTCCCAGAAATAAATGGCCAGTTTAGTGAAGTTCTTTCTACCAGTTTGTCAAAATATATTAAGTGTTTTGCTAATGTCCATGGACTCCGATGATCGATTTCCAAAAATGATGTGACTCTTCCTTCCCAATGCCAATTGTCTGGTGACAAGCATCATTGTCTCAGGAATACTCCAATCAGCTGGCCCCTAGCACGCTCTCCTGGCCTCCTCATCTGGTTTTGTGGCCCATCCACTAGAGCTCAACTTTCCAGGGTTTGGTAGCAGGCAAAACAGCTTTGTGATTTTGCCACACCACCAAATCATCTGAGCCACAAGTTACATCATGTTCCGATTCAGATTACTTCTCTTTGATTTAACAAAATTAATTTAGAAAGGAATGTTCTATCTCTACCACACAAGGAAAGCCAGCATTGATTGCCATAAATAAAAAATGAGCATACAATTAAGAGTAGAGTACAATCTCATTAAGTCCCAGCTGGACTCCAGTCTTGCCCGGGGCCCAGCCACTGACTGTTCTCCTTGGCCACAGGGAGAGTAGTGCTGGTTGGAACATTGGTGAGAAGGCCCCATTGTTCTTCCAAAACAGCAGCAAAAGCAGAGTAGGAAAGAAAAGGCCTTTGGCATTTCTACAATGTATCCAAGTCACTGTAAAGACCAGTTCAATTGCTGCCTCCCCTGAGGGCCAGCTGCCTCCTTTCTGCCCTCCCTGTTATACAGCGTCTTCTGCTCTTAACCCCGACTCTCCACCTTTAACCTTCCTTATCTCAGCTGGAGTGAAGACCCAGGGCACCCGTCCATCCAGGCAGTGTTTGCTTTGGCCCCACCCATGGAGGCCAGTGAAGACGACTGAGCTGTCAGTGCCCTCGACTACATCAGATGGGTATTTAAAGCTCAAGGAGAGAGAGAATAATAGATATCTCCCTTGACCTGGTGAAACCCAAGACGACTGTTAGGAGGTGGGACCTTGGAGGTGACCAGGTCATGAGAGTGAGCCTTCAAGAATAGGGTTAGTAAACTATATTGTAGTAGTTAACCATGAATAAGGCTCCAGGGAGTGCCTTGGCTTTCCACTACAATCTACCATTAAAGAAGAGTCATCCATGAGCCATGATAGACACCGGACATGCTTAGACTTCCAAGGACTCAGAATTGTGAGCAGTATGTTTCTGTGTATGAGCCCTCAGTTGAAAGAGTCTTGTGACACACAGCAGTCCAAACCAATTGGCCTTCAGCTGGAATCTGTGGAGGCAGGGGCTTTAGTCTCTTTCTACTTACAATCTGCTTTCTCCATGCCAGTGACTGATATTGGCCATGGCACCTCAGTCTCCATTTAGGATTCCCATGAGACCATTTTGCCTGGCTGGTTTGGGCTCCTTCTTGGAACGAAGACTAAGCCAGTTTGTGAAAGTTGTGCTCCTTTCATGGCTTGCCTCATGAGATCCACTTGGGCCAGCTCTTTGGATTCTACTTTTTAGAATGCCGATCTTTAGAAATACTGGGGATGAGTGGAAGGAATGACTTTGAATCCCACGTTTTACGACGGTAGTTGCAGATCCATTAAACTACCGCAGTGCCCTGAGAAGCGAGGCACCTGTGGACAGTTGTATGTATGACCTGTGGAGAGAGGTCCCTCACTGAAGGGACCAGTGAGGAAATGGGGCTTCCCAGGAACCGCTAACTTACATTGAATGGAATCTTTGTGACTTTGCTCTGGTCTCACGGCCCCACCTGCCACTCAGAACTTCCAGAGTCAGGGAGCTGGCTCCGGCACCCATGAATCAGAAGTGTAAAGTACACCCAGGGCCGTGGCACAAGGGCCCTCAGCAAGGGTAAGGCCATTGGTGAATAGAGCTTTTCCTTTAGACTGATCTCAAAGGAACAAGAAGCCTGCAGTCCTTCTGCGCAGCCCTTTCTTGGTCTTGGTGCTCCTGGGGTCAGGGTGCGGTTGCTTTGGGCTGGGCAGGGGGTTTTAAGTGTGAGTCTTAAGTGTAAGTGAGGGTGGCCTTCAAGCAGCTGTTCGGGCCTTCACCCTACCCCATCCACCCACGGGGAGCGCGGCGTCACCGTTTCTCTCTAGCCCTGGGTGAGCCTGGGGCAAATGCGCCTCTGGTCGGCTCCCCCCTGTGCTTGGAAAGCGACCCCCGTGAGTCCCGGGTTCAAAGGCCCGGCGCGGCAGTTCCAGCCCCCTCGGAGGGGCGGGGAGGCAAAGGGGGTGGTGCGGGAGCCAGAAAAGCCCGAGCCACAGCCGGCCAGCCCTACGCAGGGATGGGCAGCGCGCTCTGAAAGTTCGTGACCGCCTCAACCAAGTAACTCTGAGCCTGGACGCGCAGCTCAGGCAGCGGCAGGACTCAAAAGCTGTACCCAGTCTCACTACCCTTTTGCGGTCACAAGCGGCCACCCTCCAGGCCCGGTGCTCCCGCGCCTGATCGGGGTTCATGGAGCCGGGGCTGTGGCTCCTTCTCGGGCTCACAGTGACCTCCGCTGCAGGTAAGCGGGAGGGGCGGGGCGGCGCGCCTCTCCACGCGGGAGTGCACACAAAAGGAAGCCAGGCGCGGGTCTGTGTTGCGGGGAAGCTAATAAGTCTGACTTTGCACTCTGAAGTCTCCCAGGGGCGGGTAGAGGGGCCTGAAGATAACTTCCACTGAGTCTGGGGGTTTTCAGTTTGGGAGACTTTCTTTGGGCACTTTTTAGAGACTTTACAAAATCGACTTTCACCCAGTGACGAGCAAATAGCTTACAGACTTCACAGGGACTGAAATAACTCAAGTTTTTACTTAGTGTGCACGGAGCTTTGTAAACTTTGTAAGGCATTCGACTTAGTTTGGAGACTTGGGGGTGAAATGCAACCAGCCTCCAGACATTGCAGAAGTTTGGTTGAGTCTCATTCTGGTTTGGGGGGCGGGGTAGTGGGTGCCAAGCACTCTGGGGCAGTAGCTTAGAAGCCCTTCAATTCTCCTCCTGCAGGATTTGTGCCTTGCCCCCAGCCTGGAGGCTCTGGCAGAGCCAGTGTGTCCCAGAGAACCCCTGGAGTTGGATCAGAGGGGGACTGTGAAGAGACTGTGGCTGGCCCTAGTGAGAGGATTGTGTCCCCAACAGCTGCACTGCCTGCACAGCCTGGAAGCGCTGGGCAGGAACGGAGACCAGGCAGGTCTGGGGAACAGGAGAACAAGGGGGTGCCTGCGCACCACCGACCTCGGCGGTGCACATGCTTCACTTATAAGGACAAGGAGTGTGTCTACTATTGCCACCTGGACATCATCTGGATCAACACTCCTGAGTGAGTTGACCCGGGGACTGGGGGAGGAGTGTGGCTCTGTGCCAGGCCTGAGGCTTCAGGGTGTTTTGCACAGACCTCAGCCCACCTCATTCAGACCCCTGAATCTGCCACAGTGCAGAGTCTAGCTCTTGCAGTGGCTCCAAGCAGCACAAATCCTATCACAGGCCAGGGCAACCCACCTCCCCTCTGAGAACCTAGCTCTGAGGAAACTCAATGCTGGATTTGAGATGTGGTGGGGAGGGGCTTTAGATGCTCACAGAGTTCTATGCTCCTGCCCCTGAGGCTCACTGGGCTGAGCCTTGCTCCTAACCCTCTTTGGAATTCAATGAGAGAAGCTTTGGGGTGAAGGCAGAGTAGGAAGGTAGGCTTGGCAGACCCAGGTGACATCCATCCTGTGCAAAGGCTTCTTCTATTCCTGCTCATCTTGGATGTCAAGCCAGAGCAACACATGTGGCTCACAGAGCTGCCACTCCCCAAGGCTGACCCCAGTGTCCACAGCCATGGCCCCAGAGTACCTCTCTGTTCAGCCTTAAAATCTCTCACAAGTATCTAGTAGCAGGTACTGATGTATCTAAGTGTCTCTTTGATAAGAAGCACCTTCCCCTGGGGCCATAGAGAAGGTTTCACTGTCTTATCTTCCACTCAATTCCCACTGGACCTCTGGGGTGCCCCTTGCGCTAAGACACGATTTGTAAGCAGCTATAGGGCATGATCTTGTGGTCGCTGTCTCACAGCTTGTCTCTTGGATTCCTTGAATCTTGGTCTGGATGCTGCTAAACTCAGTTCCTTGAGTGCTCTCTGCATTTCTAGGGACATCTACTTGAACTTGCTTAGGGATCCTTGTCTGGGATCTTGGCTGAGCACAGCCCCTCAGCCTAGAAAGTCAACTAATTATTCTCCTTCATGGTTTCCTTTCTCTGGAAGCCCATCGGTGTCAGAGTCCTCTGGGACATGGCTTTAAAGAGTCACTCACCCACCTAGACATCTCAGTAATAAAAGATACAGGATAAAAGGTACTCTAAGAGTTCCGTGTCTTCTGAATCTGTTAACAAGACCCCTAACCATATCCAGGTAGGTCTGAAGTCTCCCCAAGCACACAGAGTGGCAGGCACAGCTGGCTTCCCTGGTGAGCCAGCATGGTGATGAGCCACCCAGACTCCTGCATAGGTCCTGGGCTCAGGTGGACCCTGGGTTTGTTTAATCATGGCTGCTACTGTCCTGCAGCTTTGTAGTTTCTGACTGAACCAAGGGTTGCCTGGGACTCCTCAGTTCTGTAGCTGACCGCAACGAAGCCATTTACTTTCCAGGTGTGTCTAATGAGACCCTTGTGCAAACTGTCGGCCACAGTGGGGAGGTGGGAGGGTTGCAGGGGTGAGTATTGGGCCACCATGGATTGATGTCTCTTCTCAGAGTCTCAGGCTCATATTTTCTTAGAGCCACCACCACCTTGACTGCTGTCCTTGATTTCTAAGCATTTGTCATTGTGATTCTACAAATGAGCATCCCAGAAAGGGGAGCCCTGGGCAGTCAAGAGGCCCTGGGTCCTGATCTTGGCTAGAATCCCAAGCTGTAAGTTTTCTTGAAGAGAGAAGAAATTCAGCAGGAAGGGACAGGGTGGAGTCAGGAATTGGAAACTACTTTGGGTCTCTGCTTTTCCTCCAGTGTTCTGAGCACTGCTTGGACAGGAATTAAGTAACTGGGACATGTCCTAGAGGCTCCATAAACACCCAAAAATATTTGAGATCCGTGTTGAAATTTTGAGCTGTCTTGGGTGGTGTACAAGGATGTCATGGATTCTCTGCTTTTTCTGGGACAGCCACCTGGAGGAGTTTCTCTCTGTCTGGTCCATGTCTCTCTCTCTCTTCTCCTACCTTGCTTTACTCTACCAGCTGGGAGGGAAGGGGTGAATCCAGTGTCCCCATGTTCTGTTCAACCACTTGGGAAACAAAAGTGACAGATGCCACACTGCAGTACTTTGAATTCAGACAAGATACATAAGTTAGCAGGGAGATGTATCCTGGATGGCCTTATTCTCTTTCTGTGTATGCGTACATGTAAACGCACACGCTGTTCATTCTCTTTCTTCTCTCCTTCCTTCCCTTAAGTAAATCCATTTGCTACCTTTAAAGTATTGGGAACAAGATTACCATGAGAGAAAATGAGCTCTGTAGGCCTCCAGTGGAATAGAAGAACCTAAAACATACTGACTTACTCACAAGGGTGACATCTTTCTCCTCTTCAGCCCCAATCCAGCCTCTCTCCTCCAGTGCTCCCTCCCTCTCACGTAATCTCTGCCCTAGAAGAACCTAGTGTTCTCACTCCCCAAGTGCCCCCACTAGACTGTGGCTGCTCCTAGTCCCTGTGGCTGGCTGCTCAGGTTGAGGGAGGAGCCTTGATCCTTATTTCTAAACCAAGAACCTTAAACTTTGGGAGTTTCTGCCTTTTCACGATGCTCCTCTTTCTGTCCATTTGGTTCCATGGAGATCAGGTCCACCCTCTGGCTTTGTCTTTGAAGGACACTTGTGAAGACCTTCTGAAGGTTGTGCTGAGCGGGCTTGGTTCTATCATCACTGCTCTGAAGCAGTGACGTTGGAAGTTCTCATTAAGCCCCGCCAGGGTCCTCATGGGATGTGAACTGCCTCGTTTAGGCTCAAGGGACCTTTGTTCTCCCAAGACTCTGCTACACAGAAGCTCTGAGATTCTGAGGTTCCTCCAGGTTTGTCATACCCTGAGCTCAGTTAGACTAGACTCACACACTCACTTTGTTGAAGATGCTCCTTCGACGTTGGCTGACTTTTGGCTAGGCCCTGAACCTTGTTTTGCTTTCTCACTTTAACTTTTGCCATGGCTGTAATCTGAAGGGCTTTCTCTATGCCAGGAGGTCTCTTTGTCCACAATGCATGGCCCTTTACAGAGGCCCTGCACTTCACTGCACTGTGGAGTTGCACATCTCCCCAGGCGCCTTACCGGTAACTTCCTCATGGTCTCAAACAAAGTCCATAGACTCAAAGATCCACATCTAATCCTTACCATCGGACTTCTTGGCATCTGAGATCACAACTAACAGATGGCACAGTTTTTCCTAAAACTTGCCTCAGCCATGTGAGGAACCCCCAACTTCCCACAACCTGCAGGCAAATTCCAACATTGCCAACAAAAACAGAAACAAACCCAAACCAAGGAAAACCCATCCCATCTTGTGCTAGAAAATTCACAAAGCCTAAGACAGTGACTGGGAAGGTGGTGCATGGGATGT
>JANHMN010000002.1:234925577-234945068 GCA_030674055.1 Rhabdomys pumilio
GTACAGCCGTGTGGATACCGAGGAATTACTGTCATATGATCACAGCCAAAGGCCACCAATGGCTGAAAATTCCAGTGAGAGATGGTGACACAGACTTGAGAGCAAAAGGATCCCAGAGTCAGAATTTCTGTCTTTGTAAGGGGACCTGAGTCTTGAATGCTGCCAACTGGCGAGACAAAGGCTATCTAGGTTGGTGGTTGACCAAACAGCTGGGCATTGAAACAAAATTAACCTTCTTGGGACATTGGCTCTAACATGCCCCACAGAGGAGGTCTCTTCTGAGGTAGGAGGTTGAAAATAGTCCTGAAGTAGCAGAGAAGCAACCAGGGCACCCAGCAAAGAGCTTGTTGTGTGGTTCCCCACCGCTGTGCCAGGGGACCTGCCATCTGTTAATCCCTTAGGGACATCTGAGGGAGCCATTGTGATGCTGGGATGGTGACCGTGTTTCCCAAACAAAACTCTGAGCCACATGGCTGACAAGCAGGAATGTATTTGTGGAAAGAGCAGAGCAAGACACTGAATCGTGACTGTGGTATGGCGGGGAGACGGACTATCTTCCATCTCGGCTTGACTTTGAGTTCTGGCCACGCCTCTCTGTATGGCAAGAGGTGCCATCCTCTCCCTGCTTCCCTTCTGTAGGGCGCAGATTCTGGTGCAAGTGTGTGGTAGTGACAGGGGTGGAGGGGTAAGGGGTTAGGGGAGGGTGGGGTCTCCCTGAGTTTCTCCAGCTGACACCTCCTAAGGACGTCCAGCCTGCTTGCTGCCCAGCCTTTGCCAAAGCATGTCACGCTGACTCAATCCCTCAGGAATGACATTTGTTTTGTGTTCTTTCTTTCCCCAAAGAAGTGAAGAGCAGACTGATAATGACAGTAATTAACACAACATTTGAACTTGCTTTTTAATGTCTTTTACTGCAGAGAGGCACAAGTTGTGCTTTCAGCATCTGTGATCTTCAAGAAAGGCCTTTTAGCAGGTTTCGAAGAGCAGCTGCCCAACTGTTACAAGATCCCAATGGAATTTAGGGGTCCAGGGCCCTGGCTCCTGCAGAGTAGAGCCAGCTCGGCACCCACTGTGGCATTTCCAAATCCCAATAAAAGTCACCCTGTTCTGTGCGCCAGTCCTTGGTGGGATCATGCCTGTGTTGAGTTTATTTGAGGCAGGAAGGGACAGTCTTTGTGGGCATTCTTGTGTTGGGAACACGTCACGAGTGACTGACTTGTCCACAATGACAATGGGGATTGGCCACACATCACTTTGTGAGAGCTGTACAGCTCTGTTTGTGGTGTGTGTGTACGTGTGTGTGTCCTCCACTGTTTTCAGGAGGTTGAGTCGTTTGCCTGGGGTGGTAGGGACCCCCAGCTTAGTCGTATGGCCTCTGGAGCTGTCCTCTCAGGCTCCTACTGTTTAGGGTTTTTTAGCACAGGCCTCCCTACTGTGCTGTAACCAATTCCTGCTTTCATTCATTTGTGTGTTTGTATTGTGTGGCTGAGCGTTCTCACATGTATATAATTACGTGTGTAATTACGGGTAGAGTCCAGAGCTTAACATCTTGTGTTACCCTCAGTTATTCTGCATTATATTTTTAAGATAAAGTCTCTC
Source organism: Rhabdomys pumilio (assembly GCA_030674055.1). Classification (NCBI taxonomy): domain Eukaryota; kingdom Metazoa; phylum Chordata; class Mammalia; order Rodentia; family Muridae; genus Rhabdomys; species Rhabdomys pumilio. Next base: position 234,927,177 of record JANHMN010000002.1, read on the forward strand.
ACTGGGGTCTGGGACTCACCGATTCAGTTAGATTGACTACCCTGCACATCCCAGGGATGCCCCCATTTTTGTCTCCTCCATGCTGAGATTGCACACACCACCACATCCAGCTTTTCATGCGGGTGCTTGAGATCGAAAGTCAGGTCTTCATGCATGTGTGGAAGACTGGGCCATCTCACCAGCCCCAGAAACACCTTTATGGATACCATGTCTTCATGGCAGTGGGTTGGGCTCTGGGGCATAGCTCTTATCTCTGGCCATGTCTGTTCTTTGCAAGGGTGATGTTGATTCATATACACAACTCTTTGGAATAACGCATCTGCCCCTTTGCAAGATTAGTTTTATAGACATAAAGAAACACACAAGCAAAATCACAAACTGTTGGTCCATCGTGTACCTACATTCCAGAAGCTTAGTGTTGACTTGATGAAAAGAACATGATTCTGTTAGCTATCAAAAACTGTGGGTGGACCCACAGCTGGTAGTGTGTGTGTCTGGCATACTGGCAGGTTTAGCCTGATGGCAGAGATGCTGGGATAGACAGGTGTGGCTCTGAGGGATTAACAGACCATTGACTCCATCCTCTGGGTGGGAGTTTTCTTTTTCTGATCGTTGCTTAGTACTCTTTTATTCCTTAAGTTTATGTCTTGATCAGCCTCTTACTGCCTGGTACAGTCACAAAGAAAGATGGATTTGCTTAAACCTTCCTTTCTTGCTGTCCAGAGTCTTACACAGTTTGGGTCCAAGACTCATAGTATTTAGAGAGAGGGACCCCAGGGCTCTATCATGTGGATTTTCACAACCAGAGGAAGAAGACTCATGTGCCATTAAAGAACGTAAACTCTAGGGTCATACCATCTTGTTAGAGATTACACTTTGAAGATGTCCTTCTGTGGGCCCTGTGTGCCTGTAGGATAGGGAAGAGTCCATGAAGGTAACAGGGGGAGATATCTATGGACTGGTCAACATAGCACTTTGGAGTAGTCACCTGCAGGGTCTAGAAAATGTAGCCATCACAATTCAGGACAGTATCTATCACTGCAGAAACCTCTTTCCACAGAGTGGCTGCCTTTCTATTTCATCCCATGCTTGGAAGACATCAGTGACGACAGAATTCCTTCTGAAGTCGACTTTGTGGACCAAGACACTTCTTGGTCTCTCTCTTGGCCAGGAGTACCGTCTGCAATGTTACCCTCTCTGTCTCTCTCTAACAGGCAGTGTTTCTGTCTGGATGCTGTCGTTTCTGTGTACTGGTGTCCAGTTAACATAAAGGTTTTCAGAGCTCGGGGGAAAAGGTGTGTCTGGCTGTCCCAGTGGCTGATAAGTAGCTAGATAAAGCCACCTGTGGCCAAAGGTTGTTGCAGGTTGGGGTGGGATTTTGTTCCACCCTCTTCTGTTACTTCCTGTTGCTTCTCTTTGTTCTTGGTAAATAATCAGAAGGCTGGGCACTGGGCATGTTGCTCCCTGAGATCCCTGGTGTAGGTATGGTGCTCTCTTGGCACAGTAGGCAGTGCCTAGCTACTTCAGGATGAGGTAAGACTCTGTTTGGAGTCTCTCTCCTGTGGAGTATTGAAAGGAAGGTATGGTCTGTTTTCTTAACTGGGAGAGTCTAATGGAGTCCAAGCAAGAGATTTGTAGCTGACAAACCCTAGGCTTCAGAGCTTCCTACCTCATCTCAGTCCAGATCCATGCCCTGAAGTGGGTACAGGGACAGAGTTGCCAGCATTGATGCAGAGAAGACTGTGTTTATGGGCTGCTGAGAAAGAACTGCAGGCTGTGCTTTCAAGAAGAACGTGTAGGAAATGATTCTGGCCAAGTTCACGGTTCTGACTGTTCACAGTCGCCCTCAACTCTTGAGCTTGGGTTATTCCAATATTTTGTTTCCATGTCCTCCTTGGGAGTCTAACATCTTACATGTCAGTTTTGATTTTGAATAAGTTAGTTCTTAGAACATTTGACAGGAAGACACTTTACTTGAGAACTCTGGAATTCAATTTCAGAGTAGATTTTTAAGGTCATCCCCACAAAGCAATATTTCTCTGGACTTCCCACTGACTGAAAGCCCCCAGAGTCAAGGAGGAGGAGAGCTCTTGCCTGGAAGCAGAGTCAGGCTAGGCTGGAATGCAGCTATACCCTGCCTGAGGCTCACCATCAGCTTGATTTGAAGAAAAAAAAAAAAGCTTGGTAAGAAGAGGCTGTGACCCTGCATGACCCCAAGGGGGCATTTGGGTTTCCGCTAGATGAAAGGGGTGTTGCAGTTAGAAACTTGGCCTTAAATCTGAAAGTCTTTGCAAGTCCCTGACATCTCTGGTGTGGTTTATTCCTACAAGAATTTAAAACAAAGGAAGCCAGGAGGTAAACAATGTTTTCCTTAAGGAGGCTCCTTGGCCATGAATGAAACCGGACTGACTTCAACATTCTAGCTCTTAGTCCAGAGCTGCACCCCTGGTGTCTCAGAACGTTTGCCGGGGAGCTGTTCGAGAGCCCTGTCGGCACCAGAAGAGACCCTGTTTAGCCTATACTCAGCTCTCAAGGAGTCCTGTGTTGCATGAGAAAATGGCCCGCCATTGTTCTCTGTTAGTCCAACAAGACTATGAATATGTGAATATGAGAAACACATATGTGCAAAAATTCACATGTGCATGTGTGCATGCCCACCATGTCTACATGGGTGCCAACACTTGTAGTGCCCCTCAACTGCTCTCAAATGGAAAACTGACTTGAGGAATGGCTGGATGTAGTGGATGATGGGTTGTTTGTCTAGGTACAGGACAGGAGGCTAAATTCCTAGCAGCCCACAGGTCTCCCTAGCTTAGAGTGACAGGACAGGACCATGCTGTCTCATTCTCCTCAGCCCTGGCACAGGGTCTTAGAGCCAAGAGTTCCTGAACAACTTGGCAGCACTCAGCCTGGCCTTCTTTTCTGGCCTTCTGAGGCAGACTTAGCAGGAGGCTCTAGTAAACGGTGACAGAGCTCCAAATCCTGGCCCAGTAAGTTAAAAACCAGAAACAGATTTGTTTCTTGAGTCTGTTAGAAAGGCCCAGAGACAGGGGTGGTCAGAGGAATAAAAGGCCTACAGTAGACATGGAAGGAAATTTGCTCAGCTGAGAGTTAGAAGCAACTAATTGAGAATACAGAACTGACTTCTGTGTGTTTCTTGTGGGACAGAATGGAGGCTGAAGACCAAGGTGCTTCTAGGCACAGAGGCACCAACACCTTAGCATGGGAAGGCCAGGTATTTTTATAAAGTTGGGATGAGGGCAAGAGTCTAAACCTGACAGTACCAACAGCTAGGTGCTGACCTCGTGCCTGCCCATTTCTTGCTATTTCCCTACCTGACTTCTCACTTGAGGATAAAGCCTGACTCTCTAACAGGAACCAGGTATTTCAGTTTTGAGGAAAGCATTGCATTTACTAGCACTGCCAAGATGCCACTGCACAAGGCCACATGCAAGACCTGTCATCAGTGTGATGACATTTGATTAAGCCAAGTCACCAAGACCTTATCTGTCCTGAGCATGGACTCCCCTGAAAAGCATTCAGGTGGGGCCTCATTCATATCCTACAGGTAATTTAGAGAGGCACATGATATTGTCAGCATTTTTTGAAAACCTCCTCTACAGGGACCCCCTTTCTTCCAATACCTGCTCTGATCTGCCTCTCCAGGCTCCACGTCTGGCAGCTATTTTGAGCCCCATCTGTCTGCAGCTTTGCATAAAGTTGTAATGAAGCCAGGTCAGAGAGACGAGGGTTCTCATGCCTACATCTGACTTGGAGTTTGTCAGGGTCATGCGGGGCTGGAGAGAGAAACTCTAGCTTCTTTGATGCCTTTGGTCACACAGCAGAGGGGAAGCTACCCTCTCCAAGGGTTCTTTAGATGTGCTGTTTTCTGCCTTATTTCTCTTAACTTCAGCCTTTAACTCTTAAGCTTCCTCATAAACATGCCAGAGCATTTCCTATCATCCCCTGTTCCTCTGGCCCCTGAAGGGCAAGAGGCTTCTGTGTTCCAGTGAGCTTAGAGACAAATGATTTCTGTGGCTTTGGGTTTTGTGGAAGTTTTGCTTGTTTGTTTTTCTAGGGCCCAGTTAGTTGGGTAAAGCTTTCTAAATACAGTTGGTGAGACCCTGGGAACCTCTCAGACTGGTGAGGCAGCAGTTGGTGCTGAGTTGTGATGTTTGTGTTCTGAGGGCTTTCTCTGGGGATTGAGCAGCTGATGGTGCTTGTGTGGTGGCCAGGGTTCTTGAAAGGCTCAAGGTGGGATGTGAAGTTAGGCCAATCTTTACAAGTAGCCAAGCAAGCTTCCACTTTTCAGGTATTCTAGTGGGGAAGAAACGTACCTGAGATCTCAGACAGTCATCAGTTTGGCTGGAGCTTGGGGTCTCCCTGGGGTCCCCTCCAGTCTGGTCCAGGCCTTGTTCGTCTATGCAGGCTGCTCTAACTAGCATGGTATGTGTCGCCACAGTGGTCATGAGATGGACATTCTATACTTGGAGTGATCTGAAGACCACATTTCTCCTAGGGAGGTAGACTCTTATACCACTAACTGCCCCACGGTCACTATAGCAACAATCCAAAACAACCTGAGATGATTAATAATCAATAATCAACTTGATGGTCTGGAGCTACCTTGTCTAGGTGAGAAAGTTCTTGCTTGCTTGTGAGGGAGATTAGAGATTGGATTAAGTGAGGTGTGTAGACTCTCCCTAAATGTGAGCTCGCACTGTTCCATGGGCTGGGGTCCTGGCATGGATAAAAAGGAAAGCACTATCTGAGAACCGCCACTCTTCTTTTCCCTGGATGCAGACTCGATATGCCAGCTGCCACATCCTCCTGCTGCCATGCCTTCCATGCTATGATAGGCTGCATCCTCAAACTGAGGCGAACAGCCTTTGCTTTTCTCAAGTTGCTCTTGCTGGCTATTTGATCACAGTGAGGAGAACAGTTAGTAACACGAGGAGGAAGGATTTATTTTGCTCACAGTGTGAGAGGGCTTGGTTGGCATTGTGGCAGGGAAGACATGGTAGACCACAGCAGGTCATACCATAGCAACCAGGAAGCAGAGATGGAGAATAGGAAGGGATCAGAGTAAGACACACCTCTCTTCAGTGATCTCTTCCGCCTTCTGTTATTCCTCCTCCCTGTCCTCTTCCTCCTCATCCTCCTTCTCCCTGTCCTCCTCCCCATCTTCTTCCTTCTCCTCCTCCTTCTCCTCCTCCTCCTCCTCCTCCTCGTTCTTCTTTGATTCTTTTGAAACAGGGTTTCTCTGTGTAGCCCTGGCTATCCTAGAACCCACTCTGTAGACCAGGGTGAAAATCACATACAATTTATTTTATATACAGTACCTGTTTTTATCTGGCTGCCCTTGTCATTGGTTACTGTGTGAGGAAAACCTTTAAGCAGCTTTTCAATGCTAGATTCTGAGGTCACTTAGATACTGTGTGAAGGAACTAGGCAGTGGTTCCCTCAAAATTACACCATGCAACATGTCTCTCGTGGGAGGGTTATTAAGGGAAATGTGTCTCAAACTCAGAGATCCACCTGCCTCTGCCCCCGAAACTGTTGCTGGGATTAAAGATGTGACCACCACTACCCAGCTCAATGACATTCTTCTAATCCCTTCTGTCAACTCCCAGTGGTGCTGTGATGAGCACATACTGTGACTCCAGCCGGAGTTTAATCCTTTGATTAGGTCAGAGCTCTGTGACCACTAATCCCCTGGGGTTTGTGATTTAATAAAGTTGACAGTTAGGACTAACTGCCACATCTTGGTGTTGTCGGATTGTAATCTCAGCTTCTCGGGGAATGGAGATGACAGGATTGAAATTAAAGGCGATAGAATGATTTGAAGGCCAGAGTAGGCAACTTGGTGAAAAATAAATAGTAAAAAGAAGAAGTAAAGCCATATTTTGGGATGCAGGTTAGCAGGAGAGTATTTGTCTGGTTGCATGAGGCCCTAAGTTTAATGCCCAGTATTTGGGGTAGGCTGGGTTAATTATTGTGTCTCCCAAAACCGATGAATGGGAGACCAAGATAGCAGAAACCCACTCAGCCTATTGGGAATTCTGCACATTTAGGAGACAGTGGGGTGAGACCTCACCCTCTTCACTTAGCCCCTCTTCACTTAGCCCCTCTTCACTTAGCAGACACTAACTTAGGCTCTGTGACAGTGTTGAGGGAGAACATGGTCTAGACACCTGTGCAGAGCTGAGCAGGCAGACAGGGTCAGGGGCTCAACTGGACAAAAGGTCTGCTGTTTTGACCCCAGGAGATTGTGTCAAGGATACCATACCTTCAGAAGAAGGCATGTCTCTCAGTCTTGGAACTGACAATGACGTCAGTACCCAATAGTGAGGAAAACTGTTTGGGAATGTCTTTAAAGCCAGCAATCAATCACAACCTGTGCCTTATACCTCTAAATTCTCTAAAGTCTTTAGTTATTTCTGGGGGCTGTAAGGGCCCTGCCATTGGCTCTTCCTCCATGGATCTGTGAGGATTTTCTACAGAACAAGCAAAGGAAACTACAGGTGGCCAGTGCCCTGCTCCCATGTTTATGAAACACAATGCGGTATGTGTGATATTCTGTGTAGCTAGCAACTTTACATGTGTTTTCTGTTTGGGGACAGAGGACATGTGGAACCTAGGGTTTCTGTCCCATTTCATTCTTGGAAGTCGGAGGAGCACTCTATGGCCTGTCTGGCTTAAGGCCTGGCCCATAGCTGACTTCCACAAGTACACAGTGAGGGATTCTCATTGGTTCAACCTATTGTCTGGATCTGGGCTCTGAGAAGACAGATGGAGGCAGGTAGTGTGTTTGCCCATCTGCTCAAGGGTGGTACATGTTCAACTTGAAGTTCTACTATGGGCACATGGAAGGAAAGGACTTTAGCAACTCTCTTTGTTGACTTTGTCCTAGTTCTTTAGAGAAAAGTATCTCTGCTTGGAGACATGGTGGCCTTCCTGTGATATCTGAGAATGTGCCTGCCACCTCATAAGTACAGGGTCCAGGCTCAATGGGAGTTTGTTATAAAGAGCAAGAGATACTTTATGACAGGGACTTATTGGAAGGAGACTGGACACCCTCAGATCAGAAGGGATAAACAAGTCAGACAGCAGTGCTGCTACAGTGTGGGGGGACTTGCAGACCTGGAGGGGCAGCTGATGACTAAAGGCAAATCAGAGCCAGCCTCACAGTGCCTTTGGAGGATGTGCTCCTTCATTAGGAATTTTGAAAGAGAGCGAGAGAGAGAGAGAGAGAGAGAGAGAGAGAGAGAGAGAGAGAGAGAGAGACAGACAGACAGAGAGATAGAGAGACAGAGAGAGTCTGGGTGGCTCATCTGAGGAAGGGCAGGGGAAACTGAGGCAAGTGAGTGGCAGGATGAGGAACACTGGAAACTGGATTCAAGGAGACAGGAACCTCTCACATTGGCCTCAAATTCTAGAAAGAGAAACCCCTACTCTTCATTATTGATAGTGAGATTCCATCTCCAAGACTGTTTGCCCACACCATCCTATGCATCTGTATACAGCAGGCAACCTACAGATGCTTGTTGACATGAAGGGAGTTATTAGTGGCACTTCTGCATCTTGTCACACTGGATATTGTAACTGGCTAATGTCTCAGAGCTAGTGAACACCATGGCAGATGTCACCTTCCTTGCCTGAAAAACTAAGCATAAGATGGTGCCCCAGTAGTTCCATCTTGGGAAGGCTTTCATAGAAAGTGAAATAGAGCCATGACCAGACAGCAGGCTAGAGTCTCAGAGTTGTGTTGTCCACAGAGTGGTATGAGGTTGTATCCAGAGATGGCTGCTGCCTCCTAACTACCTACTAGCTAGTGGGAATTGTTTGTTTTGGCCAGGCCAGCATGATTCCCAAAGCTCCATGAACTGCACACTGGGCTGCCCCATCACTGGGGTGCCCCATCTTCTTTGCTTGACTGCTTCAGAAGGAAAAGCATGAAAAGAAGGAGGCAGATCATAAACTTGACACATGAACATTCCCTACTCTTGGGGAGATATTCAACCAGAACTTTAAGTTTTTCTAAATTTAAAACGACAACTATATTTATAAAGACAAAAATAGTTATAGGTGCAAATTTTATGAAAGTTTCCATCTGCCTGGCTGGCTTCACATTATGAGAGAAGCCAATGACCCAGGAACTGTAAATTCAGGTGCTCACCATAGCCAGATCTTCAACCACCAAGCAGAAAGTGGCAGGCACTGAACTATTGCAAGGACTGGAGCCTTGGGTTGGGTGGAGTATTTTCTTGCAGCCAACTTGAGGCCAGAACTGCCCTGGTGAGTTGTCTTCTCTAGCAAGAGAAGGTGAGCATCGCACTGTTGGATGGAGGAAGCTAGCCGTGCCAACGTGCTAATCTGTATGCAAATCTTTGCTTCGTAGGCAGGACCTCCTATCTGTTTTATAGTGTTTGCTAAATATCATTCAGTGGGAAAATGAGGAGCAATTTTTCTTTTAGTTTGATCCACTTTCCTAATGGTTTAGAACTCTGCAGATGAAGCCCCTCTGCTGATTCCCAGCTGGATCCTTTTCGTATCTGTGCCCACTGTTTAACTGTCACATGCACCTGCCAGCTTCACAGATAGAAAGGCGGAACTCCCTCATTTCTCTAGGAAAATCCCTAGAACCAGGAAGTGTGTGTGTGTGCGTGTGTGTGTGTGTGTGTGTGTGTGTGTGTGTGTGGTGTGTTTCCCTAAAGTCATTCTCCTTGTCTAAAAACTTCTCACAGAGAGATAAATGAATGGTGCTCAGTGTGGCTCTACAGATGAAGATGAATGCAGGCAACTTGGGAGTTTAATATTTAATAACATTTATATATGACATTTGGGAAAACTTGAAAAACAAAGACACTGTGATAAATAAGATTCTGGCATCTTCGTCACTGATTAAGTAATGAGTGTTCTTGGTACATAAGTTAGGAGATAATTTATTACACAAGCACACAGAGCACTAGACACTGCATCTGTAGGTATGGTGGAGAGCATTTTGTTTATCCATCCCTTCATCTGCTTCCCTTGTGTGGAGCTCTGTGGTATCACTGGTATGACAGATGGTAGGACTGCCTGTCTTTACAAAGAATTGCATTATCTAAACCCAACTGCTCAACAGTAGGCAGACACAGTTGGGTTGAGTGTACTGGTCCAAGGTTCTCAGCTAATTTAATTCTGTTTTCATGGTTCCGTTATTGTGTATTTCATGTTGCCCATTCAGGGAATGGTGGCAAAGAGCAATAACACAAATGAAGTACAGACACTTGTGAGATGGGTGGTGGCGCGTGGCTTGCCTGCCAGAATGACGGAGGGCACGAAACAGCACCGCTGTGGTCTTCGGGTTCCTTTATTGCTTAGTCACACATCACAAACACAGCAGGCCTGATGAGTGGAATTTTTCTACTGATGAAACTCACAATTTCTCAAACAAATTAAATAATCAAAGGCTCTAATTTTCATTCACTGCTAACTCTTTGCTGGACATTTTCCCACGCAGCATGTCACTCCAGCAAATGCCTGACAATCTTTCTGTATACTGAGAGGGTGGAGTGCAGGTCATGTAAGTGGTTTATAACTTAATAATTGAATTACCAGGTAATCTTTCTGTACTCCGTGTACTTTCTCTACGCCTGAACGTACAGGCTTGGTGTTTCTCCTTTATCAGTTTTTCATCTCCCATTAGCATGTGAATGCTTGTAGGCACGGATGTATCTGTATTTCACACATAAAATAATCGTAGCTATGTGGATTAAGCACCTTAAAAAGGCGCTTAAGAGCCCGTGAAGTTCTTTGTGAAGATGCTTGTCAGGACTGAGCTCATTAAGATGCAAAGAATCTGGTCTCTTCAAGTTGGGATTACCTCACAATTAGCAACCAAAGACTCAGCTAATTTTTTTGGTTTTGTTTTTAATTTATTTTGTTTTTTTAGTATTTGGTTGTGGTTGTTCTTTTCTTCCTACAAGGTCTCATTTTGTTGGTCACCCTTGTCTGGAACTCAGCACGAAGCTGAGGCTAAGGTCTAATTGAAAGTAATCCTCCTGCCTCAATTCTTATTCTACTTTGTATTAAGTCTATGGTTAGTATGAAAGAAGCAAAAGATTAGCGCTCTGCTTTTTTTTCTTTCTATCTGTCTGTCTGTCTGTCTTTCTTTTTTTCTTTTTTTGCTGTATCTTTGTTTTTTATTTTTTTAGACAATTGGCCTCAAACTTGTTATATAATCAAGATTAGCTTTGGTTGCTCAGTCTTCCCATCTCTCCCTCCCGAGTGCTGCAGTTAGAGGTGTTAGACTCCACACCCAGCTCTGCTATCTGCTCATGGGGAGCAGGTATTCAGACCTGGGAAGGAAACACCCAGACCTGCCTCTGATTTAGAGGGCCACTGGTTGTCTCCTTTGGCCATGCATCTTCCACCCTTTTGCAAGGAATCTCTAAAACTGAATGGACCTTTTTCTAGAGAGTGTTCCCAAGACTCTGAGTAGTGGGATTCCCTACCTGAATGTCTCCAAACCCATGTAGATATTATCTAGTGTCTGACACTTGAGGACACAGCAGGGCTCAGACATGTATTCTCTGCCTGCAGGTTAGGTGCTTGTAGGTTGGTGAGAAGCTAGGTATTGGATATAGCCTGGGATTAGATGAGGCTGCCTTGGTATGGGATGAAACCAGAGGAAAGAGATGCTGTGTTGGTGTTTGGTTGCCAGATTTCATTTGAGAATTCTAAGGGGTACCTGAACCCTTAAGGTAAGCCTGGTGTTCTGAGGGACTATGAATGTCATTTTTCCAGCTTGAGAAACAAGACTTTTTTTTCTTTTATCAAATTGACCAATAATCTTTTAATATTTAAGCCTGGAGTTGATGGGCCTCCATGCTGAGCTCTCGTTCCAAACCCTATACACGTTCACTGGGACAAGATATACTGCCAGCTCCTAAGAGTCTTCTATCCCCTGGGGAGGGGGACCAGCTCTGTAAACACTCTTTGAAGCTGTCGGGGGCGTTTTTTGCTTGAGACTGCAGAAGTGCTCACACTTCTCTATTAACCAACACCCAATCGCCTTATTTTCTTACTTAAAACACTTTAGACAGAGTGGTTTGCTTTAGCTGAGTGTCTCTACACCCACAGATGTATAATCAGGTGACAGCCATTTCAAAATTGCAGGTCTCCATGTTGATGGAGAAATGGGAGCTCCAGCGTTGCTCACGGGTGATTTTTTCCAAGAAATGGAGGACCGGCTTTAATGTCAACACTTGGAGAGTTACTGTAACCCTGTTACTGGAAATATATACCTTCAGCCAAATCTGTACCAGCAACAATGGTCACATTCTCTTTCTCCCTTCCCCCACATCCTGGTCCTGAGAAAGGATCCAGCTCCTAATAGGACTGGATGAACCCTCTGTCTCCTGCCACCTTGCTCAGCAGCTGGGTCTGCCTGGGTTATCAGAGAACTCACTCTGCTGCCTCTTAGGGTACTTGGTAGGGAGGAGTTGGGACAAAAGCAAGAGGGGCTGGGTGGGGTGCCCTTCTCTGATCTCCAACCCAGCATGGAAGAAGTTCTGTTCCAAGCATCTGGTCCCACAGGCACCCTGCCTGAGTCTCCTCAACACCCCCAAAAGGCTTCCTGGCTGTGTGCTTCTAAGGAAAAGAAATTCAATTTGATTTTATTTTGAAAACACAGAGAGGATGTTAGGCCACCCTTTGAGGTAGATAATTGGTGATATTCTGTGGGCCTTGTAGAAACAGGGATGAACAAGTAGGCCAAGACTTACTGGAAAAGAGCCTTTGGCCCCATAAGTTTCCTCAAGTTCTTAGTAATTTGTCCCCCAGATCATGGCAAGTTACATTAATGAATTAAGCATGTGGTTTTTAACTTCTTGTCACTCAATTCTAGAAACCTTTCCTCTCTGGAGGATGAGCCATGGTTGGGCTGTGCTCGCTCTTAAAATCAGATTTTAAACGTTTACTGCTCTAGATGCCTCCCAATGCCAACCATAACCATAAGTGGTCTATCATTTCAGACAGTTTTTTGCTGCACAATAAGACCTCCCCATGATGAATTTCACTCTCAGCCGCCCCACTGGGGCGGTGGCGACAGCTCTTGGAGAGCATCGGGTGTGGCTGGTGGTGTTTGTCTCTTTGAGGATGCTGCACGCAAGGGCTAGGGTGGATCTCTAATAACTGTAATTTCATCTGTCCCATTTTCTCCAGGCTGGGAGGCTTGCTGTGTACCCTGCCGTTAAGTTCAGTTAGCAGTGAAGTTACCAGGGACAGCGGCAGATATGAAAGGCCTTATAGGCACCAGGTCAGGCCCCAGACAAAGACCAGCAAATGGGTCAAGTAAGATTTCCTTAGAGGAAGCTTTGGGTGATGGGTTTCTGGCAGGAAAGCCCAGTGGTTCATGTGTGTGCATCTGTGTACATGTGTGCGTGAGGAGACCAGCAGTCAATCTCAGGTGTCACTCCTTGGGAGCCAGCCACCTTATTATGAGACAGGTATAGCCAGTGAGGCTGGCCGGCCACCAAGCCTCAAGGATTCAGCTATCTCTATGTCCCCAGCATTGGGACATAAAGCACAAGTTACCACACCCAGCTTCTTTATATGCATTCTGGGGCCCTACTCAAGTTCTTACGCTTGAGAGGATTTTATTAACTGAGACGGGCCTGGGACTAGCTAGAGGTTCAGGCTGGGATCTCAGGACCTGCTCTGGAGGAGTTAGGACTTCATAGTTTAAGCTGGAAAAAAGAGAAACTGAACTGTGTGCCAAGAAGAGCTTGGAGCCTGGGGCATATGGCAAGATTGCAGCCTGGCTTCAGGAACCTTATTGAGGCTGAGGGTTCTCCTGACTGCATAGGCTTGCCTCAACTCTAAAAGGCTGCTAGGGCAGTCAGCCTTTCCCTAGGCCTCCTGCATCTCTTTCCAGGTCAGCAGCCCGTTTCAATGTCTGGTTCACTCTGAATAGTTCACAACTAGCATGCTACAGTGGGATGCTTCACCCTGGAGTGGCTGAATAGACCACCCCCTCACATTTCTCTGTGTTCTGCAGACAGACTGTGCCCTATGGACTATCCAACTACAGAGGAAGCCTTCGGGGAAAGAGGTCCTCGGGGCCAGTTCCAGAAAGCTCCCAGCCTTCTCCACGGACACGCTTACGCTGTACTTGTATGGGAGCAGATGACAAGGCCTGTATATACTTCTGTGCACATACCACAGATGTCACCAGGTATGACACAGCTTCTAGTCCCACTCCTGTCTAGGTCCAAATCACTGATGGGCAAAACTAAGTCAGGGCCTTCATAAAAGTAAGTAGAGGGTAGCTTAGCCAAGTCCTCAACCTTCCTTGCCTTTCAGAACACAGGCCACAGCCACAGTCTGTAGCTATGTGAACAAACCAGAATGAGTTGGGAACATTTAAAAACCGAAGACTCCACCCATCTCCATGTGCATTTTTAACTTCTTCACAAACGACGAGCTAGAGTTTATAATCTTGTTCCCTCATATAAAGGACTCTTTAGCCCTGACTTTCTGTTTGTTTTCTGTGTGACTCCTGAGTCTCTCCTCTGAGTCTGCATGGTCTTCCCAACGGCACAGAGAAGGACACAGATCCATTTTGAGTGCTAAGCCACCCTGCTTGCCCCAGGGTGGCCACCTGGACCACCGTTTCCCTAGATAGGTGCCACGAAACTCTTGGTTCCTCTTTTCCTTCACATTGGGCAAAGACTCATCAAGCCAGCCAGAAAGGGCAGCCTATCAGCAGCCTGAAGGAAGGGCTGAGTGTGTGGATAAAACTCCTACATTCTCCTTTATGAGTTTAATGAACTATCTGAGCAGGGTGGGCCCAAAGCAAAGCAGGTACTGTAGCCCTGGGGCTGTGTAGTAGAATTTTTCCCTAATAAATAAAGACTAGAAACCAATCACTGGGCAATCTGAAGAACCTGGGACTAGCTGTACTCTTGTTCTCCTACCTGGGGTGTTGAGCAGCCGATGAGTAACTGAGTGTGTTTGGTACTCAGACATCCACCCACTGAGCCTCCAGTCCTACAGTCGGTGCCTGGCACTTGGTCCTTGGGGAATCATACTAATGTGCTTGTTCTTGGGGAAGAGGAAGTCATAATTTGACACCCCCAAACCCAGTCACGTGGAAATACTAATCCCTGAAACTTGCTATGTTCTCACAGATATTCCAGGAGAGCAGGAAGGTCAGCTGCAGAAGAGAAGCGGGAGACTGGAGGTCCACGTCAAAGGTGAAGACAGGATACATTCATTCAGGGGCAGAGGATGGGTGGAGAGCTGGCATCTGGTCTCAATAAGTGGCCAGTGGGACTCCAAAACTCACAAGTGTCCCTACCAACAGACAGAGACGCCTCTTGATCTGTCAGCTCTGGGTGTATTTGGTCACTGTCATCTTCCTGGTCCTGAGTGACCCTTTGTGGTTTTGGATCACCTCCACCTGTGTCCCTCCTACCTCCAAGGAGATGACACCAGCTTGGCTCTCACTGGAATGACAAAAGTTACCTGCTGTTTGCATAGCTCCCCAGGCTGAGCCAATCAAGCCTTCCTTGGCCTCTACTTCTGTAACCAAGTGATTCCTGTTACATCATTTCTTCTCTGTAGAAGTGGCTGTGCCACATGGGCAGTCCCCTCACCCCCATCACTCCCAGCTCATTTTGTTATTATTTTAATACCTACCTCATTTTGTGTTTGCTGTGTGTGTGTGTGTGTGTTCTTCTTTTTTCTTTTTCTCTCTCTTTTTTTTTGTATGAGCAATCCTGAGGGCTTCCTGAAACCAAGCTGGGATTATTTGTCACTCTGTTTGTCAGTCAGAAGTCATTATCAATGATTCAGCCGCACGTCTGCAATGGGACGGTAATTGGTGTTCATAATAATAGCCCGAAGGCGGCTTCAGTTCCTGCATGGAATGATCAAGGGAAAATTAATCCAAGCCCTGCATACAGAAGCTTCTCAAATCTATAAGATGGTTTCCAGTGGTCTAGAGAAAATGGACAGAAACAGAGAGGCTGAGGTAGCAGCATGTCCTCAGAGAGCGTGTGCCAGACCCCAGCTGGCCCCTACCCAGCCTCCTCTTCATTCTTTCCCCACTTTATCACTTTTTGGTCCACCCTAATCAAACTTAAGTTGGCGAGAATAGGCAAAGATTAAAGCGATGCATCCCTTGTATCATTTATTAATTTACACGTGTGTTCATTTAGCCGAGGTTGATGACATACCTACTACATGTGGGTCCTCACCATTCCTGATGTGTAGGGGAAGACACAATGTGTCTTCGTTAGTTTATTTACTGGTAGAAGCAGACAGCAGACAGATATATACAATAGAAACTGAGGAGAACAAAGGAAATCTGGACAGTAGAACAAGGATAGAAGGAGTCAGGGTGCTGTTGCTTGTCATTGGATAGACAAAAAGCCATCTGTGACCTTGGCACAAAGACCTGTAGTCGGGAAAGTGGGAGCTACATGGATGTAGGAGGGCGAGGTGTTTCAGGCATGGGGACTAGGAAGGAGGAATGTCCTGGGACCTATCCAAAGAA
The DNA here is from genome assembly GCA_030674055.1 of Rhabdomys pumilio. NCBI lineage: Eukaryota > Metazoa > Chordata > Mammalia > Rodentia > Muridae > Rhabdomys > Rhabdomys pumilio. The sequence continues at coordinate 234,942,724 of JANHMN010000002.1, forward strand.
CTGCCATCAAAGGCTCCTGTGCCGAGAAAGCACACGATGCCTCCCATAATGCTGCTGTTGGGATTGGGACTCTATCACATGACCAAAAAATGAGATTGAGATGCTGCAGAGACACTCTAAAGTGCTTGTTGATCCCCATGACTCCTACAAAAAGTTGGGTGTGGTGGTCTGCTCTGTGCCGGTGACTCTGTGGCTGGGATGGCAGATCAACAGTAGCTTGAGGCTCTCTGGATACCTAGGCCAGCTGAAACAACCAGCCCCAGGCTCCCATGCTAGACACTAGTGTGTGTGTGTGTGTGTGTGCGTGTGTGCGTGTGTGTGTGTGTGTGTGTGTACGACCAGAGTCACACTCACAGAGTGGCAGCTACTACCATCCTTGGCTTGTGGTTATCAAAGAGTGAGCCAACCGAAGGCCTACCAGTGGCCACTTCAGTTGCTGTAATCCTTTTCCCACCTTTGTGCTCAGCCTCTGAGCTTGTTAAGCACTGATGAGGGGGAGCTTCCAGGTAGGAGGCAGCTAGAGATGTGGCCAGGGTCACCTCTTCAAACTAGAAGAGCTGGAGTGTTGACATGATATCCCTCTTTTTCCTTTTGTTCTCTTTCATTGAAATAGGTTGAAGTCAAGGACAAATAAAACCCACCAGTCTTAGCTGGCTTTAGCGGATCACAACTGATGCTTCTTGCTTCCTGCAGTGGACTGTCCCCTGTTCTCCCTGCCTGCCAGGAGGAAACTCTCTTCCAGGAAGGAGCCTTTGAGCTTGTGCATACAGAGCTTGAATTTCCACCTCTTTAGGGACAAGGAAGGAATTGGCCTGAGGCAAAAATGAAAGAACGAAAGACCATCCAAAGAACCCCCCCCCCCCACTTACCAAACTCTAAGAATGCCCAAGTCCAAAAGACCCCAGCTTCCCTAATGGGTAAAATGATCCCACATGTGCCCTGGGGGCCAGATGCCTGAGGCTCCAGTTTCACAAGGAAATTGTTTGGAAGGTATGTTAAGTCAGAAAACTACTTACTGGCTTTTGACGTGACTCCTCTCAGAGAGTAAGTGGACACCAGGCTGGCTCTTTACAAAAGTAAACAGGCATCCATCTCCTAGAAGATTCAGGACACCCATGTGGTGGGAGCAGGCTTCTCCTGCAGCATGCGTGGCCTGTGCAAGTTAGTGAGGCGTCTCTCTGCTTGAGACTTTGGTCCTAACTGGGCAGTAGTCTATGAATTTGCAGTTCATAGGACTTAGGAATCTCTGCTGTGCTTGGTACTGTCAGGAGAGCGGCTCTCGAAAACAAGAAGGAAAAGAAAACAAGAGACCTGGATGTTCATGAGACAAAAAGAGAAACAAAACAAAAACGACTCCCCTCCCCCTCCCCCCCATTCTTGTGGTTTTGAACTCTGGGACACTCAACAAAGATCTGGGGGTTCTGCAATGGCCTCTGAAGCAAAGCTCAACCCTGCCTTGCAGTAAGCTGCCCTGAGGGACAGCTCCAGCTTCAGGCTACTGGTTTGGATATCTGCTTTCATGAATAAATGTGGATCTTTGGGGAGTGGCTTCAAAATAAGCCAAAACCACAAACTCTTTGTACATTATGTAAATTCCTGTTTGTCTATATAATTGGCAATAACTTGGAATTGTAGCCTCTGTTCAAAATGTCTTTTAGCTGAGATCTTTCTGCTGTGTACATGGTGAGTATGGGGGTGGGGTGGGGTCAGACTGTGAGTTCCCATGTACACTCTGCTCTGCAGGCCCAGCTGGGACAGTCTGCCCACCTCCGCACGGGCCTCACAGCAATGAGAACCTGTCTTTGGGCATGTTCCAAGGGCACCATGCAGAGATACTTTAGCTGTTGTGTGAAGTGGGGTCTTAACCAGATGGTAAACTTCAGAGGACCGTCTCCTAAGTTATTACAGGTGTGGAAGTGCCTGCTTATTGGGGGGGTGTGAGAGAGTGATGGTCTGCTGGGGGGAATGTACAGTTAAGAGACATAATTATTTATTGGGGAACTATTTTCTACTTAACTTCTTAATGGGATCTATTAAAAGTAAAGGCACTGTAGATAGGTAGATAGACAGACAGAAAAAAGTAGATTTTAAATTGTGTTCAAAAATCCAAACACATATCTCTTAGTAGCTAGAACTCGTTTAAGTCTCAGAAGCACTATTCAGCTTGCTGGCCAAATTGTATCTCAAAGACAAATCCACTCGCTGTGAGAACACTTGGGAGATAAGTCAAATGCATAATAAAAAAAAAAATCTAAAACTTTGCTCTGGTTTGCGGACTTTTCCTTGCACACGTAGTTACACATTCACTCTTCATAGGCCTCTGGAGACGTCAGGAGGGAGCCAGA
>JANHMN010000002.1:234945468-234962943 GCA_030674055.1 Rhabdomys pumilio
GGAAGAGGGGGAGGAGGAGGACAAGGAGGAGGACGAGGAGGAGGAGGAGGGAGAGGAGGAGGAAGAGGGGAGGAGGAGGACAAGGAGAAGGACGACGAGGAGGAGGAGGAGGGGAGAGAGGAGGAGAAGGTGGCGGTTTGGACAAAGTTGGTGACTTCCTTGGCGTGCTTGCTCTTCCTCCAGCACTCTACACAACCTTTGCAGAGTGACAACCACATGCCTATTGCTCAGAGCAACTGAGAATTATCTCCAGAGGTGACCACAGTAGCAAGGCCACATGGGATATAAAAGCAAAAGGGAGGGAGGCTGTTTGATAAAAAGGAAGGAGAAGGTACAGGAGGGCGGAGGGAGGAGGAGGAGGGCAGGAGAGGGCAAGGGGATGAACCTTGTCAAAATATTAATGCAAACGCCATTGTAAAAGCATCACTTTGTATGACCCATGCTAATAAACTTTTAAGAAAGATTCTAAAGCATCTACAGCAGCGGTTTTCAACCTGTGGGTCACAACCCCTTTTAGGGGGGTGGTCACATATCAGATATCCATATCAGATATTTTCATTACGATTCATAACAGTAGAAAATTACAGTTATAATATCGTGCTGAGACAATGTTAAGGTTGGGGTCACTACAGCATGAGGAATTGTATTAAAGGGTCACACTGTGAGGAAGATGGAGAGTATTGGTCTATATAGTCTGGGTGCAAGGATTCTCTTCCCTGTCTCTGTGTCCCAATTCTGAATCCAGACCCACATACTGTTAGAGACTATCACGGGAAGAGCGCTGGACCAAGACAAAGACACAGAAACACCTCACCCCCACCAAGAAATGCTTTGTTTGGAGTAGGATGGATCACTATCTAATCTGAGAAAACCCAAGAGCATCTTGTTTTAATTAAACTCATTTTAGAGAGTTTTGACTCTGATGAATTGAGAGTTGAGTACTAATTTATTCAGTGGGGTCTGCAGTGGTACACAGCAGGGAGGCCGTGTTCCTGGGAGGCGCTGATGGGGCCTGGCATCCTTCAACCCTTGGAGAGGCTTCAGGGCACAGGAGCAAACTTGTCAGCAGGGCTAGGAGCTTGGTGTACATAGTCTGGTCCAGCATAGGCTGGGCTTTCCTGCATCAGGGAGGAGCTATGGAGGATCCATTCACAAGGAGGGTGGGCAGGGCTGGCTACAGAATCCATAGCACCCCAGTTCAGAAGGGTGAAGGATTTTAAAATGGCCGCAGCAGACAGCCAAACCAAATTGGCACTCTTCTGAAGGGCTGCCCAGGTGGTCTTGAGTCTGGAGAGTGGGTTTGGATACCAGCTTCCATTTAGGACTCACTTTAACCTACTGTAGCTTCTGTTTCTTCATTTCCAAAACAATTGTAGCGCCCGCTCTGCCTACATGCCAATCAAGGCTTTATGTCTTCAACCCCACCCAAAACAACAAGGCAACAGCTCCCTTCCCACATTTTTTAATGTGTGTACTTGTGTATGTGGTGTAGGTATGTACATGTATGAACATCTGAATGTGCACACAGGTGCCTAAGGCCAGAGATAGATGACAGGTGTCTTCTCTAGTCACTCCATCTATTTCTTGAGGCAAGGTCTCTGTCTCTCAGTGAGCTTGGAGCTCACTAACTGGGCTAAGCTAGCTGGCCAGTGAGCCCACTCACTGTGTCTGTCCTTCTGTGTGAGAACTGGGAATCTGAACTCAGGTCCCTGTGGTTACACAGTGAACACTTTACTCACTGAGCTGTCCCCAGCTTTGATTTCTTTTGTTTTAAAGGAAAACTTTCTCAGAGGTTGAGAAAAAGCTTTGAGTTTGGAATGTATCTTAAAGTGACCGAATTACTTATGGTATTGTCAGAGTCATCAACACCCACCCCAATCCCTAAAAGATGTTAAGTTCTCCAAATCCCTGCATTATCTGATGTGAAAGCTTATGTAATTCAATCTGCCTGCCCCTGGAGCTTTATAACCATCCCCACCCCACCCCGGGCTCCCCCCACACCCCCCACCCCACCTCTCCCTCACCAGTCAGCAGGAAGATTGGGAACTGTTGCAGTCTGAGTGGTATTCCATACAGGGAAATTATAAGACTTAGTGACTCTGAACACAAGGCTCCTTCTGCTAGGTGTGCCTCATTAACCCTCCCAGCATTCCAGAACAAGGTCCCAAGGCATGACAAGAGCTGGGCTGATGGATGCAATCCTGTGGGGCCAGGAGGGTAGCCCAGGGTCACAAATTGACTACCTGCCCCTCCACCTTTATCTTCCCCTCCCCCTCTCTCCCTGCCCTTCTGCCATCTTGAGTGGATCCATCATAAGCTACCAGACGTGAGCATTCTACTATGTCGACATACTATGTCGACATACTCTACTATGTTTCCTATCTATCGACATAATAGATAGGAAACACCAGTGCCAGGTTTGTTCTCAGCACTGGCCGAGTCTTCAGTAGGACACACAAGACTGACAGCCTCTATGGGACCATCCTGTTTCTTTCAAAGCTTTCCCTTCTGTTGCCATTGAGGAGTCCCTGCCTCATCCTCCTATCTGGATGTCATAGTGAATGCTTTCTTTGCCTATTCATTTGTCTTTTTAGTGTGTGTGGATGTACACGTGCCTGTGTGTTCACAAACACACGAGGCCAGAGGTTAACCTTGGGTGTTGTTCCTTGGGATGCATTTCCTTCACTCCACACTCACATCCAACCCCACCTGTTTTTAGACAGAGTTTCTTAGTGGTCCCTGATTAGGCTGGGCTGACTGGCCAGAGAACTCCAGGAAACCTGCCTATCCCTGTGTCTTAGGGTTTTATTGTTGTGAAGAGACACCATGACCACAGCAACTCTTATAAAGCACAACATTTCATCAGGAGCTGGCTTTCAGTTTCAGAAGTTCAGTCCATCATGGCGGGAAGCATGGCAGCATGCAGGCAGACATGGTGCTGGAGAAGGAGCTGAGAGTTCTACATCTGGATCACAAAGGTAGCAAAAAGAGAGAGTGACACTGGGCCTGGCTTGGGCATCTGAGACCTCAAAGCTAGTGACCCCCAGTGACACCCTTCCTCCAATAAGAACACAACTATTTCAACAAGGCCATACCTCTTAATAGTGCCACTCCCTATGAGCTGATGGGGACCATTTTCATTCAGACTTTCAGATCTGCCTTCACGGCTCTGGGACTGCAAGAACACACTATGGGTTCTGGGAGACGGAAGCACTTTAACTATCAAGCTATCTCACAAGCCAGTGTCCTGGCTTTGGATGTATATGTGCCTGGAAAGGGGACAAAGAAATAAAGATAAGTCCAATTCTTCCAGCACTTCATACCTTGCTGATGACTGAGAATATGAGCTGAAATAGAGTCATGCCAAAAGAAGGGATCTTAGCCCAATATGGGGATGAGGAATCTCTTAGGATTGAAAACTAACAGCCAAACAAATAGTGCAGGAGGGACATCCCGAGAAAGGGATGCAACCTCTTCAAAGGTTTGGAGAAAAATAGGGTTCTGGGTCCTTCGGGGGCCAATGGGAGGCAGAGAGTAGCAGAGTGCGGTGAGCAAGAACAGGGAATAGTATGTAACCACAGGCGTGAGGCAGAAACCTAAGCTGGCCCTGTGGCCTTTGACGTGTAGCCTTTTAGAATACATCTTAGGTGTACCAAAATGGGAAGAGTTTCAAACTGCTCACCCTGTGAAAGACATAAGACTCAAGGGGAGAGATACCTGACTTGTGCTGAGATGGGCTTTCTGTATGTTCATCTCTAAACACCCTCCCCCAGAGAAGGCCTCCTACCCTTTTCCTGGCAACATCTCTTAAGAAAAATGGTGGCCCCGTACAAGCAGAGCTTCTGGGTTGCTGAACTTTGATGGAAGATCTGGTCTTCTAGGACCAATACCAAGTACCCAGGTATTCACCTCATGTGCGGCTGTCCCTCACAACCGTTAATCAGCGTTAATCAATGACCATGCGTATACATACCTAGTTCCACGGACACATCCATGTACACTCTAAATATTTTACTATTGCATTCTCTTGTTGTTGAACTGTTGTGGTCTAAGTGTGAAATATCCCCCCTTAGGCCTATGTGCTTGACTTCTTGGTACACTGTTAGGGTTGCTGTTTAGGGGGCTGGTGGAGCCTTTAGAAGATGGAGCCTTGTCGGAAGAAGTGTATTACTAGAGGTGATCCTCAAGGCTTCACAGCCTGGCTTCCTGTCTGATCACTGTTTCCCCATCCAAGGCAATGTGAGAATCTCTGGCAAACACCCCTACCACCCACTGTGAACACCACATTAGGCCATGAGCCATGAGCAACTTGTCCTCTTTTTTTTTTTTTTTTTTTTTTTTTGGTTTTTTCGAGACAGGGTTTCTCTGCATAGCCTTCGCTGTCCTGGAACTCACTCTGTAGACCAGGCTGGCCTCGAACTCAGAAATCCACCTGCCTCTGCCTCCCAAGTGCTGGGATTAAAGGTGTGCACCACCACCACCCAGCAACTTGTCCTCTCTTAAGTTACTTCCTGTCAAGCATTCAATCACACCAATGAGTAAAGTCACTAATAAAGCGAACAATTGCTGTTAATACAACCTTTACTGCTTTTTACATGGCAGATATTCTTGGCATTGAGGTCACATGGTTGTCTATTGCAACCCCTCTGCCATGGAGATCCACAGCCTCCGTCTGGAGAATGAATGGGCCTGATCATGTTCTGTTTTTCTGACTGACATTCAACAGTGGAACAAGTGGCTCGTGGGCCAGTATAGGACTCTAAGGGTCGTGACCTCTACCTGCATACACCTTTATCTTGAATGGTGTGTGTGGTAGTTGAGCAGATATTGTTCTGTTGTTAAAAGACGCCATTCCATTCTTTTCTGGAATCACCTACAAACATTGTTGACTCGTGGGTTGCTTCTTTTCTCTGTCTGTCTTTAAATACGTTTCTTCTCGTCCTTGATGCCTGGTATTAGAAGGGACGAGGCAGAGCTTTTGTGTTGTACCTTTTTTTTTCTCTGCCAGTAAGCAGTTCAGATGACTTCTTAATCAAAAGGAGCCCCATTCTTCCATCTCTGGGAGACTTTTGGCTCTGCCACCCAGTGATGGCACTCTGCCGCTCTCTCAGTACCCATTGCTTGAATTTCTAAAGCTTTTATCTGTGTTCTTTTCCTTGAGTGTGAATTTAGTATCAAAAATCCAACACTAGACCTGGAGAGATGGGTCAGCAGTTCCAAGCCCTTGCTGCTCTTGCAAAGGACCTGCGAAATGGCTGACAATAGCCTATAACTTCAGCTCCAAGGGATCTGACACACTCTTCTGCCCTCCACAGGCACCCTTGTGCATATGTGCTACATACATGCATACACACAAATACAGTGCAAACAACCCTTTTAAAATGCAAGGTTGTCTTAAGCAGGTATTTTATTTATCTGAGGACAATGTACTGCATCAGAGCTGCTTGTCATCCAACCCACAGATGTTCCTGGGGGGGGGGTCATCATGTGCTGTGTGGGGGAGGAGTCAGCCACACATGAAGTCCCATTTATTCAAAGTGTGCCCTATCTGATGAATAGTCCCTCGGTAGAATTCCATGATCTAAGGAGTGCCATGGTCCTCCTCTTAGAGATAATCACAAAAGCTAGGGGCTGGGAGGTTGGTTCTCCCATGGGCAAACAGTTTCCACCATGGGCCTCTCTTCAGCTTGCACATCGTGCTCACTTACTTTCTGAAATAAGTAATTAGCCAGTGCAAGTGACCACAAGGAACTAAGGCTGCTGCTGCTGATTCTGCTGCAGATGTTGCCAACTAAAATAGCTAAGAACTCTTACATGAGTCAGGTGTCCCAACCACTCTAAAACTACATGCAGAAGTTGTAAGCCTAGCCCGGTCTCTGCTACACCACCTCACTTCTGCCTCCAGATATCATTTTATGACCTGGTTCCATCTTATCATCTAAGTTTGTAACAAGCACCAGTGTTCAGAGAAGTCTGTCTTCCAGGCATGGCACAGCCATAGTTATCTTGAAATTAGAGCAGCTGTGATTACCCGCACTCAGGAGACCTTCACAAGATCAGATCTGTTCATAGATCCTCATCAGAGGGCTTTGTCACAGGTCACAGGTCACAGGTCACAGGTCACAGGTCATTTGTGTTCTGTACTCATGCCCGGCCATGGAAGGCAACAGTGTATACAGGAGAGAGAAGGAAGAAGTCCATCATGTATGTGCTTCTGGGAGGTCGTCTCCATTCCAGGGTGGGACTTTGCAGCACTGCAGCTATTTGGGGGTCACCTGTATTACTATGAGTAATCCCTTGCCCATGTCCAAGTAAGAGTCCTCAAGATAAACTTGGATAGTATGGTGTCTGTGGTCTGTCACTTGTTTCCTCTCTGGGGTGAAAATACATTTGTTCGTGTCTCTCTAATAAAACTAAAGTAACACCTCGTCCTGCTTCTCTCCGCAGGAAAGGTAACCACATGACATTGTTTTTCTTCAGCCTCAGAATACCTGTTTTTTCCTGACATTAACTGCATGCTGGTTTTCTTCACCAATTCCCCAACGCCACTGGGTATCCAGCAACTCAATTCATTTCTGATGTTACCTACCAGGAAGTGGCACCTGACGCCACAAGCTCATGTCTCCAAACAAGGTCACTCCCTATATCAGGGATATTGCAGATATCAGCCACAAGTGCGGTCTCCATGGCACCCATGTTTCTGCCTAACTCCAAGAGGCACACCCCCACGTTTGAGAAGTCACCCAAACAATTGCAAGAACAGAAAGCAAGCTGAATATGCTCTCAGTTTTGTTGGTCAAGATGGGGCACATGGGGTGGTATGGCTGCAGATACAGCCTTACAAGAAAAAAGACAGCTTGGAGATAGACACATTCAAGAGTTCAGTGAAAGGAGATATGGCAGCCTGGCATAGAACATTCGGGCATATCCTGATACAGTCAGCAACGTGACTTCAGTTGGGCATATCCTGATATTTAAGAGTCCAACTGAAGTTCATCATGGAGTATTGATTGTTAAATTCAACCTCAAAGAGTCAATACGTGGGAACAGAAAGGTACAGCTCTCTAGTCAAGGTCTTTCTGAGGACTTGATCCATTGAAAACCTGTGCCCTGCTCCACTAGTCACTCCATCAGCAAACAAAGGACTGAAAATCTTTGGGCATTCAGGAGCCCTTTCTCGGAACCAGGGAACAAAGATGAAACATTTTTGTAAGACATAGTTTTTCTTTGTAAGTGTGCCGTACCTATGTGTGTATATTTGTGCAACATGTGTTTGCAGGTGTCCACAAAGGCTAGAAGAGGGTGTTGGTGGGTATCCTCGGAACTGGAGTTACAAGTAGCTGTGAGTTACCAGGTGGGGTGATAGGAACTGAATTCAGGTCCCTCTGCAAGAGCATCAACCGCCTTGAAAAGTTAAAGAAACATATATTTTAAAATATACATACTTAAAAAAAATACTTTTCTGGTTTTGCTCAACAGTTTTGCAATGGGTTATTCAACTGGTATCTAGAGGTGGCTAATGAGTTGTTCCCAGTATTTTTTCGTAGTGATTAGTACCACAGCGGCTAAACCTGTAATACCATTTCTGCATGTGAAGGTCTCTCTGAAAGCTACAATCCCAGCAGCAAGATTGATATGTCAAAAGGTAACTACATCTGTGCATTCCACAGGCAATGTCAGATTCACAGATGTGTTGCTGTCATTGTTGTCTGTAGATAAGTTATCTGCCTGAGGCTCGAAAGGTGAAATATCTTTCCCAAAGTGATTTCACTGAAGAGAAGTTGAAATAGACAAATTATTAGGCAGTGCAGGTGGTGATGGGGGAGAACGGGAAATGCTCTGGGGCTAAAGGAGGGCTTAAAGAAAGTCAAAAATCTACCTTTGCTTTAAAAGTCTACTTATTATTTGTGTGTGGAGTTCACACCACACATGCCACGGTGCCTGTGTGGCAGTCAGAGAACAACTTTGTGGAGTCGTTTATTTCCTTCCATCTTGACATGGACTCAGGAATCATTCTTCCATCCCTAAGCTTGTATGGCAAGGGTCTCTACCCACTGAGCAATCCTGTCAGCTCCTGGGATACAGTTTTATAAGTAGAAGCTATGCTACAATGGGTGCTCCACATCCAAGAGTGTGTGTGAGAGCATAGAATGGAGTAGTGTGTGAGCGTACATTGGAGTTGTTGGGTTTTTTGTTTGTTTTGTTTTGTTTTAAGAAAGTTGGGATGGTAGTTGGGATAGTTCTGAGACAGTAGAGGAGAAATATGATCAAAATATGCTAAATTCTCCAAGAATTAATAAATATAGTTTTAGATAACAAGGAGAGAAAGAAGTACAGTCCCTTGAAGGCTGCCAAGAATCTCTCCCTGACCTACAGTGTTGCTGGAAGTCCTTCTTCTCTGCGGGTTTTGATAATATGGGAATGAACAGTTGAACTGTAGAACCAGGAAGTGTTTGCTCCTTTTCACCATTGAACCAGGAAGTGTTTATACCTTTCCACCATTGAACCAGGAAGTGTTTGCTCCTTTCCGCCATTGAACCAGGAAGTGTTTGCTCCTTTCCACCACTGAACCAGGAAATGTTTGCTCTTTTTCATCATTAAACCAGGAAGTGTTTGTACCTTTCTACCATTGAACCAGAAGTGTTTGCTCCTGCGAGCAGGATGCGTGCATGCGTGCATGCATGTGTTCTGTTGGAGTAGTCTGATTTCTCCCTAGGCACCTTTTCAGAGTGGACTAGTCAATTTGCCTATCTAGGATAGCAGCTAATTTCAGAAGCTCCCGATTCCTGTCCTAGTTAGGTTTCTACTGGTGTAATTGACAAACACCATTACCAATAGCAACTTGGGGAAGACAGGGTTTGTTTTATCTTACACTTCCAATTTGTGACTGAATGACAGAGAAGAACTCAGGACAGGAACCTGGAAGCAGGAACTAAAGCAGAGGCTACGGAGGAGTGCTCCTTCCTGGTTTGCTCTCTACGACTTGCTCAATTTTTTTATACAGACCAGGACCATCTGATGAGGAGTGTCACTGCACATAGTGACTTGGGCCCTCCCATATCAATCATTAATCAAGACAGTGCTCTATAGACTTTTCCATAGACAGGTCCAATGGAGGTGTTTTCTTAAATGTGGTTCCTCCTTGTAGATGCCTCTAACCTATGTCAAGCTGAAAAAGCTAACCAGCTCAGTTCACATGTCAGGTGGACTAGCTTCCATTCCTCCTGTGGAATACGGAAGCTAAGGAGGCGATGACAAGAAGATGCTCAAGGCCTTGACTGGACAGCACATTGGAGGCCAGTCTGTCACACAATAAACCCCCGCTTAGTCAGAGTTATTTATATAGTAAGATCTTCTGTCAAAAAATATGGGATAGGTGAATTGTGTTTGCCACACAAGCACGAGATTCTAATTTTGATCTCTACCACCTGGGTAGAAGCTAAGCATTATGGGCATACTTCTATAATTGTAGCACTGAGAAAGCAGAGAGGGGATCCCTGGAGCTTGCTGGGCAATCTGTCTATCTGAATTGGTGAGCTCCATGTTCAGTGAGAGACCCTGTCTCAAAAACTAAAGTGTGCTTACAACAAAGCTCAACATGCAAAAGTACTTGCTGTGCAGATCTGAGTGTGATCCTTAGTTCAATTCTGAGTGCAATCCTGAGTGTGATCCTTTACCACATAAGGCAAAAGAGAAAACTGTCTCCACAGAGTTGCCTTCTAACATCTACATCGGTGCCATGGTACATGTGCCAGGAATCATCGTATACACACACACACACACACACACACACACACACACACACACCATCCCTAGGTTAAATCTAAGGTGACAAAGGATATATTATATGGGGGCTGGAGAGATGGCTCAGCGGTTAAGAGCAGGGCTACTATTCCAATGGACTCCAGTTCAAATCCCAGCACCCACATAGCAGTTACAACTGTCTGCAACTTCAAGATCTGACATCTTCACACAGAAATACATGCACACACATCATGTGCAAAACACCACTGCACATAATAAATATTAATAAATAAATAAAGAGACAAAGTGACATTTTAGAAAGGGGGCGTATAGTATATGATATCATTGCTCTTCTGGCTTCTCTGATTGGATCAAGGTTGGATACTTCAATTATCTGTCTCCTTGGAGTTTAGAAGTAGAGTCTGTGTTAACTACTTCCCTTATGCATTGTACACTGAGTGGAAGGAGCTTCAGAGACTGGGAGGAAAAAGGATTCCATGTATATGGTAGAGATGGGACCGTAGGCATGGGAGGAGGACAGAAGAGAACCTTGTTAGTCCTTGACAACACTTCATCTCTGCCTTATCTCTACAAGCTGGTCCCTGCTTCCTAGTTGGGTTTCATGCAACAAGATACTTTCCACTCAGCAAAGTCTTCCCAGACCCTCTGTTCCTGTAACTGGTTAACAGTCTTAGTGTGGGCATCCTCATCTAACTCACCCGAGAACCCACTAATTATTAGCTTTTATTGTTCCAATTCCAAGGGCAAGGAGAAAAACGCCTTCCTTGGTTGCTCCTAAACAATCCTGGCTCCACTGGAATTGGATCAAAGTAGGTCATGTGTCAGTCTGTGGATTGGGCTGGAAAGCCACATGATAGGAATGGGTGTGGGTCTCATGTTCAGCCTTTGAACCCAAAAGATGTTTTTTTCCAGAGAAGAAAATGAGTGGCAGGCAGAAAAGACCCACCACGAGCCTATGGAGGTGCCTAGCAACACAAGAGCCTTGATTAAGACATCATCCCTGTCTTAAATTAGATGGAGTACTTCTTCAAAAAAAAATTAAAAATAAATAAAGCCCTTGGTTTTCATCAGTTTCCAGACTACCAATAGGAAATGTACCCTGACAGGCTTATTCAGACACCTCCTTCAAGCACGTGTCTTTCCAAGATTTCTAAAGATCAAAAAATATCTTCTTTATTTCTCTCTCAAATTCGTGGTCCAAGAAATGGGTGAGTGGTGGGACTAGGCAGTGAGGAAACTCATAGTGTGTTGGAAGGGACAGCACCTCCCTCAGTCACAGCATAACTGTAAGTCAGGGGCCAACGACATTGTTGCTACAGGGATACTCTAAAGCCCATCCACCTACAGCTGGGATCTAGCCATCCCTGGGATCAGTGTCTTGGGTTTCCAAACTGACTTTTCACATCTTAAGTATTTGCTTCATTAGCGTTCATTAGCAGGGGACATATTCTAAGTAAGTAAATGATTTATCTTGGGACATAGGACCTGGGAGCCAGCTCCTAGATGTAGACAAGACCAGGACCCCAGGCTTGTCACTGAATAGTCTTCAAAGCCAATTGGTGGTAATAGAGATGCATCCTGTTGGGTCTTTTGCTGAGAACTAGGGTGGATGAAGTCTGAGGGGCTTGCTTTTGTCACTGGGTACCAATTTGGTACCATTCTTAAATTGTCCTCTTTCCTGAGTGCTCTTGAGCTAAAGAATATTTGAAACTTCTGGGTGGCGTAAGGTCGGACACAATCCATCCCCAGTTTCATTTTACCAAGATTTTCTCCTTAGTTCAGAAGTCCCTTGTCATTTCTTGAATCCCTACCCATCTCATGACTTCCACTTAGACCTTTCTAGAATGCTCTCCTCTTTCCCCAGCTCCACTCACCAGATTACATTTATTCCACTCCTACCCAACCAGGAAAAAGCCTTGTGGGTTTATGTCCCAACAGCATTCTTCATGGCCATCCGATAGCACCATCACCTATGTGCCCTAGTCTCAGAACAAAGACATATCTGGAGCAGTTCAGGGATCAAAGACAGCTCTGTCAACCAACCATGGTTTCCCAAATGCCTAGCAGAGAGGTTCCTGGATCAGCCATGGGTGAAATCTTCCCATTCTCTCTCCAGCCACTTGATATGCCCTGCAGCAACTTGTACCACCTCTCTAACAAGCTTGCTTCCTTACGTCCAACATTCTATGTCCTATATCCTCTCCACAGAGCTAGGGCCTTGATTCTACCACAGGTAGACTGCACTGTACAGAAATGGAGAAGGTTTTCTCTCTCTCTGGAAAGGACAGGGCAAGGTGTCACTTGAGGACAGAGACACCATTACCAGTTCACCAATAGCCCCTGGTCAAGTTTACCTTGCCTTTTAGGTTATTTTTATATTATCTCTGTTTGCCAAGGATGGACCTGGTGTGTGCGCTCTGTTTGCTGCTTATACAAGCACATGGTACTTGGATGCTTGGTTGAGCCCAATGAACGTCTGTTGAGTGAATAAAGACACAGAGATAAGTCAACACTGTCCTTGCCTTGAGGGTCTTGGAGTCTAGTGAAAAAGGAAATAAGCAAAAGGAGCATTGCAGCCAAGATGTAGGAAGGCTTCTCTGCAGAGAGATGCAGAATAGACATCTGTGCCCTGATGAGCCACTCCTTGCTAGCCTTGGCCAGTTACCTTCAATGTCTATGTCACGTATGTCTCTTCATACATACGTATAGCAAATGTCCCTAGTGTGGTGTGTGTAATCTTGTGGTTGAATTGTGTGAGGGGTGAGGGGACATATATACATATGTTTGTGTATACATGTGGAGGCCAGAGATGGTCATCCTCAGCTGTTCTTCCTTAAGAGTCATCCACCTTGTTTGCTGAAACAGTCTCTCACTAACTAGGCTGACAGGATATCCAATCCAAGAGATCTTCCAGTTCCACACCCTAAACTGGAATCACTAGTAGGAGCTACCATACTTGATATTTTTACTTAGTTTTTGGGGATCAAGCTTAGGTCCCCGAACCTTCGAGGCAAGCGAGCACTGTGCCACTGAGCTATGTCCCTTCTGCCCATGTTTGTAGTGTTTCCATATGAAGACTGAAGAAGTTTTTCTAGGGTTTTTAAGAGTCCCACAGGCCCTGGAGACTGACATCTACGGGACGCCTGCTGTGAGAAGGCAAGGCATGTTGAGTAGATGACAGGGTATACACAATCCGTGCTGAGTGGCTACTGGCAAGGGGCATAAAATTCTCTGTAAAGTAGATTATTTTTCTTTGTAACTGTGTGTGGAGTTTGGCACAGTAGAAGTGGCAAAGATAATAATTTGAATTTCCTCATGATTTCTTTTAATTTTGATTTTATTAGGGAGGAATTATTCATTTGGCTTGTACACATTAAATTTTATTCAACTCGTATGATTGCATATTAATAGAGTTACAGCCTGCTCGCTGCCTTAATGCTATGTTTTCAAGGGACTCGATGGCGAATTTCTCAATTTTGTTATGCAAGGTTGTTTTTGCTGTCCTTCGCTTTGTTTTGAACTCCAGAGCCAATAGACTCCATTTATTTCAGCCCTCAAAAGTCTCCTAGTCAACAGTAACTTACCTTGAAGGACATGCCTCAGGGGTCGGGTGACTCTGGGTGGTCACCATTGTTTCTTATTGTCCAAATGTTGGCTCAATTTACTTGGTCAGCTTTGGGAGATCAAGTAGAATGCTGAATGCTTGTGTTGCACCTCTGTCAGCTGCATGTTGCTTTATGGTAGGTCATGCCGTTCTGTAGCAGCCATACTTTTCATTATCACATGACTTTTCCTTGGCTGATTTCGGGCTGGAGAGATGGTTCAGCAGTTCAGTGCACTAGCTGCTTTTGTAGAAGCCCCAGGTTCAATTCCCAGCACCTACATGGTGGCTCAGAGCCATCTATAACTTCAGTCCCGAGGGATCCAATACTCTCTTTTAATCTTCATGGGGACCAAGCATGTGTATGGTGTAAACACACACACACACACACACACACACACACACACACACACACGCAGCCAAATCACTCACATAAAATAAGTGAGTGAGTCTAATAAACAAGAAGTGCTCCCAACTTAAAAAACAAAGACCAAGTTCTTATCTAAGTTCTTGGATGACTTAACAGAATATCTGTTTATTTCAACGTAGTTGGGGCTCCATCCAAGTCCAGCTTGGTGAACCGATGAGCTTATTGGGGTTGCTTACAGAAGCATGGATGACTTATGACCAGTTATGAGTCCTATACACCGCAACAAAGACAACTAAAAAAAGCTGCATCACCAAAGAGTCCCTCTTTGGTCAGGCATTTACTTCTTATATAAGCTCAGGGAAACACTCGGCTTTGTGATAGTCTTTTGATTATTGGTAAGCCCATAATACTCTCCCCTCCCTCCACATGAGAATATTTATAGGGTCACATCTGGTGAGGGTCACTTCTCAGTGATCACTGACTGTAGGTATTCTGATTCGTGGGGTTGAAGATCATAGGCAACCTGGAAGACAGCTACACTTCATTTACAAAAGTAACGTTCCTCTGCCCCAAGTCTTTATGTCCTGGGGTGGTTCTGCTTAGCCGAGCCACACTTTGGTGATCTTTGCTGGAACTGCTGGGTGTCTTCAGGGTACTTTGACTGGATGATCCAGTATGACCTTGACAGGAGTGACTTGGCTCTGCTTCATGGAGCCATTCATCTTCCAGAAGGTTTCCCTGGGCTTTTCCTGAAGGTTGAGACAGAGGCATTGGTGAGAAGAAAACAAATGGGATACAGATCCAAGATGCTTCCACTTTTAATTATTCCAAGTAAGTAGCAAGAAATTCCTAATCAAGAGGCATTGGGGGAAAACTACCTCCTAGTAGCAAGCACCCAATCACATAAAGGGTATGGGCATGGAAAAGAGGAGAATTGGTAATTAAACATATTTGTATCTGTCACAGCCCAGTAGCAACTGTAGCATTGTGTGTCCAATTTTAAGAGAGTATTTGGCCCCTCTGGGATCTATGACTCCACTCCACTCACATTGTGTTCGGTTCTTATTGCTATTCTATGCCGCCTTGCTACTTTCACCTTAGGGCAAGGATACAATGTGTAGCTGGGATGGAATGGCCTCTCCCAGCCTCAAGCTGTGCAGCATCAGTGTGCAAATACTGCCCCTGGTGTTCAAGAAGTCCTGACTACTGGGGAACAGCAGTTTCTGCTGCCTTAGTTTAGTATTTCTTTACCCAGCTGTTGTTTGAGCATGTGGACCAACCTCTGGACTCCAGTTTCTTTGGGAGCAGACTCAGGAAACAGCAGACATTCTACTAGTGTTAGTTGGTGCCCAAGGCCCAGAAACAAGCTTATCTTCAGAGGAAATATGTCTAATAAATTAATTAATAATGCAAGACTATTTTTTTAATTGAGGTGGGAAGAAGGTGGGAGGGAAAAAGAAAGGGAGATTTGGCTGGCAGTTTGGGGTCTCCTCAGGAATAAAGTTACCCTGTAATCCCCTTTCTGGTGTCAAATGTCTGGGCTGTTATACCACTAACAAATGAGTAACCCAAGACAATGGAAGAACAAGGACATAGATTTTTCTCAGAACTTGGAAACACTGCCGTTCCCTGTTAAAGCAATTAAACCGTGTGGACACAGGACTAGAGGGGCTATGAGTTGGTTTTCTGCAGACACTGTGTATTTGAAATAGGACACTGTAGCCTAGGAAAGGCTTCTGGGCATGGGAATTCCTGGGCCCAGATGGTGGAAAAGCCTCAGAAGATCTTGGGATTTGGGTCTTCGAAGGCAACTGGGCTGCAGCTGTGGGGTTGGAATTGGAGCTGGCCACAGGTGGCGCCACCTGTTTCTCTTACCAAGTTTCTCCCACTCATGTCACTGAGGCCTAGTCTTTATCCCCTTCCCAGGGCTGGGGAATGTGGGAGAAGAATGGAAAATTGACCATTTGCTGAAGGGATTAGGGAGATGGGCATTTAGCCGGGAAGCCTTCCAGGACTCAGGAATGACAGCCCGGAAGAGCAGAATGTGTCCTGTTTCCAGGGGCGGCTGATGAAGCCATCCTATGATGTCACTCTCTGCACCTGCAGTGGTGAATGGCCAACAATGTGATGTGGATTCCACAAATTCAGAGTTTATAATTGTTCTGACAGGGCGTAGACTGGATCATCATTTCGAATTATCTATGAAAAAGCAAATTAAGAGCCTCATCCTGCTTGCATGGGGCATGCCCACTTACTGGAACAAGCTCCCTCCCTGCCATCCACAGCATCTGTTGTTCTGTTATAAATTAATAAGGTAATTGCCTCTGGTGGGTGGCTTTCTCTTGGTGCCTGTTTTAAAGCCATGCACAGGGGCTGGGGAAGCAGTTCAGCTGATAAAATACCCACCATCCCAAGAACCAGAACCCAAGAATCCATTTCCATCATCCACCTAAAAGATAGACAGGGTGCCCGGGCATTGTAAAGACCACCACTGACTGGGTTGGAGGCAACTGATCTGTGAAGCTCATTAGTCAGCCAGTGTGGGCAATTCACATTTGGTGAGAGACCTTGTCAAAAAGTAAAACGGAGACCAATCAAGGAAGATACCAGATATTAACCTCTGGCCTATGCAAGTATGTTGATATGTGTGCACCCACATGAATATGTACATACTCCACGACATTTAAATGACACCAAAAATAATGATGTTGCTGTAAGTAAGGTCACAGACAATAGCTACTCACTGGGCTTCCTGTATCACAAGATCTGTGCCATCTGTGTGAAACAGGGTGTGTTGGTGCTTTGGGATGGCATCGGTGAGACATGAGTGGAAAAAAAGATGGCCTCCCCTGAAGCCCAGAGGACAAGGTCTGGCTGTGGATTGCTCTCTGGACTTTGGGAATGCCCTCAGGTCAGACCAGACTCCTGAAGCAGTTGAATTTGCAGAAGAGTGTGGGCTGTGAACCTGTACTGACTAGCATCTGGTTAAGGCACATGTACCGGGAGAGCCTCGCTGGTGGAGAAGGGCATCTGCACTCAACATGACAGGACAGGGTGTCGGCCAGGAAGTGGTTGGAGAAATGGATGCTGATGAAAAGAAAGTTCTCCAGCCAATCTTCTGACAGCTCAAAGGACTCACAGCCAAAAGGACCTCCTGTCCACAATTATGTAAAACATACTGGATGCCAGACCTAGGGTTTGGCAAGCACTCTGAAGACAGCCCTTCTTAAGAATCTGATGCTTTGGTGGAAGTGTCCAGATAGGCCTCTGGGCAGAAAAAAAAACAAAAACAAAAACAAAAACAAAAACGCTCTGAGAGACATCAAGAAATGATGAGCGCCCTAGTGAGGAATTCTTGAGACCATACAGCTTGTGCTGGGGCCTTCTGGCTAAGGGAAAGTGTGACCAGAAACATTCCCTGGCTCCATGGTGAATGCCTGATGGCCAAGGCAGGTTATTCAATTTCCTAGTGTTCTGGTTTTCTTTTTTGTGGATTTTCTGAGATAATGCAGCAACTGCCTCCTCAGTACCATTATTCAGCCTTGTTATCGGGAAAGTAGGTGGGAAAGCTTCTTGGAAGATGGAAATCTTGACTGAAAAGTCAGGATAAACTGCTGTGTCTGAGTAGGGGAGGGAATTCACACAGAGCGAGAGCAGAGTGTGTGGGCCAGTGTTCCTAGAATTTAAGAATGGAGGTGTGTGTGTGTGTGTGTGTGTGTGTGTGTGTGTGTGTGTGTGT
>JANHMN010000002.1:234973605-234999136 GCA_030674055.1 Rhabdomys pumilio
GTGGTGGTGGTGGTGGTGGTGGTGATGGTGGTGATGGTGGTGGTTGTGGTGGTGGTGATGGTGGTTCTACCGGTGATAGTGGAGATGGTGGTGGGGATGCTGAGAATAATGTCAATGAGAGTGAAGTCTCCATCTATCCACCCATGCCCACATCCATTCACCCACCCAAACATCATTAAATATCTTCAAGATGTGGAGCAGGAGGTGGGGGCAGTGGGTGGCATTCTGTGACAATTTAAAAAGTTCCTGCATTTCTACTCCATCTGCACAAGGGCAGTGGCAGAAGATTAGTGTTTAGAGGAGGAGGAGCCCGTGGTCCTGAGGGCATGTGGGTGACACAGTAGTAGGGGAAAATTATGCCAGGGTAGCTGAGAAGCCAGTTTGTGGAGTTTGGATCCATTTTGCTAGCGAGAAAGTTTCAAGAAGGTCATAGCAGGTGAACTAAGTTTGAAGAGTGAGAAAGGAACAAACAAGAAAAGCTTTCTCTCCTCCTGCCACTGTGACAGGATTGCAGTCCCGAGGGCTCTGAACAGTTTAGACTCTCTTTACCTAATGGAGCGTGGCAATAACTACGTGGGTGCTTATCTGGAAATCTTCTGTCTGAAAGATGCAGACACTGTCTTCCTCTCCAGGCGGGAGCTGTTTATCCATCCTGCCTTGGCATCGGCGTGGGAGTGGCGGAGGGGCTCGGGGCTGGCATCACCGGACTGAATCTGAGTCATTAATAATTTGCTCCCTGGAGAAGATGGCGGAGCTGATAAGCTCCCTTGATGGTGAGACGCTTCCTCTGGCCCTCTGCAGTAGCTAAAGCCTTCCTCTGGTCTGGGTGACATTAAGGTTTGTCCAAGGACAGATTGAAGACTCTGGTACCTTCTGTTTCAGCCCTGATGTAGCCCCTCTTCTCCTCTGGACTCTGAAGGTGTGGCAGGTCATTTAAATGGTTACTTGAGGACCTGGGGAGCTGTGTGATAGGAGAACCCGAGTTCAGATCCTCAGCATTCACATAAAAACTGAGCGTGGCAATTCTAATACTGAGGGGGAAAGACAGGGGATTCTGGATCTTTGTTAACCAGCCTGTCTAGCTGCATCAGTGACTACATGTTCAGTGAGGGACACTGACTCAAAGAAAGATAAGTTGAAGAGCAACTGAGGAAGATAGTCAACATTGGTTTATGGGACACACAACACACATACACACATATGAATGTGTGCATACACACATACCCACCACACAGAGTCATAAGCTACTTTCCTTTATTTCTGAATGCTTTGTTCTCCAGGAAGGTGTTTGTCACAGATGTGACAGGGGTGTTAGAGTCTCTTCCCTTCCTTTTGAGCAAACCTGCTGTACACTGGCCAGGGGCGTTCTGCCCGTCTCCCAGTGATGATATCTTCAGACAACTTCTCCTTACCTGGCCACCACTTCTCTCATGTGACAGGGAACAGTTACAGAGCTAAGGCAGGACATCCTCAGGGTGCTGGAAAGAGGGACAGAGTGGCAGGCATGTGGAAAGCCATGTAGCCCTTGTTGGACAGATTGAGAGGAGCAAGCAGGACCCTGTAGGAGCCAAAGTCTGATCTTGTGGTCAGAGACTTCTAGAGTGACCATGATGGATGGGTGGAGCCAACTAGAGAAGTCATTCCTACTGACAGGGCCCTGTTCACACCTTGACAGCCATTGAGTAGCCTCAGGGCATGTCTCTTGGCAGATGGACATGTGGAGGTGAAATTTAATCACACTACTATGTCCCTCTGGATGTGACCAGACAGCCTTTGGTTGTGAGGGACTCTTGACCATGGGAGCAGAAGGTTCATCTCACACTTCACATTGTTCATGGCTCAGGCCCAGTCCCAGCTGACTTACCAGTTGTCGAGTGACCTTTCCTGGGAGGGTGGAAACAGAATTTTATTCAGCCTCAATAAGGAACCACTGTTAGGGCAAAGAGCAGTCAATCCCACTTGAGCTAGTTTAGTGCAGCAGAGAGTGACTGCATTATTTACAAGAACCTGGGTGATATAAAGGCCTCTGAAAAGCCCACCAGCACATGGGCAGTGACCCAGAAAGCTGTATCTACAGAGCATTCTGAATGACTGGCAGGCAGCTCTGCCATAGGGCTACAGTTTTCTCTCTCAGCAATTGTTACTGCTTATATAATCCTGGGGGCAGGCCTTGTGAATCTTGTGAGTTTTAGGAACTTCCTGTGTCTTTTAAGTTTCATTTACTTTCTGTATCTTCAGGAGCTTCCTTCCTTCCTCCAGAAGGGAATGGATTAATTTGGAGGAAAGAGCTCCATAATGTCAATCAGGGAGGCAGCCATCTTCTCTCCTCATGGCATAGGCCTGGCCCCCACACGTCCTGTAGTTGTTAGTGGTGTGTAAGGTTGGAGTCAGATAGGTTGGAGCAGAGGAAGTCAAAGCTTCCCTTTCCCCACCTCAGTTTCCCCAAACCCTCCTGAGCACCTTGAGATACCCTTGGGCCTGATGCATGAAGACACCAGGTGGAGAGGCTAGAATCCAAACCCCAGGCCTGTTGGACCTGACTCTTACCTATGTGGGGACACTTGACCTATGTGTAGACTTGGCTGAGACAGTAGTGCATGTCTTTCTGCCTGCCCAGGGAGGATAGGATCACATCTCTGACCAAGTCTCAGTCCTTAGGATGAAGCCCCTTCCTGTTTAATTCTGCTGCAGGACCCACCACTTCAGCCTGCTTCTTCCTGAGTGTCTCACCTCCTGGGCTTTTTTTTTTTTTTAATAGCTTGTGTTTTAAGCAAATGGAATTGTTTGGTTAACAAGCACCATCAGATCAATACCTTCAACATCAAACACCCATTTTGTTCTCTGCTCAGCATCACTGTGCCCAGGTCACCATTAACAAGTAGAGCTGAGAATAGAGACAGGCCCCTTTACCAAACAGGTCGATCACAGCCTGTGAGTCCTGGGAAGGCAGGCCTTCCTCAGGCCTCTCCTCGCATGGTGGCCTCTTGCTTCCATGAGTCCGAAAGCATGTTCTCTCGTGTTTACAGATTCCATTGGGTCCCTTCAATAGGTGGCCACTCTGAAAGCACAGGTCTCCAGCCTGGTGTGAGTACCTCTGAGGAAGAGGGTTGGTTCATCAGAGAACACAAAAGAGGGTGGTGGGCGTCAAGCCTATAAGGGTCCAGCTCTGTCGCCTCCCAGTGGGGGCCTTGGGCAGTGTTTTACCTCTTAACACTGGCGGTACAACCTCTCCATAGGAGGCTGATATGAGCTATATTTAATAGCTTAGTATTATTGTTGTTAGAGCACATGGATAGAAAGGAAGGCACCACCCCCAGGGTCCCCCCATTGTCACAGGTGTTATCTGCAGACTGCAGGACAGTCAGGCGGATGAGAGGCCCAGGAACATTTACCAGGTAATGAATCCAGGAAGACAAAGAGGAAATGCTTCAGCAGCCCCCTGACCCTCCATCCCCCTGCCCCCTGGCAGGCTCTGCTACTGTGGAAGTGGGGGGCTGGGGGCCAGGGCCCAGGCTTCCTGGCCATTGTCTGAATAGCGGATGTAGCCCTCTCCCCACCTCTCAGCCCCATGGGGTCCTCTTCTTCGGTGTATTTTGGTCTTTCTCTCCATTTTGTTTCTGTCTGCGTCCAGGTACCAGGACTGGCCACTGGAATGATGAATATTTGTAAAGAAATACCAGGGTGTCTCCTCCCTCTGGTGGAGTGTCCTGTATATGCCCCACGGGATTCTGAGGTGGGTTTGGTTAGAACTGCTCTCTGAAGAACTTGAGGGTCACAGTGCTGAAACTCTAGACAGGGCGCTACTGGGCCTCCCCTAAGGCCATATCACAGATATGGAGTGAAGGGGGTCATCAGTTTCATGCTGATTAGACACAAGTAGGACTGTGCCCTGGCCAGCCTTCCACGAGGAAGGGAAGAGGCTGTTATGGAGCCTTCCCAGGTGACATTCTGGCCTTGCCACACAGTATTTCTGTAAGGCCTTGTTCCATCTGGAGAGTCATGTCTTCACACTTTGTTAAAATCAAACCCTATCTCTCCCACATGGCAGCTGTGTGGTGGGGGTACCCTCACTCTTTGTGAGTCTTGATTCCCTGTTAGTGTTATACAGGCAAATTGAGACCATAGTAAGAGCATCAGAGCCAGAACACAGAGAGAGCTCAGACATGTGGACAAACAACCATGCTCAAAAAGTATAGCTATTTCCAGACAAGTAAGGAAGTGGAGACCCAAGGATGCTACAGAGGGTGAAGTTGGTTTAATTCCAGGAGAGAGGCACCAGGGAAGGCTCCATAAGTCTCTTTCCTTCCAGGTAGAAACTTGGCCAGGGCACAGGCCTACTTTTATCTAGTCAGTATGGAGCTGATGAGCTGACCCATCACTCCAGCCATATCTGTGACATGGCCTTTGTGGAGGCCTAAAGGCATCCTGTCTTGAGTTTCAACACTGTGACACTCAAGTTCTACATACTCTTGAAGCAACATCATTTAGTGTATGAAGAGGAAGGCAAATACCATTTTTGCTGTGTATGTGGTTCTGGGCCCTGTGTTGTAGCCCAGGAAGTCAGACATTGTCAGGCTATCAGAAGCCCTCTCTATTTCCAGAGTTTTGGCTCAGGTATACCCTTGTCACTGTATTGCTTCCAACCCATAAGACTGAGGTCCCTTCTGACTTCATTTGGTCCAGCCTCTTCCTTTTGTTGTTCTTTTGGTGAACTTAGCTTTTTCAGGGTTCTGTGTGATATATTTATCACAGAGCCTGATACTCAGGCAGTTAACTGACATAGGTTGGCACATAGATAGATAGATAGATAGATAGATAGATAGATAGATAGATAGATGATAGATGGAACTTAGCTTTTTCAGGGTTTTGTGTGATAGATGCATGGATGCTTGGATGCATGAGTGGGTGGATGCAACAGATGCATGGGTGGATGGTGGAAACATGTATGAATGCATGGGTAGACGGATGGGTGGATACATGGATGGATTTATTCATGGATGAATGGACAAGTGGATATATAAATGCATGGATGGATGGGTGAATGGATGAGAATGAATGAATGAACTTGTTATCTGGGATGTCAGGTCACCACTGTGTCATTCTTTAGAGGACAAAAGCTTGTGGAACACAAAGGTGTGGCAGAGCCTCCTGGAAATAGAATCTACTGAGTTTTCCTAGATGTTTACTGAGGACTAAAGCTATAAGTGCAGGGCCCTGGTGGCCAGCACAGGTGAGCTGGGAGAGCCATCATCTGGTCACCGGTGGCCAGCACAGGCGAGCTGGGGAGCACCTGGTCATCTGGAAATGCCTTGGGTGTTTCTGTGGGTTGAGGGGACATTCCTACTAGAGCCATACGATAGGCATAAGGAAAGTTGACCTTGGCAGTGAGCAAGTCACCAGCCTGTGTTCATCCCTTAAGCTTCATAGGAACATGGCCTCTGAATAGCAAAGAGTGCATTGTTGCCCAGTATCCAGCAGGGTCCCCAGAGAGGGAGGAAGCAGGAAGGCTTCAAGCCTGGGAAAGCAACTGCTCCCTCACTCTTTTGCTGATGCCTCATTTTTTTTTTAAAAAAAAAAAAAAAAAAGGTGTTAAAAATTAATGAGCAAAATATTGAACTCTCAGCCTTGGCGACAGAAGGATAAACACAGGTGCACTTTGTCATGGTGACAGATTCAATGGTGTTCATCTCTAACAAGGCGGACATCACTGGGGTGAGGACAGCAACCATCAGTTAAATAAATAGCTGTGCTGTGGTGGGCTGAATAGCCAGCTGTCCTTGAAGCTGCTTTGGGAGATGGGTATTTGGTGGCTTTTGAACTTTGGGGCATGTGGGGTTCACTGTGATCCCTAAAGTAGAAGAAGAAAGCCCGCTGCTGCAGAAATGAATGAGAATTGCATCTCATCCAGCAAAGATAGAGCTGGATGTGAAACTTTGAAAGTTAGACTTTAGCCAGCTAAGTTTAAAGAAACCCTGCATGCTCATGATCGCACAGCTACAAATTAATCACAGAGGAAGGAAATACAATAAAAAGAAAAATGTATCCATTACGTTCATCCTAAAGTTACATTTTCCAGAAACTTCCATATATGTCTCCACACACTGGTTTGTGTATCTTATGTTTCATGACTGGGCTGGGATCCGTTTGTGCATTCTGAGAAATGTAAGCTCTCGCTGCCTGGGTGAGTCCATGGGATATCTCTCCATTCTGCTTCTGTAAGTATGGAGACTGAGTGAGGTCAACACCTCGTGACCACGGTTTCTTCTTAGATGAGATGATACAGCACACAGAGGGCTCCAGTCCCTCTTCCACTAGAGTGACAGGTATGTCCTAAGCTTCCAGGTAAAGAGTATTCCTACCCCAGATCCAGATTCAAGCATCATTCATTCACTACATCTGACTGGCAGATTGGGGCAATAATGAATGAACAACTTTGAACGGTGTTGGCTGTGTTGGGATTTTAATGAATACGCTAGACTGAATATACTTAGCTGGATGTTCTGCCCAGTCCATCCAATTACCTAGCCTCATTATGCAACTGAATTGCATTTCCCTTACTTGTGGGCTTTGTTGAGTGGACGTTCACGCTGCAGGCCAGCAGCCCACACCAGTATTGATGAGAGAGCCCTGTTTGATAGACAACAAAGGTCATGCCTGGAGCTGCTTATCTCTGTGCTGTGACCCTCCTCCATGCTCCCTGCTTCTCTACAACATCCAGGAGGAGGGCAGAACTGCCTTTGCATGAGGCAAACCAGCATCACCCTCTTTCCAAACTTTCACTGTATCCCACTCTCTGCTTAATTGAATTGCCTTCTCTCTGCCAACTCCCCCCCTCCCTGCCCCCCAAAAAAACATGATCAAGGATCTATGCTGCCTTAATGACTGGAGACTAAGCTGTCATGTCTGCCTTGCTGTTCGACTTTATAGTGATACAAAGAGGTGACCTATAAGAGTGACCTATAAGCGGACCAGACACAGGAAAAGGAGACAAGCTCCGCTCCCTGTCCTTGCAGGCTTAGGATGTGACTCCTGGCCAAAGTCACCTCCTCTCACTTTGTTGTAGCCTCCAGCCCTCAGTGGGATAGAGAAGCAGCAAGGGGGGGGGGGTAAGAAGTGGTTAGCCAGCTGTCTCCCTGGCTTGTTCTTAAGGATGTGATTACAGTTCCAGGGGAGATAAGTTCCTCTCTCCCAATGCCAAGGGCATTCTTTCATGTGTGTGGCTCTTCAGTTCCCAATAGCCAGTCGGCACTGGGTCCATCTGCTTCCTTACTCTTGACACGGAGCGGAGGAGAAACACCTATGAAGAACAAAGGGCATAGTAGTGACCCAGCTGTGGGCCTCTGCTGCACACCAGCTGGTGACTGCGCCAAGGTGGTGACAGAGCCAGGCGCTGTGCACTTGCCACCTTCGGTCCTCATACACACTAGAAAGTGTGTGTAATTCTTTTCAAACCTTTCTTAGACCCCTCACTCAGCTCCCTCTACTGAAGTAACTGTTTTCATTAGCCGTCTGTGGGAGAGAAGGCTGAGGTTCAGGCCACACAGCAGTGTTGGGATCTGAGCCCACATTGGGATTGAGCTTTGCTTCTGACACTCAGCCAGCATGAAGCCCTGTCTTCTTCCAAAGGCTTTGAAGGAGAAAGCAGGTGCTTGCTCTACACCGTGAACTTGGGAGCCGGACTGCATTTCCCTCTGCTGCCAGAGAGCCTGATCTTCACTTGGGTTCACACTGGTCTTGGCTGTACAAAGGCACCAGAGGGATTTGCTGTCCTAAGGGGTTGGAGGGAAAACAAGGCTTTGAGCACTGTACCCTGCACTCTGCACAGCACCCTTCCCAGAAGTCTTGTTTTGTGAGCCACATTCTGCCAACAGGGCCCGCCTCCAGCCCACCTCTCTCAGCCAGTCAACAGAAAGCACCTCTAATTTGGGTTTATGTTGATATTTCCGTTGGCAATCTAGCAGTGAAATTAGCAGCAATTAACCTCAAGAATAAACCAACTAACCCAAAGCAAAAGTTTCGTGTTTGCCAAGCACAACAGACAGTCTTTTAACAAACCCCATTTGGGAGTTCTGGATGCTTCTAACGAGAAAAGAAATCACCGGTGGCTTAAATAAATAGACTTAAGGGCCAAGAATAAATCCATTTATTAAGTACACACGGATGCCGGACTGGGCACTCCTCGTTCAACATTGACTTAGCTCTAGTGAAAATCCCTTTCGAAACGTGTGAAATGGGTGCTGTGATCGTGTCCTTTATCCACAGTCCCCCTGTCAACCCACCTCTCACAACATCGGAGCCATGGAGATGGCTCAGTGGGGAAAGCACTTGTTGCAAAGGCACCTACACAAAAGCTGGGTGTGGCAGTGCACACCCACAATCGCACTGCTGAGGATCCCTGCTGCTCACTGGTCAGCCAGCCTAGCTAGATCAGTGAGGTCCTGGTTCTGAGGCCCTGACTCGAAAACAAGGTGACAAAGCATTGATGAAGACAGCAAATGTCAACCTTTAATGTGCATACACACGGGAACACACATGTCCAACACTGAAATTTAGAAGTAAAGATAGATTTTCAGGAAGTTGTAGAAATAGTAGCAGGCAGTGTGTGTCCCTCTTGCATGGTGACCTCCCTCATGGTGACCTCAACTGCACAGCCCTGATGTGGCTCTGCCCTTAGCTCTTTGCTTCTTCACATTTTCAGTACCATTTCTGTTTGGATGTGGTTTTGTGTGCATCTTGGTCACCACTGTCCCTCTTTCACGGGTGAGAGACTCAGATTGTGGAAAACATTGGAACCCTTATTGGTATAGCCAATAAGGGGTCAACTCAAGCATGTTGATTACTATTGTGTCTCTATGACCAAAATATCCAATGAGAACAACTTGAGTGTAGGTTGACTCACCTTGGCTTATGATCTCAGATCACCGTGGCTGATGCGATGGTTGGTCTAGATTGTCATCTTGAAGGGAATTAGAATTATCAAAGCAGCAAGTCACTTGATGTGTCCGTGTTGATCTTCACAAAGAGGTTGGTTGGAGAGGGGATGACTTACCTCAAAGCACATGATGCCTTCTTTCAGAGAGCCTGTGTGTGAAATAGTGTTGAAAAGAACCAGGGTCACAAGCTTGCACTGGGTTCTTCTTCCTAAGCATATCTGTCACCATAGCAACCACCATCCATGGCCACCAGGCTCTAGCTTCTTTGGCCTTCCAATGTAGATTGAACACCGGCAACTCTCCAGGGCCCCTAAGACCTTCTGTGCCCAAATGAGACGGTGAAGGCATTTAGCCTCATGGACAGTGGACTGTTACTGGACTGACCACCCAGTCCTTGCTGTGTAAGGCAATCTAGTAAAATCTCCTCTGATGACATATATAGGGCTCTAGGGAATCCTGACTAATATGGGGGAGAAACATGGAACTTGGGGGGCAGAGGCTAGTAACATCAAAGTCAACCAAAAAACAACGCACAAGGCTGCAGAGGAAACAGCCTTCAAAGCCCCGCCTCTAGTTGCAGATCTCTGCTAGTTCAACCCCAACTTTTAAAGGCATCTCAAAAAAAACCAAAAAACAAAAAACAAAAAACAAAAAACAAAAACAAAAACAAACAAACAAACAAAAAAACGGAGAATATTTGAAGCATGGGCCTATGGGGAGCATTTCTGATTCAACTCATGATGCAAGCTACATCTGTGGTCAGACCCCTCCTCTCTGGGATCTCTAGAACCCTTTCTTCCACGAATAGCCAGGAATGGTGGCTGCTACGGTGACAGGTACACTTAGGAAGAAGAACCCAGTGAAAGCTTGTAGCCCTGGTTCTTTTCAACACTATTTCACACAAGGGCTGTCTGATAGAAGGCATCATGTGCTTTGAGGTAAGAATGGGACTTAGTCTGAAAAAGACAACTTGCAGATGAATACAGCCCTTGGAAAATACACACCTATAGCTGGCAGTAAAAATGTCTTCTTGTGATTTGTTTACAAATGCCTCCCAGCTTGTGCTCGACCTTGATGGAGTCGGGTGAATGGTGAGCCTTGGGAGAGAAGGGCCATGAGCTTCAGCCTGAGAGAGTGGTGTTGAGAGTGTGGGTCTGCCTGGTGGGGATAGCCACAAGTCAGGAAGACTCACTGGCAAATGAAGCACACTTCAGCATGAGATACAGGTGCTGTCACTAGACCAGCACAGCACAGGAAGCAGTGTTGACATCTGATGGTTTCAATAGGTAACCAAACTAATGCACGTTGGCCTCTTTCCAGTGTTCACCAAGGTACCTTTTTTAGAGGCTTGGGGAACAGGGGTGTTCTGACGGAAGAAGGGGTGTTTCATGGGTTCTGGCTTGCGTGTAGGCAATCTTCCTTCAAAGTGGGAGTGGAAACGTCCAGCAAGTTAAATTAAAAAAAAAAATCAATAGCATTTCAGGTGATTGTGAGTTAAGGGCTATTTGCCGAAGCATAGGAGAGTTAAGGGTGAGCTTTGAAAAGGATCAGTGAGCAATTTCTCCTGCAGTGGAGGAGCCCCTGTAGTGAGGAGCAGAGGGCAGGGGGCAGCCTGGCCCCACTGGCTCCTTTTAACATCAAAAGTACACAGTACAGCAAGCCCACAGAAACATGGCTCTGAAGCATCAGAGTCCAGCTGCCAAACTACCACATCTCTCACTGCCCTCTCTCCCACCACCGCTGCTATGTCCCTTCTCCCGGAAGGGACATGTTCCCATTCAGAGTTCCAGCAGACAAAGGCAGAGGTGTGGTCCTGCAGCTGCCTCTGTGCCAATCAATTCTGGGATGCAATATCTACAATTCTCTGATTTGAAAGCCAAACCAAATAGCTCAGAGGCATAATTCAGGCCTTGCCCAGCCCTCTTCCTCAGAAAGAGTACAAATTGATTGTGCCTTTTATAAGCCCGATTTTAGGCGGCTCTCCGACCCTCCCCTGTCAGTCTCTGAGCTCTTCCCTCCCCACTTGCCGAGGCATAGTTAAGATGGGCCTAGGAAGTCATTCGCTTTGAGTTTTCACCTCTGTTGGACAACCTCAAATCTGTGTGTGTGTGTTCCTGGCAAATGGCAAGCCCTTAGAACTCTGGCATGACCTTGGAAGTCCTCCCCGCAGCCCCCAACCCTTGCCTCCTGTTTCCAAAATCAGAGTTAGGCTGGAGCTAGAAACTCAGCTTCTGCTGAGGTTGTGCACGGCCAGCAGATAGCCAGGGATAAAGTAGCTCTTCTGCAGCCAGGGAGATGAGCCTGGCCTTCTCCGAGCTTTTCCCTTATTCCTTTTCCCTAAAAGCTGTATATATCAGCTCATTTCTGCATTTAAGATGTTTTCTGACCCACCCTCCTTTCTGAGTGGCCCCCCACTTGGGAAGGCTCTATAAGGAAACTGAACCCAGCCTTTCCTTTCCCAGTGAACTGTTCTGAGCATCATAGGGTCAAGCTATGACTTCCCAAGACTGTGAGCCAGGTGTTTCAGAGCCAAGCTACTCTGTCCTGATACCTTGTCCCCATCTGGTGACCTGTTAAAGTGTTCAAAAGTCTCCTCCCTTCTCTCCTCCTCATCAAGGACTCAAATCCCATTCAATCTGTGTTATTTCCTTGTGCTCTAAATAGGTCCCTTTGTTTAGCTGTTAGGATGGCAGTTGGATAGATGCTTCTACTTTGTCCAGAAACTCCTTCTGGAAGCTGTAGGCAGATCCCCTAAACCTACACAGGGGCGGCTTCCTGTTTGAGAGTAGCCAGGGCAAAGTCAAAGCCCACTGTCACCTGTAAGCTAGCACGTGGCAGGGGCAGCTGATGCCCTGGGGCCCCACACCTGCCCCATCAATTGCCACTGTGTGTGGCAATGGTAAACAGGAGCCACTTGAGTCCCATCGGCTATTGCTGATTTTAATCAGAGAGCAGGAGGGATCCGGCCCTGGGCGGAAGCACACTGGCCATCCATTAGTTGTTATGGAAACTCATTATCCCAAGAGGTCATTTGTCTGAAAATATAAACAATTCTCGAAAGGGTTTTTAGAGGAATTCATGGGTGGCTGCCATAATGGTATGATTATAGAAATCAAAGGGGGGCTGTACTCTTGAAGCCTGCGCCCACTCCTGCCAGGTGGGGCCCGTTTCCTGCCCTTCCCTCTAGACTTCCATCCAACAATGAAACTAGGGCTCAGGCTGGTCCTTCAGAGCCTTGTGAGTCCTTCAGGCTTCTCTCAAAGAGGCATCAAAAGGCAATGTGCCCTTCTGGCCCCTGAACAAACTTCTCCCTTCAAAGTGGTATTCAGACAAATATTGCAAGCAATGCCCTCGGCTGGCAATAGTGATACAGCTATGTGCTAATTATATGCTAATATAAAGTTACATGCTAATTTGCCATCAGTGGCTATTAGCATCGTACTTTGTCGTATATGTTGTCATCGGTTAGCTGATACTATTTATTAACAGTAGCGTCTGTATGTCATGTGACCAGCCCCCTAGTATCTCAAGAATTGTGACTCTGATCACAAGCCTGTGAGAAAGTTACCCCTTCCCCACTTCATAGAGGAGCATATATGCTGCCTTCTAATATCCTTTAGTCCTATTAGAGACACGGCCGGCACCTGTGTTAAACCCATTTCCTTCTCCTTCTCCTCTGTCACCCTGCAAGTGTTTGCTGCATCCCTATGCTTGTGTGGTCAGTGTATTGGTGCACTTATCTGTGCTTGTCCTAGGTCTTCACCCAGGTTCAAAACCTAGACATCATTTCTCCCAGGAAGGCTTTCCTGAACTAGATAAAAAAGATCAGGGGCTTCAATACCTTTCTCTCTCTCTCTCTCTCTCTCTCTCTCTCTGTATGTGTCTCTCTCTCTTTCTCTCTCTTTCTCTCCCTCCATCCCTCCATCCCTCCTCCTCTCTCTCCCCCTCTCCCTCTCCTTCCCCCTTCCCCTCTCTGTTTCTGTCTGTCTGTCTGTCTCTCTGTGTATATGTGTTCATGTGTAAATGCCAGGTAGGGCCTAGTTCCCTGCCAGTCCCTCCAAACTTCCATCCGACAACAAGAATAGGACTCACAGTGGTCCTCCAGAGACTTGTGTGTCCTGCAGTCATCTCTCAAACACCGTCTTATGGGGAAAGAGGCATCAAAAGGCAACATGTCCTTCTGGCCCCTGAACAAACTTCTCCCTTCAAAGTGGTATCCAGATAAATACTGCATGCAATGCCCTTGGCTACTGGCAATAGTGATAAAGTATTATGTATGTATGTATGTATGTATGTATGTATGTTTGTATGTATACAAATATATATATTACTTTATGTGTATCTGTGTATCCTTGAGAATGTACGCATACCACGTGGGTTCAGGAGCCCATGAAGGTCAGGGAGGAAATCGATTCCTCCAGAACTGGAGTTACAGGCAGTTGTGAGCTGCCATGTGGATGCTGAAGCTGAACCTGGGTCTCTGCAAAAGCAGCAAGTGCTCTTAACTGTGGAGATAGCCTTTTGAGACTCAGTTTCTTACTCACTCAGAGCTCACTGACCAGGCAAGGCTGGCCAGCCAGTATGCTCCATGGTGCTTCTACTTCTGCCTCCCCAGCACTGGGCTTACATATGGCTGCACTATGCCTGGATTTTATAATCTAGGGGGTCCAAATTCAGATCCCTACTCTTGAACAGCAAGCACGTACTGACTGACTTCTGGGCACTCAAATTCTAAAGCTGTTAAACCTCGGATTTTAGGGTCTTGTTTTCCATCTGTCTCCTCTTCTAGGCTAAGAATTCTTTGCCAGCTCAGGCCACTTTTGTTTCTGTATCTCCAAAGCATGGCACAAAACTGGCAGCAAATAATTGCTTAATGTATTACAAGAAAAAAAATGGTTCCAAAGGACTAGGTCTCTCCTGGCCACCTCTACATAAGACAATGTCTGATCCATAGTGGGTGCAAAATTCACAGTTGCATGGTGGCTGTGTAGATGATTATATGGTTCATGTGTGGACAGTTGGCCAGATGTTTGTGGGTGGGCGGTGGAAGGATGTGTGGGTGGGTGCACACATGAATGTGTGGAAGGATGGGTAAAAAACAAAACAAAAAAGTGGGCGGTCAGTGGGTAAAATTGATAAATGATGTATGCATTGTCAAGTACAGATAAAGTGCTTGTTATTGGGATAATGGAACAGATATTTGGGTGCCGGGTAGTTAGATGGGCTGATGGATGGACATAGCCAGGTGGATAAATGGAAGGCTGTCAGTAAAGAGGGTTGGATGGGCTGAGCTGTGGGTAATTAGACACTGAATTGACAGATGAATTACAGACAGCTAGTGTCCACACCAGTTTCTCTGGGCAGGAGATGCGGCACTGGTGTTTCGAGCCCTGACAGAAGACTGAAGTGCCTTCAGAAGCAACGCCTGTGGAAAATGAAGAAGAAGCAATCACTGGGGATGGGGGCAAACCATAATGGAATTCTAACACAGGCTTTAGCCAATCCTGGGAGGCAACTCTGGGGCATAGACATCTGCAAGTTTTCCTCCCTTGAGGAAAGAGGTAACTACCGTGAATCAACCATTGGGTGCACATCTGATCCTGGTAAGGGACTTTGATCACAGACAAGCCCTGTAGAGAAACTCAACCATAAGTCTTACATGTTAGAACTGACAGCCTCTGTGGGGAGGGTGTGCTTTCATTCACAAGGCTGGTTGGTCTCTCTGCACCACTCTGACCCAAGTGCATAGCCCCTCCAGGGTCATCAGTTCTGGCCTCAGCCTGGACTCATAGCTGTCAGCTCCCTCTTCTGCCACCCTTTCCAAATCCTGCCTTCCTTGAGTAACCCTCTGCTTCCTAAGTCATTGAAGCCATAGTTACAAGCTTGTTGCCCTGTAGTTCCCAAACAAGAAAAGTTTACAGTTTCATGGGGTCATTGGTATAATCTCTGACCCACAAAGCCCCATCATAAAATGCACAGTGCCACCCAAATGGTTCACTAAGAACAATGATGACTGGAGTGGGCCACTGTAAGCTCCACCCCCGGCTTCTGTGCCCAGGCATGTCAAAGGTTAGTCACAACATCACATGACTGCCAGAGCTTTAGTTGTCTGAGGAAAGGTAGTATCCTATTAGGATACCTGGCCTACCAGGGCCTGGTCTGTAAGCTGGAACCTTTGGAAAGGCTTTCTTTCCCTCTGTGCCTTCACAGCATCCCAAATGTCACAGAACTGATAAGACTCATATGGCATTACCTTTCTCCTTTGCTGATGGACTCCCAGCTCTCAGTGTCTCTGTCTGCATTTACCTGACAGCCGTAGAGCTGCTTGCCTCTGTCCAGGAGCCCACACATATTCTTACTCAGAGATATTTTTCTTTCAAATAGAAATGAATGACCAGGCACACTGTCCAGAGCTCAGTCTCGAGATGTGTTTTGTTCAATAATATATCTCAAAGTCACTTCCACCACAGTGTTACTGGTTTACCAGTGTCCACTCTACATGTAAGCAGCCTGTTTATGGAACAGCCATGGTCCTTTCCTCTTCCCTTTTGGAAGACAGGGCTGTGAGCTAAGGAGGGAGTACTGGTATACCCGAGGTAGAAACAAACAAATCATTATTTTAAAGATTATGCTGCTAGAAAAGAAATAAGTGAAAGACCTTGAGGTGAGCATGTCTCAGGTGTCCAGAGGAAGGGGAAGGGGCCCTGGGTGTGGCCAGGAATGCTGAGGACCCAGCAGCTAGCTCTCAGTCCAGTATGAATGTTGAGATATAAAACGTGGCTTGTCTGTGAACCAGAGCTCCAAGTTCTGGAGTAGAAGGCAAATGCTTTTACAGAAGCCTGCCTCTCTCAACTCCCTGTTGGCTCCAGAAGGAAAAGCTGATGTTGCTTCTGCTCTGTGAAGACTTGGGTATCCAAATGTGGCAGCAGAGGAAGAGAAGGGCCCAGGTCTCTCTCTAGTATCCTTTACTGTAGAAAGCCAGAGGCCAAGAGGCTGCATCTAAACACCCCTTCACCCACCTTGCCCAGATTACTATGCATTCCCGAATAAAAATGCTTTCCATTGGTGTGTATGAGTGTGTACGTGAGTGTGTGTGTATGTGTGTGTGTGTGTGTGTGTGTGTGTATGTGTGTGTGTCCATGTGCACATGTGTGTTTGGAGGCAGTGAATGTGGGTGGAGTAACCAAATGACAAACTCAGGTGTCATCCCTTAAGCACCAAACTCTATGTTTTATTTTTGAGTCTGTAATTCACCAATCAGGTTAGGTTGGGTAGCCTGAGAGCCCCAGGATGTGTCTATTTCTGCCTCCTCAACTCTGGAATTACAAGCACATTCCATCATGCCCAGATCCATTGGCTGTTTCTTAAAAGCAAGAAAAAAACAGGTGGGAGGTGGGGAGACCCACCTCCCTGCCCACGCTTCCTCTAACACTCCACTCTTGGCTCAGGCTACTTTATTAAAACCCCTGTCCAGAGTGCTCTCTGTTCCTCCTTCATTCCCCAGTTCTCATGCTGGCTTCCAGTCTCTCTGGGCTGAAGATCCAAACCACAAATCACATCCTAGGGGTGGAGCACCGCCCTCCTGAGTGTGCAGACAGCTGAACAACCAAACGGTGACCTGGATCTCCTCAGCTGGCCGGAGACAATCTTGTATCCAGAGCTATGAAACCAGACATCCTTTATTGTGAGACATTCAGCTCCCGAGGTGGCTTGGCCAAAACAAACCATCTTTGTTTAATTTTTGAGGATGTTTCCCATGAAAGAGGCAGCTGCTTGTGGCCATTCCTGGGGGCCTGGAACCCCCAGATCTGGAGTCTAACACCATAACCACCTCTATTTGCCTAGATGGAAAATGTCTATGCAGACACAGTGTTGGAAAATGGCAACACGTAGTGATGACAGGCCAGACCACCAAGAATCGGGAACACTGGCCAGTCATTCCAAAGCTTATGACCCCTTCAGCAGACACTGCTAGTACTACACTCACACGTACAGCAGGTTCTGGGGACCTGCTACTCCTATGTGTCCTTGGTCAAAGACACATGTGTCTTCTTAGTAAATACCATCTAAAAGATTTGGGTCACCTCGACATGACTGGTAATAGTGTTGGCAGAAGGGTGGAGTAGGCAGGGGATGCTATTCTCCGCCAAGGTAAAACTGGAGACTCCGTCAGTGCATACATCCTCAAAGGACTTTGAACTTCAGCTGCTTCTGTTCTCTCTGCCTGTATGTGTTGTTAGTGTGTGCACCTGTAGATGTGTCTGTGTATGTGTGCATGTAGATGCCACTTGGGCAGCCTCAGATGTCTTGTCATTTTTCACTTGTTTTATCAGACAGCCTATCACTGAGCCTGCTGGCCAGCAAACTCCAGGGGTGCTCCTATCTCTGTCTCCCCAGTACTGGGATTACAGAAGCACATGCCATGTCTGAAATTTTGATGTGGATACTAGAGGTCTAGGAATGGGTCCTCAATCCCGATGCCAGGAATTACAGTGATTGAGTCATCTCCCATCTCTCAGAACTGGCAGCCTCTGAGCAAGGATGGGCCTCGGCTTGTGGTACCACAGAGTTCAGGGTTTCTATCGCTAGTATGGATAGTGAGAAAAGTATTGGTCATCCAATCCATAGATAACTGCTGAGCACTGAGCAGGCTCCTGGCCCTTCTCCACACAGCAAGTGGGGCTCCTGCTTCTGCAGAGGTCTGCAGTCTGCCTCCACTCGATAATCTCAATCCTCCTGTTGGGCCACCCCCTCTAACTGCAGCCACTATGGACTTCTTGCTTTTTCTTTTAAAAAAACAAACAAACAAAAACAAAACAAAAAAAGCGAGAGCTAGGCTCAGCATGATAGTGTGTGCCTGTAATCCTAGTACTGTGAGTTCAGGGCCAGCATGATCTACACAGTGAATTTCAGGTGAGCCACGGGAAAAAAAAAAGCCTTCCTCTTTCCTTCACGGCCTTGGTTACTGAACCCCCAGCTTGGACTTCTTTTCCTCAGAGCTTCCTCTGATGTAGCTTTTGCTGACATTATTCCTACCCCATCTATCCAGTCAGAACAAGAGTCTAACGCTTCTCCTGCCCTTGCCCCTTGCACCCTACATGGACATCTCTTCTTAATACTCTCTCCACAGTAGGCCTCACTTGCTAGCTGGGCTTCCATACCCCCACCTGAATAGATCCTCAGCAAAAGGACCTTCTCAAAGCCGGGTCTCGGGAGGAGGAGCAATTCCTCAGGACCCCTGAGTAGAACAAACCTCCAAAGTCCCAGAAGCCTCCTAGCTCGGAAACATTGTGTTCTGGGGATGGGTTCTGAATGAATAAATAAAATACTCATGAATGGAAGAGTCATATTCTAGCCAAAGTTGCTGAATAAATTGTTCTGGATCACAGGGAGCCCCAACCTTGACCACCTCCCAACTCTCTCTGACAGGTCTCATGTGACCTGCTTGCACCTTCCTTCCTTCCTTCCTTCCTTCCTCCCTTCCTTCCTTCCTTCCTTCCTTCCTTCCTTCCTTCCTTCCTTCCTGAGGATTGAACCTAGAGCAAGTGCTCAATCACTGAGCTACACTCTTAAACCCCGTCTTAGTCTTTCACTTCGAAAGAGGATTTCACTATGTTAGCCAGGCTGCCCTTGAACTTGACAATCCCCCTGCCTCCGTCTTAAGGTTAGCTGACAGACCATGTTGCAGTCATTCAAGCCAATTTCTGAGGACAGGCAGCAGTGTTTGGCAGCTGAGAGTAGCAAAAAGCTTAGGCCAGTGGCTCTGGCTCCCCCTCGGGTGAAGTAGGGATGAGTTGAGAGCAAGCTGTAGCATCCCTCGGGAGTGTGGCTGAGTCCAGGACCAAAGACTCATTAAATTCCCAATTAGATCTCCCTACCTCACAGTGACTCTTGCTTAAACCCCTGAAGTAACTACGAAGCTCCGGATGTTCATAGGCACGGCTGGCAGGCACGTTCTCTCTTGTTTATGCCAGCTCCTCTGCTGGGGTCAGACATTTGCATGTTGAGGACTTTCTGGAGTAGTCAGGCTTGAGGCTGAAAACAACTGCTATGTCACACCCCCAGTCTCACTGGGTCCACTTTCACGACAGCTCCTCTCAGACCATCCCTGTGGAGAATATCTTAATTTAAGTTTGTGTTTAGGGCTGGCGCTTTGAAAGAAGAGTTAGCATAATTTTAATTTATACTATCATAAATCCAATTTGTTAGTTCAGGCAGTTAATAACGTTGGCTGCTGGAACCACACGCTCCTGTTGCCTCCCCGAGGGTCCGGCTGTTCCTCTCTAGGACAGGAAGGGATGAGTAACAAGGCAGAAGCTGCCATCGTGGCCCCAGCATGGTGAGAGAGAGCAGTGGATCATCTGTACTCTTGCAGGATGGAAGTCTGGTGAGAGCTGGTGATGGGTAAGGTCTGAGGCACAGTGGGCTTCATCTCAGCCCAGCAGATTTATTTGCCACATGTCAGTGTGTTCCAGCCTATTCCCTCAGCATATAAAGTTCTGAAAGTATTAAGCAAGAATTGGTAAGGTAGGGAAGATAGCTCAGTTGGCAATGGACTTGTCCTGTGAGCATGAGGCCCTGAGTTTGGATCACTGATACCCATGCAGAAGGTAGGTGCAGTGGTGGTGTACGTCTGGGACCTCAGTACTGCACAGAGTAGCCAGAGGCCACCAACACCAGGGCCTTGCTGGCCAGCTAATCCGAGAAAACAAGTAGCTTACAGGGTGGTGGAAAGCATTACTAGAAGACACCAGTCACTGACCTCTGACCTCTGGCCTTCATATACACACCCAAGTTCACAAGTGTATACCACACACCCACAAAAAAGAGAGGGGTTAAAAGAGGAACAGAGAGTCAATATCATCATGACATAGCCCAGCACTTGCTAGTAGGTTTCCCCAAGACGAGGTCAGGACTTCTTAGACAGAACCACCTGGCCTTACCCTGTCTTCAGAGTTGACAGCTAGAGAGACACACCTGTGGATAAAGATACTTTACTGCTCTGTTTTCACTTGGGCAGCACGTTTTATTGTTTAATTCTAGGGCTGAAAGCAATCGATAGATTGATGAAGGCCAAATACCCTTGCGGTTGAGCAAAAGCCCAGTGCATCTGTCTTGACCAGAATAATGATGACCTTGTGGGCTGCTGATTCATGGAGCCCACCCTGAGCATCCACATGGAGTGAGGTGTTTGCTATTTCCCAGCCTGACCTCTCAGGGATCCAAGCTCAGTAAGCAAGCATGCTCCCAAGCAGGCACTAAACATTACTTAAGGCTCTGTCTCTGACAGACATGATAAGCTCACGTTTAGCCTCAATGGATAGAGCAGAAGCCCAGGCAAGAGAGTCATCTGCCAAGGGGTTCCACAAAAGACTGGCAGGAGACAATCTACCAGTCAGTCTGTTGATTGGTGCATATTATTCAATGTCCAATGTTGTATTGCCACCTCCCCAAGTCGGTCCATCCCTGATCCCTGTGCTATGAAGAGCTCCATCGAAGGAGATTCCCACAGTTCAAGACTCTCTGGGATCAGGGAAAGTCAGTTGTATTTCATGGAAAAGGGTTCAAGGCCTGGCCAAATGCAAGGTAGAAGAGAGTTTGGAAGACCAATCAGCAGAGGGTTCTGGTGAAAGTGGGTGGGGTTGTACAATGCCAGGGGCCAATGACAGTGGAGGGACCATTTGAGGCATAACCTGGTTCTATCTCACATGGATGGACCTCACAGGTTCTTCTGTGACCACCTCTAAGTCTGTCTCCCGAGGCTACTGTGAGACTCTGGTAAAAAGAGAGGGGCTTCCAACTCTCCAGGAGACCACAAAGCAGTCAAGAGTTGGGGATGTAGGTTGGGAAGATAGCTGTCATACAAGCACAAGAACTTGTGTTTGATCCCCAGTGCCCAGAAAGCTGGGCATGGTGGTAACACTCAAAATCCCAGCACCAGTGAGGCAGAAACAGGTGGATCCTTGGAACTGGTGAATTCCAGACCAGTGAGAGGCCCTGTCTTAAAAATACCATGTAGATGGCACCTGAGGAACAACGCCAAAGGCTGCAGGCAGGCAAACAGACAGACTCACAGACACACAGAAACACAGACACACACAAAGACACACAGACAGACAAACAGACACACACACACAGAGAGAGAGAGAGAGAGAGAGAGAGAGAGAGAGAGAGAGAGAGAGAGAGACATGCAAATATAAAAATAAAAACCCCCACAAGCAAACAAACTGAAGAGAGATGTACTAGGCATGTATCCTGGGTGGTAGAATGCTTGCCAAACACGCACAAGACCCCAGGTTCTATCCTCCAAGAAAATCCCCCATTAAACTAAAGATGATGTTAGATAAGATAAGGCTTGGGTAGGAGAGGAAAGTATTCAGAAATGGAAATGTGTAGCCAAGGCCAGCCCAACCATCCACTGAGGTGCTGGGCTGTCTAGTGGAGGCCAGGACCCAGCTGCAGCCCTGCAAGCTTCTTAGCAATTAAAGCATTCCATCAATCACCTGGGCGGCTACCCACACCCTCCCAGGCAGGCTCCAGGGTACCTGTCTCTCCATAAACAAAATTCCACCACAGATAATGCAGACCCTCCTCTGCCTCCGTATATTGCTCTGACAGCAATCCCAAGGCTGAGAAATGGCACGTATAACTTTCTCCTTATTAGGCAATAAAATATCCAGAAGTGTTCTTGTACGCAGAGCAATTCCATATGTGTCAACTGCAGCTTCACAATAACTTGGAATTATTCTTGCCTTCCTCTTTGCCATAAACTGCATAAAACATGTACTTTTTAAGTACAGACATCGGGAATACAGAATTCCGCAGACAACGGTGCCTTTGCATGTACAGTGGGTTTAATTTAAAGTGGAAAACATTGGCAATGGATCTAGCAGAACAAGGTGAGTTTTCTTTCAGATTTCTGTGTGCTTAAGGTTTATTTACAATCAGTAACATGCTCAGAGTCTAAGTTTATAGCTCTGTAAATTCTGCTGTGTGTACATCTACTTGGTCACCAACCTGACCATGGGTCACCAGTGAGTTCAACCTAATAGCATTGTAAAGCAATGTTCTCATAGACAACCACACAAATGATCCAGCAGAGAGTCTTCTTCCGTCCCCTGGATAAGTTCATCGCCCCTCTCCTCTGGCTACCCAAGGCAAACAATATTCTCATTCCAATGTGATAATTAAT
The DNA here is from genome assembly GCA_030674055.1 of Rhabdomys pumilio. Taxonomy (NCBI): domain Eukaryota; kingdom Metazoa; phylum Chordata; class Mammalia; order Rodentia; family Muridae; genus Rhabdomys; species Rhabdomys pumilio. The sequence goes on from JANHMN010000002.1 coordinate 234,995,731, forward strand.
TCTGCCTCCCCTTCAATTTCCCAAAAGATACATCTGTGCTTGCCTGCATCTGGATTCTTCTACTCAACACAATGTCTAGAGAGTCAGGAATCTGTTGAGTTCTTGCTAATATTTCCTCAAGTGGATGTCCCCCGGTCTTCTTAGTTATGGCCACTGTGTTCCTCTCTGTGGAGTCTGAGAGTTTCTACTGTTGTGTGTCCCTGCCAACACTTGGACACAGCTCTTTCTAAATCTTGTCACTCTTGTTTGGATGGAATATTTTTCTGAGGTTCTATTTCTGGGGAAAAGTGGAGTTTGTAGGTAAAAGTCTGGCCTCCAGTAGCCCCAACACCCCTATTGAAGGGACAAGACAGCCAACTCTTTTATGTCTTTATCACACAGACACATTTGTGGAGAGTGGGCCTCTGCTGACCAAGATGGCAGCCTCCTAGCGAGAAGAGCATCGCAACCGTGTGAGTGATTCAAGATCAACACAGTTCTCTGCAACACAAGATGGATCCTTACAGAGCCCCCTGAGCTCCCTAGAGTCTGTCCCTGGCTTCAGCCACACCTAAAGGTGCCAAGTTTTTAATATCTCTAGGCACAGGGGAAAGATCAGGCCCCAGGCCTACCCTCATTTGGAGGGGTAACATGGCCTATCTCCAGACCTCTGCAAAGGGCTGTGGCTTCCTTCTGCTCCCACAAAAGACATTCCATGCTTGTTTAACAGCCATCGGTTGTGAAGTAAGAACGGTAATGGAGATGTTGCTAATCTTTTCTTGATTACGTACTGAACATCGGACTCGCTCCCTCAAGCAATAGATAGTTCGTGGATGGAGGAGTGGGTGCGCCAGAGATGAGCTTGTCTGAGATCTCCCAGGTGGTCCATGTTTGAGTCTCCATCTGAGAACTCAAAGGCCATCTGAAGAGGAAAGATGAAATGAGGCAGCGTGGGCTCCAGAAGGAAGGAAGAGTTTGTGGTGTTAGTGATATCAGATAAAAAATCCAAATGTGGAAGGGAAATATCCATGTACATGGGTGTAGGCATGCCAGTTCGGCTGGTGGAACTTGAGGGGCTGATGGAGGGCAAGAAGCTGGTACAAAGAGGATGAAGTGGAGAGGGTGTGGCCTGCCTTAGGGCTGAGGGCCAAGTCAGACAGGAGACTGGAAGTGATATCGTGCTCAGTTTCCTGATAAGCAATCACAGATAGCACTTTCTTGCTCCTCTGAGAAGCATTGCATGTGAATGTGTGTATCCATGCAGACCATGTCTGAAGCCTGCTGTGTTTCCTGCATGTAGCTACATCTGATGCCCAGTTTTCTGCACCTTGATTTCCTCAGACAATTTCCTGGTTGAGCAGAGGAGCTGGACTGGCTCGTGAGGATGACCTGTGGCTGAGCACGAAGAACAACAGTTCATGGAGGTTGCTGAGCACCTGTGCTTTCTGGTGGTTTCTGTGTCTGTGGACGAGTATGAGGCATGATATGGAGCAAATCCCCGAAAGAGGAGTCCCCAAGTCCAAGGGCACTTGAACTCACAGTTCAGGGGATACCACCAAGGCTCTCAGGAGCTCTTCTCTGCTCCCCTCTACAGAAGTCCAAGACTGCTTGTTTCTCCCTCAGAGAGAGCACAGGGTATGGTCAGCCTGAAGGGTGCCTCAGTTGCACCTTCAGTGGCTCATCTGCACTGCTCTCATTGTGAAGGGATCTGAGCACTCTTTCTTGTACTTTGAGAGACGGCTGTAATTTCCTTCTCTGTGACATGGCTGTTCATGTCTTTGACATTGCCCAATCATGCTTCCGGGCTCCTTGTAGGAAGCCACAGGGAGTAGGCTTTAAGTGGGGTTGGGAAGAGTCCTACAAGGGTCTGCAGGAGTCTTATCCCCTAATACCAGCTCTGCAAACAATTTTTTATGAAATCTTTCTAAAACATTTGACCACCTTCAAGTGTGCCTTTCTTCTGGAAGAGAGGTTGGGTCAGGTCATCCTAAGAATTGATGTATCTCTGGTTATCACACAGACAGTGTGGCTGGCAGTTTGCTATCTCCTGAGAAGGAAATGGACCTGTGCTTCAGAAGAAAGAATTTAATTTAGATACTGTGGAGGACTTCCTGATGTCTCAGGATATTAAATTCCAGAATGAATGAGACAGGCCAAGGCACAAGAATACCTTTCTAATGTACAGACCTTTGAAAGCAAGATGACTCATTTGTCCTCCTGGGAAATTGTCTAGTTCTGGCAATGAGATGGGAGTTGGAACTAGTCTGGACTTGGGGTCTTTGCAGGGTTCCATGTGTGATGGGGCCAGCTGTGCTTTCAGCAGTGCACTGGCTCTCCTAGGCTCTAATCTCAAGACTTGGCTCATTGTGTATGTTAGAAGCAGAGACACTGTCGGGCCTAACTTAATGAATTACTGAAATTAGCATTATTGAAAAGATGAAGCACCAGGGAAAATGCTGATTTTAATCAATAGTTCAAATGAGCCCGAGAAAGATCATCAGAACTCAGCAAAGTCATGGAAAAAGTTAACAGCAGCTCTGTACGTCTGGCCTTCCCAGGGCACAAAGTGTTCCGGGCAGGGAAGTGGTGTTAGTTCTGAGCCCCCACTTTGTTCCTAGTGGCTCCTCTTGACGGAGCTCACTGATGGCTTCTCACCCTCATTACCAGCACATGAGTAGCATAGGTTACTGTTCCTAACAACTTAAGGGCCAATGAGTAATGTTCCTTCCTAATGCACAGAGATGGCCTCCTGGCGTTCAGAATTCTAAACTACCAGCAATTAGAAGGAACTTGAATTATCTAATATGCCCTCCCTGATTTGGGGAGAACCTTCCAGAAGCTCTCAAATGCTATCTCCCAACCATCTCTGTCCCCAAAGAGCTCCTGTAATACCTACCAAGAATGTTTTAGCTGCTAATCCTTCTTCTTCCAGCTGAGGAGTCTGTGATGGTGGAAGGCAGATGTGACTCCTGCCCTCAGCAAGCTTGCAATCTCTTGCAGGGCAAGGATCAAGCAGCTTCAGCCCAGCTGACCATGTAAGCACAGACACAAGCTATCAGCAGGCCCCAGGATGGGGACAGGAAACAGACTTAGCAGCTGCTTCAAAGTTATTTCAGCAGTACATTTTCCTGGTACTTGGACTAGGTCACCGTATCTTCCATGAGTGACTTTAAGAATTTCCTGGAGCCTTTGTGCTTGGAGGAGCAAAGTGGACCGTTGGGTGCATCACTTAGAGTCCAAGGTACTTGAGTACTCCCTTAGGGATCTTGAGATACACCCCCAGGATGTCTGAAACCTCCATTATCATGGAGAAAGCCCAAGAGTGTAGGGAGGGATACCCCAGAGCCCACTTCATCTTCAAGTCATCTATGGAGACCCAGGAATGTGCCTGGCCAAGAATGACTCTCTCTCTCTCTCTCTCTCTCTC
>JANHMN010000002.1:235001906-235078607 GCA_030674055.1 Rhabdomys pumilio
AAAGAAAGAAAGAAAGAAAGAAAGAAAGAAAGAAAGAAAGAAAGAAAAGAAAGTCTATTTACTCAGAGAAGGGCCAGAAGAAGGGGTCTGTCTAAGTCCAACCGTGTGATCCGGTCAGCTCAGTGGCGTTACTTACATGAACATGAGGATCTCACAGGCAGCCACACTCAGAAGCTCCTCCTTGTTAGCTATTTACTTCTTACGTATCCTTCTGAGGTCCTCTAAAGGCCTCCTGAGAGTCTGTGAGCTGCCTTCCACCTCCACAAGGATCTTATGAGGGCCTCCTGTAGGTCGCCATAGCCACTTTGCTTCAAGACAGCCATGGACACATCCAACCTGGGGGAAACAGGCACACAACAGAGAGAGAACACAGGGTAAACCTGTGCCTTGGCTGAGTTACAATGAAGGACCAGATTCACATTGAGTATTTGCCTCGGTGTCCATGAGAGGCCACAGGTCACACGCAAAGGACATTGGTACAGTCAGAACAAATGAACTGTCCCCTCTGAGAAGGACAATCGCAGGTGTCAGTGGGGGGAGGTTTGTGAAGCTGGGCTTTGGTACATCAGATCAGAAAGAGATGGATACCCTGAGGACTTGTCTCTGTTATGTTATTGTCAGAGAGCATATATCTCCCTTGGGATGTAAACTACATTCCAGTGAACTATCTGAAAAGTTGTGTGCTAAGTCCTTTAGCACAATGGATAATGGCAGTTTATCTCCATTGTTAGAGTCATTCAGGTACCTCAGTGGCCACAGTATGTTCTTGCAGCCCAAGATCTGGGCAGACAGTATGAAAAAAACAGCGTGGAAAAACCTCTGTACACTTCCTTTTTCTACTTGTGCGGTCCTAAGGTCTCCTTCCCTTTGCAAAAAGACCTTAAAACTTGCTCAACTGTCAAGATTTTGGCTCCATAGATGGTATTACTATACTACAAATTCTCACCAAACCCATACATGTTTCACCAGTCCAAAAGGTGAGATGCCCTACGCAGAATAATCAGGGAAACAGGTTCAGGGTAGGTCTGGTCTTGTCTTGTCTTGTCTTTGTTCTTTGCTGTTGATTTGTTTTGCTTTTTAAGATTTACTTTTACTATTTTTAGTTACACACATATAGGGAGGTATCTGTGTGTGCACAGGTGCCCTCAGAGTCCAGAAACAGGTATCTAATTTCCTTGAGTTGGATTTACAGGCAGTTCTGAGCTGTCCACTGTAAGCGCTAGGAACCTAATTTAGGTCCTCTGCAAGAACTGTAAGTACTTTTAGCCCCAGAGCTATAGTCAGCTCACTACAGTTTCTTTTTGCCTTTTAAATGTTAATTAGTTATCAAGTCCCCCAAATCTGACATAGTTCCAAAAGTTAGCAGTGAAGTTTTGCTGAGGCCCATAGAAAGAAAAAAAAAATCAAGCTGGCTTAAGTCCACGTCAGATATTATTAGATCATGGATCTGAAATTCCAAGTGGTCGACTTCCTTCAGACACGGATGGACCTAGCTGCTCGGGTGTCACCACAGGACTCTGGGAGGGAAACAGACTCAGAATTAGCTCTGATAGAGTAATCTGGTCACATGCCCATCCCTCAACCAATCAGGTGCTCAAGACCATGCAAACTGATCCAGATAGCAAGGCCTACCCTGTCCTGCTCAAAGCTCAGGGACCAAGTAAGAGAAGTAAGTCTCCAATAAACATCAGAATGTAGTTACCAGAGAAAGGAAAATGTGTGTTGAGCCACCTCCACAGAGAGTTCTGTGCAAATCATGGCACCGTCTGCAGATGAAGAAGAGGGGCACAGAGCCATTTAAATCACTTGCCCAAAGGCACAGTAAAAAAGTTGAGAAGATAACCCCAGCCCAGACAGAAAGGTCTTTGTATCAGTCTTCATACTTATTGTTTTCTTGCTTTCTTCTGTTAGTGGGTCCCTAAGCTAGCACATAGCCACACACAGTAGGTCTGAAAATACTTCACAGTCAAGTGCTTGGGTCCTCTTGCTACTGCTTGGGTGAATGTTTATTTATACAGGTTTGCAAGACCTGCAGAGAAAGCCCAATGGAAAAACACATTAATTTTTCCTGCAAATTATTTTTGTTAATAAATTATATATAAGTTTATGCATCCTAATTAACCAAAAATTATTTATTACTGCAATTAAAGTGAAGTCATGCAAATGACTGCAATTTTAAGTTCTTGACAATGTGATAAAGTCTGTTCATGTGTGCCTGCCTTGCTGATTCTTTTTGAAATCCAGCCAGCAACCCTCAGAGCTTGCAGAGGACAGTCAGAGGGTCTGGGGAGTCAGGTCCTCTGGGAATGCACTCAAGCTGAAGAATAGTCTAAACCCTCCTGGGGAGGAAAGGAGCATCTTCTGATATAGGAACACAAAGTCATTAGTCCCACAGTCTGCCCTGGAAGAGAGGCTGGGATCTTGCTGTCTTTAGCACTCACTGTCCATGCTTTATCCTTTAGCTTGTAAGGTCAACTTTAAATGTCCTCTCTTTGCATGCCAATGTTTATTCATTTATTTGTGCAATCATCCATATATCCAGTCATTCATCTTCCACCCAGCTGCCTGTCCGTTCATCTACCCATTCATCCATTCATTGACCATTCATCTATCTATCTATCTATCCAAATATTTACCCATCATACTGTCTCAGTCAGCGTTTCTATTCCTACACAAAATGTCAGGACCAAGAAGCAAGTTGAGGAGGAAAGGGTTTGTTCAGCTTACACTTCCACATTGCTGTTCATCACCAATGGAAGTCAGGACTGGAACTCAAGCAGGTCAGGAAGCAGAAGCTGATGCAGAGGCCATGGAGGGATGTTACTTACTGGCTTGCTTCCCCCGGCTTGCTCAGCTTTCTTTCTTATAGAACCCAGGACTACCAGTCCAGGAATGGCACTACCTACAATGGGCCTTCCCATCCTTAATTATTAATTGAGAAAATGCTTTACAGCTGGATCTCATGGAGGCATTTCCTCAAGGAAGGCTCCTTTCTCTGTGATAACTCCAGCTTGTGTTGGGTTGATGCATAAAACAAGTCAGTACACATACATATATACCATACATACATACATACATACATACATACACCATATACCTACCCCATCCATCTGCACACACACACACAGACACACACACACACACACACACACACACACACACACACATTCTATATTTCCATGCACCCACTTATTCATTCTTTTATCCATTCATTCATCCATCTCTTCACCTTTTTATCCAACCACCCTCCCACCCATCCACCCATCTATCCCTTCATCCATTCTTCCACATAGACATACATCCTACCAACAAACTCACCTACACCCCCCATCCTACCAACAAACCTACTCACTCCACCCATCTGTACTATGTCATCTTTCTTGGGAGCATAATTGTAGCCTGTCTTATAGCTGACCTTCAGCTACTCTGTGGGTTCTTCTTTCTTCTACCCTTCTCCACTCCTTTTCTTCTGCCCTCTCAACCCCTAACACTAGATGAGAGAGGGAAAAGATCCCTAAATAAAGTCAGAGGTTGGGAGGGGGCCACACTATCATTAGACTACTTTCTGCTGGTTAGGGGCGTCAAGTTCCTTAGGGCAAGTTTGAGCTTTGCCTTTAGGATATTTCATTTCTTCTTGTTGTTATTTCTTCTTTGTGCACGATGACTTTAAAAAAAAAACACAATTAGTAACAACCAACAACATGTCCCACCTCTCAGGGCCCTAACATTTATTTATATACTCTCTAAAAAGTTCCCAGAATTCCAAACATCACACAGTTGCAAAAACTGACTGCAGCTGGCAAAATCGCACCTTTGCCAGAGCATGAGGCAAATCATAGTCAGCTGCTGTGGACAGTCTGAAGCAGACCCACATCTCACACCTGGGATTCAAATGGAAACCTATTCTTGTAATATCTCTGTGCTTTTTAAAGAAACAAAAATTCCAAAGTTCTCATTACACATAATGACTATTGATAGATGGCTAAGAGGCTCACAAGTTACATAGCCAGCCAAGAACTAGGGAAAAGTACACACACTGTCCCCTGGAGAGCAGCAGCCTTGCCTAGGCCCATAAAGCTTTCCATGGCAACTGAGGAGAGAGTTGATCCCTTTCCCTATGTGAAAAATGAAGGCGGGAAAATGGAATGGAAGAAAGATATAGACAGAGAGAAATGAAAGGCCTTTCAGAGAAATGGGGCCATGAATCAAATGAATGAGCCTGGGTGAGGTTTATATTTTATCACGTGTCCCTGTGGGTGGAGGCTGGAGTGTGTAGCAGTAGTGAATAAATATTAAATTATAATTTTCAGAAGACAGCAATAATTTTTTCAGCAAAGTATTGCATAGGGTATACTTTTAAAAATTCATTGCTCATTTAAAATTCAAACTTAATTAAACTCCATTTCCTCTCTTTATTTTTTTCTCCCTTTCTCCCTCCCTTTTATTCCTTCCTCCCTCTTCAACTCTAAGGTTCATAGACAAACCTAGATTCTCCCTTTTATGAGTAGGGTGGCCTCCAATGGGCAGTTTGACCCCTTTAGGACTCACCTTTGCCCTTTGTACAATGTGGATAATGCCAATATCTCAGACTGTGACTCATGGTGACTGGGCCTGTACAGCAGGACTATAGAGCACCACAAGGGGCTTAGGGGCTGTGGACTGCAGGGCACAAGCTTCAGCCAGGAACAGATTGTACTCAACTTCAATATGCTTGTGGGCAATTGGGACCCCAGGACCAATCACAAGCTGTCATCTGCCCGGGACTGTCCACAGGGTGAAACAGAAAGTGTTTGTGTTTGTGTGTGATCCTATGTAGGGACAGCACTGTGCAGACATCCAACTTGGGGGACTGGGATCATTCCCTTTGTTTTCAGGCTGTTCTGACCCCAGTTTCTTCTTCTCAGGACCAACTCGTCCGTATTCACCCCTGCAGTGACTGCATCCTCCAATGGCTGCTGACACCTTTCCAGTCCTGGTGACCGTTGTTGATGGAAAATAGAGACATGTAGTATTTTAAAGGGCACCTCAAGCAGCCACGTTGAAACTGGGCTATAAGACAGATTGGAACTTGAATTTGACCAGTGACATTTTCAGTCGCATGTGTATACCTGTGAGTAGCTCACTGATGCCCTTGTCTACTGCTATGAAATGAGTAACCATGGCTTAAGGCTCAGCAGAACCAGTTGTCATGAAAAAAGTCACCTTAGCCACCAAAGGACCCATCAGAGTTATCACTGCTACAGATGCATGGAGAGCAACTGCCCAGAGCTTAGACCCAACACCCATAAGGGACGGGCTTTGTATTCAGCTCTTCCTAGCATTTAGATTCTGAGGAACAAGAGATAAGACTCTAAAGTGTACCTGGATTGTTATTTGATCACCAGTTTGTTGCTTGGTTCAAAACATCAACCCACCTGCAGTACGAAGAGAGGTTATAATAACGTGACTGATATGTCCACTGAGAGTCTATGAGATAGCCAGGCCTACATGACTCTAACATCAGGGCCCGGTGAGTCACATACAAGAGATAAAGCCCAACTTCACACTCATCTCACCCTTGTGTATTGATATCTCCATAGCCACGAGATAGCTGCCATAGCTCCACAAGCTCACATTCTTAACACAAGCTTTCTCTTCATGAAGTTACTTTTATGTGGAGAAATGATACCTTCCAGAAGAGTTGGTTAGTTGGTTAGTATCTTAGCTAGTGTTTCCATTGCTCTGAAGAGACATCATGAGCAAAGCAACTCTTATAAAAGATAACATTTGATTGTGACTGGCTTACAGGTTCAGAGGTTCAGTCCTTTATCATCATGGCAAGAAGCATGGCAGCATCCAGGCAGGGATGGTTCTATGCAGGAGGAACTAAGAGTTCTACAGCTTGTTCCGAAGGGAAACAGAAGACTACTGTCTTCCAGGCAGCTAGGAAGAGGGTCTCAAAGTCTACCTCAATAGTGATACACTTCCTCCAATAAGGCCACACCTACTACAAGGCCACACTTCCTAATAGTGCCACTCCCTGGACCAAGCATATTTAAACCACCACAAATCGGTTTGTCACAGCTTGTGTTAGTTGTCAAATTGACAGAATCTAGAATCATGTGAAATGTGGGGCTGCAGGCATGTCTGTGGGAGATTATCTTGATTGAGATAATTGGCTAAGGAAGACCTGCCCACTGTGGGTGGCGCCATTCCCTAGCTGAGATCCTGGACTGTATAAATGAAGCAAGAGCCGCCCCATCAGGACCTACTTACTAGGGAACTAATTCTCTGACTTACCGCCAACCCTTGATCAGCCATTCCTCACCATAGGACCCAGGAAAGCAAATATCCTTCAGAACTTTTTTAAAATTCATTATTATTATTATTATTTGAGGTGGGAATGCCATGGTGCATGTGAGGAGGTCAGAGGAATTCTGTGTAGTCAGTTCTCTCTGTCCTTTATGGGGGTTACAATACTTGAACTCAGGTTTGCGGGGCAATTGCTTCTACCCATTGAACTATTTTGCCAGTCATGGCAGCTATTTGTATTTCTGCTATATCTCTCTGTCTCTGCCCCTTTCTGCTGCTCTTTGTCTCTGTGTGTCTGTCTTTGTGCCTGTGTATCTCTGTTTTTCTATCTCTGTAGGTTTCTTTGTCTTTGTCTCTATCTCTTTGTCTTTTTGTCTTTGCCTGTCTCTATATCTCTGTATATGTCTCTCTCTGTCTTTGTCTCTGCCTATGTCTGTGTCTCTGTCTGGGTGTTTTTTTCACTGTCTCTCACTCTTTGTATCCCACACCCCTCATTCTTGTAAACATCCAACAAGTCTAGCCTCCTCATCTCAGACTTTGTTACCAGTAGACAAGCCTGGCTCCTGTCGCTACAGCAGTGGTTTTCAATTTGTGGGTCACCACATATCAGCTACTTACATTACAATTCATGATAGTAACAAAATCACAGTTACAAAGTAGCAACAAAAATAATCTTACATGAGGGACTCTATTAAAGGGTTGCAGCATTAGCAAGGTTGAGAACCACTGCTCTGCAGGCTAGACCCTGAAATCAGTTGTTTTGGGTCCCTTCAGAGATTAGGTTGGCTTTGGTCTCCATCCTCTCTTCTTGGGGTGAAATCTAGCACCGTCTCACACAGCTGTGCTGGCCTAGAGACCCTATGACCGGGGTTGTTTTTGTCTCCTTAGCACAGGAAAACTATGTGTGCTTCAGTCCTCAGAAGAGTTGGTCTCAAAAACACAAGCCAGCACATACTCTCAGGAAAAGGCTTCCTCTTTACACAGGTACAGAGTGGAGCCTCAGCTCTTTCCTGTGTCTGGAGTCAGGACATAGACCATTCTCCTCCATACTCAGGAGCTGTGTGTTGTGAGTGTTCAAGGAGAAAGGATCCTCTTGAGTCTGTCATTCTGATATCCCATTACTTTTCAGTCAACGTGAAAAAAATAAAGCAATTGTACACATGTACATGTTCACACACACGTGTGCATAGCAGAGTGGCAGGAATATTACTTAATTGCCCCCACATCCTGTGAGCCCTCCATCAAGCCTTGGAAGTGCTTCTCTGTTACAGAAAATTGGAGTGTGTGTGTGTGTGTGTGTGTGTGTGTGTGTGTGTGTGCATGTGTGTATGTGAAAGTGTGTGTGTTTGTGTGTGTGAGCATGTGTGTATGTGAAAGTGTGTGTGTGTGTGAGTGGGGGGGAGGGTGAGCATGTGTATATGTGAGTGTGTGTGTTTGTGTGTGTGAGCATGTGTGTATGTGAAAGTGTGTGTGTGTGTGAGTGTGGGGGGAGGGTGAGCATGTGTATATGTGAGTGTGTGTGTGTTTGTGTGTGTGTGCACATGTGTGTATGTCCAGGATGACAGTTCTTCCTGCCTTTGACAGGACACTTGAGAGAGCACAGGTCAGATATCAGATGAGCAGACAGACACACACATGCGCATACACAAGTCTCTCGGCTTCAGTGCCCGAAAGGCCACATGTCAGCTCATAGAAAATTTTATGTTTGCAACTGAAAAACAACCTGTCTCTCTGGGATGTCTGTTCAAGTCCTACCAAAATTCTCCCCACACCAGAGAAAAGCCTGCTTATCTCCCCCCCCCCACCCCGCATCTCTTACACCCCTCAGGGGAGTGTGTGTGTGTATGTGTATGTGAGAGACAGAGAATGTGTTTGTGTGCAAGAGAGAGTGTATGCAAAAGAGTGTGTGGTGTGTGTGTGTGTGTGTGTGTGTGTTGCTCATGGACAAAAGCAGAAACTATCCATTTGTCTCTGTCCTCTCACAAACATGAGACGTGTGTTTCTCCAGGCTGAAAACCACCCACACTCACAAACTATCTCTGTAACTCGGCACACTTAACAGCCCACATCTGTCTCTGGAGTTCCTGGGTCTATCCAGGCAGAAAATGGCCCCACAGTCTGAACATGGTTGAAGCTCTCTGTCACAAGGCAGAGAAAACCACCAGCACACACACAGAGGCCGACAGCCTGCCAGGCTTACAGCGAGAACAGCGTGCATGTGTGTATCTGCTTCCCCCCACCCTCTGTGCTCAGGAGCATGCACCATGCATACTAACAAACACTCTGAGAGAAATGTCTCCCTGCCCACCAAGTGATGCCAATTAAAAATGGACCCTCTTTTGATTCTCAGCTCCTAAGAATCTCTGGGAGTGTTTGAAGAAGAGACCTCTCCCTCCTGAATGGCTTCTGCTGGAGCCCTTCATTGCTGGGAGAAGCAGGCCACCGTCAAACAGAGCGGGGGCTTAAGAGAGACAGCCCCCACCTCACTCTCTTCCCACACCTGGAAACTGTGTGTGAAGAATACTTCCTTGGTGGTCTCTCTTTTTTGCAAACCAAACACCGTCATTTCCTAGGCAGAAAAATCTTCACTGTCTCTTGGTCTCTCTATGTCTTCATCTCTCTGTCTTTCACACCCTCAAGGAAGTGAAGCTTCTTGTGAGACAGGCAGGCTACTGGGGTGTGGGGGGTGGGGGTGGGGACAGTGAGGCTCAGGGTTTTGGATCAGTGTCTCCCCAGGCAAAAAAATATTCTCTTTGTCTTTCATAAAAGCCCCTCTCTGGAGGTTGGCTGTCGGGGCAAAAAATATTTCTCTGTCTCTATCTCTGTCTCTGTCTCTGTCTCTGTCTCCCTCCCTCTCTCCCTCCCCCCCCCTCTCTCACACACACACAGATGAGGAGGGGTTGAAGGGAGGGAGAGAGAATTGTGTCTGTGCTTGTGGTTGTGATTTGAAAAAACAAAGTCTGTGCTAAGCTTACTCCCTGAATATAGAAAATACGTTATTTTTCAAGAAAGGAAAAATACTCAGCATACATGTGTGCACACACAAGCAGACATGTAACCGGTCTCCGATTGTGCCACCTGGAGAACAAACAGGCTGCGCCTCGTGTCTCAGCTTGCAGAGATTTGAAAGATGTTTATCTCAGGCCCCCAAACAAAAATTTCCATTTTCACTCAGAAATTCACTTTTGAAAAATCACCATGCAGAACAGATCGTCCCCTGTGAGAAAGGAAAAAAAAAAGCCTGCTTTCCCACACCCCCTCCACAGTTGGGGAGTGCGCACCAGGGAGTGGGCACTGCCCTGTGTCAGAACCCCTCTTCCTGCAGACAGAAAAACAAGCACTGTTTGTCTGTATGGGAAAACATGTACACAGAGCCTGTGCAGATGCAGCACATACGGCCTCAACACTTGCACACACGTGTGTGCGCCTGGGCAGTCAGTCTGTGTCCTCCTTGTTGCATGGACCCCACTGGAAGAGCTGTACTTTGTAACTCCCAGCTCACGGGCATGGCCTTCCCAGGCAGAGTAGATTGTGTGGTTGTTGTTGTTGGTTTTTTTTTTTTTTTTTTTTTTTACTTTCCTCATAAAAATCTCCCTCTAAAGCTTTTCAACACCGAGACAAAATAACCCTCCTTCCCCCAAATAATACACATGAGCTGTGAGCACACAAACCTGACATGTGTGCTCACGTGTGTTTTTAACCAAAACATATTATTCTGGATCTGTCTCCCATGAGCTGAAAAAACAAAAACAAAAAACAAGAAACGAGAAAGGTACTGTTTTCTAAATGAGGAAAAAAATCTTTCACAGTTCTGTCTCTCTGTTGTCTCTCTTGTCACACACACACACACACACATACACCACTCAGGTCTCTATCGACCCCCTGGCCTCTCATTAATTGCACACTTCCGGAGAAAATGACGAAGAATGCATTGCCTCTGTATGTGAGTGTGTGTGTGTGTGTGTCTAGGCAGAAAATGTCCTCTTGGGAATGTTTCCTCTACTGCAGCCAAGAAACACACATCAACTTGGAAAAACACACGTACACACTCCCGTCTCCAGCTCCAGTGTTTTATGTATGCACAAAGATACATGACATGTGTTGGTTTGGCTTTCCTTGCACATAAGAAAACGTACAAATGTGTGTGTGTCTGTGTGTGTCTGTCCTTGAGGAAAATTAATCTTTCTCTCTCCCTGTCACTCTCTCCCTCTGGTGAAAAAAAAAATCATGGTTTATTGCCCCCTGCCACTGGCAGTCTAGGGCGGGCAGGAGATGTGTGGGCTTCTTTAACCCTTAGCTGGGACTAGAAGCCTGCAAATCCCAGTTCTGAGCCTTCAGAAGGAGGGGAAGGGGGCTTGGGTCTCTCCTGTTTTCCTAACTGGTATATAGGTTTTCTACACCCCACTCCCACTCTGGCCCCCCACGCATACATCCATGGTCTCTGTGTATTTGTCTCTCTCCCTCTCCCTCTTCCTTTCCCTCTCCCTCCCTCTCTCTCTCTCTCCCTCTCCCTTGCATACATCTTTTTCTCTCCAACTGAAAAAAATACTGCGTCATTGTCCAGGCCCGAAGCCTGTACTACAGCACACCGGTAAGCAGTGACCTTCCTAGCACAAGGGGACTGCAGCACATCTCTCTGGAGCCCTCACTACACACCCCCTAACAGTACTGGACCCAAGGGGGAGAGGGGGGAACTGGTCTGTGTCAAGAAGACCACAGGGGCATGGTCCCCTAAGGATCCCTCCCTGCTAGATGTCACTGCGCAAAGAGAACGGGACTCTCCCACTGCCCACCTCCCTTCCTCTGCAGTGAGCCTAGGCTCAGATTCACTGAGTTCAGTACCCCTCAAAACATTGGGCTATCACCAGACAGATTGGGGAAGGGGGGTCTCAGCCTAGGTCGGGTAGGGTCCTCACAGATCCTTCTCTCCCTCCCAAGCCCCCCAGCATCTAGCTTCTCTAGGGGGCGATGCTGTCAGTCACAACTTTTGCAGCAAACCGGGACTGAGAGCCAGGCAGAAAGAGGGTCTGCAGTCTCAACGGTGTGCGCCACCCCCACTCGCCTCGCTCACTCGCTGCACAACAGCGCATTCACGTGGCCGCCGGAGTAACTGCAGCCAGGCAGTCTGCCTCAAGCAAGCTGTTCCCAGAGATGACTGGCCTCTCATCCAAAGGGCCACAGGTTCGAAGCCAAGCTCCCTGCTGTTTTTCCTGGGAAACACTCTTTCCTACGGCTGTAATGGATTTTTCCTGAAACTTCTATCAGCCTTTCCTTTCGTAGTCAACCAGGCTCTGCCTCTCGGGGCTCAGACAGCTTCCTTAAGACATTCAAGAAGACAGGCTTGTTGCTCATCTCAAATCCTGACCTTTAGGGGAGAAGGTGAGGCTCCCAACTAAGGGTCTAACACATCTATCTAACATATTTGCCCCGCCCGGGTCCTCACCCCACACTAAGAGCCCGATCTCGGTGATTTACACGGGAAGCAAACGTGAGTCCACGAACTAGGCTCCAGTTCTCTGCTTTCTCCTTACCTGAGCAAGGAAGCAAGCCATTTGCCTTCCAGAGTCTCAGCTTCCCTATCTCTACATGGAAGGGGCTCCCTAACGGTGGACAGGGAGCACTGCTGCGAAGGGGTTCCCTGAAAGCAGACAGGAAGAGATGCAGAAGATATGCAGGAAGAAGCCAGAGAAGATACAAGTCCCAAGACAGGACTTAATGGGCCTCCTTCCTCCAACCACATCCCACATCCTACCTTTGAGCACCTCCCAACAATGCTGTCATACTGTGGATTCATCAATCTCTTAATTCCGACCCCTTGTAGCCTGTCTCTGGAAGCGCCATCACAGACAACCCCCCAGAGGTGAGCTATCACAGACCTCTGTTACATGAACAACGTGAAGCATCACAGCTGTTTATTTGGCTACAAAATAGAACAGAACGTTGTCTGTTTCAGCCATGGTTATGTGCCTACTGTATTGTGAAGCAGTGACTGAGTGCCTACTGTATGCTGGGTCCATGCTCCATCCTGAAATCACAACCACAGTCCTGACTTGGGTCCTCAGAGAACCTTTGTATCTGTGATACGCCTGTACTGGTTACAACAGTCACACACGAGGCTGTGTGTCTCTGGCTCACTTATCCTTTTCCCTCTACTCCTTTGCCCAGTTGGGTGCCATGCCTACCCTCCCCCCTCGTGTCTGACATTTGACAGGTGCACACATATGCATTTATTTATTGAATGCTCTGCATGGGGCTTTGTTTCTAATGTTCTTTAATTTAGAAGTTCATGAATGTGCATTGAACGTCTTCATACATAACATTTATTTGTTTTTGACAGATGGTGCCTGGGTGGAAAAAAATTATGTTTTTCAAATCTAGGATTTGGGGGGGGGTTGGGGGGGCCCCTAATAATGCCTCCCAGAACAAGGCTGAAGTTCTGTTGGTTATAATTACATGGGACTTGTTTTAATTATTCACACACAGGCTTGGAATACCACCTAGGAAGCTAGGACAGAGGTGGGGGTGGCACTCCGGTGGCAAGAGTACAGGCTGTTTTGACTCAAGGGTGTGGTAGTACTCAGAGCTGGATGTGAATGAAGGTCTGTGGTGACAGAAGCAGGCAGAAGACACAAGGGACAGGGGTTGTCTCCAACCTCACTTCCTCAGGCAATGGGAAATATCCCCAAGCCTCACTGGCCTTCGGTTTAACCAGATCCATCAGCCTGCTGTCAATAAGAGCAAAGCCAAAAAGGTCACGATTGCTCACTGTCAATCAAGTAATGGGTGACTCGGTACAACAGGTTCAGGCATACAGGGCTCTGGTCTTCTCATGTTGCTTCCTAACTCCTGTCTGGAAGATGACTCATGCTTCCAGAAGAGGGTCCTCTGGCTCTTAATGTCTGAGCTCTGGGGTCATTGTTTCACCAACAGGGAGGGACCATTGTGAGACAGCTGACAAAGATGGATGTGAATTCCATTCAGAAGAAGAGAAATGGAACGGTGTCCACCCATGGGGTCCAACCATGACCCGCCATCTCTCTTCATTTCTTGAGCACGCCTCGGCACAGGTTCTTAATTTTAACTCCAGTGTTTCCGTGCACCATGTTGTTTTTCTGGTATCTTTAAAAGTGATCCAGGAAGTTCACACAACCCAACCAATCAAGTCTTGGGAAAGATGTGTTCGTATGTACAGCTGTGTGTACAAGCTTCTATGTATGTGTAGACAGTCACACACATGCGTGTGTGGAGGCCAGGGGGCAGCATCAGGTGCTGTCCCATTCCCAAACTCCATCCAATCTGCAACCTGGGGCTTGTAGATTTGATTACCCTGGCTAGCCATTTAACTCCAGATCTACTTGTCTCTGCATACATTGCTACACCTAGATATTACATGGGCTCTGGACATCAAACTGAGCCATCCTTCCCAGCCCCATCAGCCTTCATCAGGCAGAGCTCATTGGAGACAAATGTATTTATCAGAAAGAAGAACTTTCTCCAACTGAGGAGACCTCCATGTGCATAGGTCTTAGATTCTTGTCAGAGACCTTATAAAGCAATGGATAGAACCTTCTAGATCACCAGCAACCACAGGACTTGATGAGCTTGGAAAGAAACAAGAAAACCAACTTGTGAGGGGGGGGGGAAAGCAAATCCATTACCCAATGGATTGGGAAAGAAATCTTGTGGACTAGAGAGATGGCCCAGTGGGTAAAGACATTTGCCATGTAAGGATGTATCCTGGTCACCTGAGTTTGAGTCCCTAGAAGATATGTAAATTTGAAAGCAGAGAACCACTCCGTAGAGTTGCCCTCTGACACACATGCTGTGGTAGGTCCCTGACTGCCCCCCTCAACAACAAACAACAAACAAAATAAATAAATATCTAGAAGAAAATAAAGTTTCTGATGGATAACAGGGCCTACAGTGCACTCAAGTAAGATGAACATTGTGCTTAGGAAATAGTAAGAGGACTTGTATTTCTTGAGACTGGCTTCTTCTCAGAAGAAGAAAATACATACAAAATTCACACAAATAAAGTTTAAAACCCACAACATCTATCTCCAAGTCTCACTAATGAGACAGAGGTGGGGGCCAGGGCAAAAGGGAGAGAGATTGGCTTTTAGAGTAAATGTGGACGGTGATTGTTTGAGAGGCCCTGAGTCTCCATCAAGAGCAATCTAGAAAAAAATTGCCAGGAGGATTCATGTTGGTTCAGCAAATAAAGTCGCCCCTAAAGAAGCTGACTAGTGTTTATTCACAGCCCCCGGGGTGGGGGCCTCGGTGCCTGCAGCGGGCTAGCTGAGGTAAGCATGCGGGGCCTGTCCACCGTTGCCCCTGCTGTCAGCACCTGGCTCATTTATCCTCTTCCAAATGTTGACGAAGAGTTGACTCCTCTGAGTATCTGCCCTGCCATGGCTGACTGCACCTCACTGGAGAAATCAGGCTCATATCCACGGTTGCCTGGATCAAGGGCCCTCTCTACCCCCCACCCCTGCCCCTAGTAAGGAAGCTGTACCAGCTGCTGGGGCTTAACCCTCCCCACACCCACCTCCTGATTCTGGGAACTGATTCAGCATGGCTGGATCCTCTTAGTTTCCCATGAAGACATGTGTCACAAATTGTGACTCTATCTGGGCCTTCACACCAAACAACCATATCATGAAATGGGAGTGAATATGGCTATCCCTCAGAAGTGGGCCAGAGGCAGTGTTGACCCACAGTGGGTCAACCAAGCGTGAGACATGGCCTCCTAAGCAGACTGAGCTCTGGACAGTCTTCTCTTCTTTGTCCTACCTGATGCTTACCCCTCTTCTCCTGTCCTGGCCTTAGTATGCCTGTGTCTAGCTGCTATGCCTACATTCTGGCTATGGCCCTCCCAGGATCACCACCACAGCCTTGCCTGAGTAAAGGCCTGTGGGAAAAATCTGTGGTTTCTGTTTGGGGAGTGTTCTGTTCCTAACTAATTACTGTCCCAAGAGGAAATTACCTGGGACTGAGAATGACAGAGTCTATGGAAATGGCCACCATGTGTCCCAGGCTGGGATCTGGGTCCTAAGGAGGTTGCAGCATCTCCCATGCAAAGGAGCATCCCCAGAGGAGGTAGCAACTGTGAGGAGGAGCGCTCCTTCCTCCCCATGTACCAGCATAGGGCAGCTGCACAGACGGTTCCCGTGGCCCTGTGAGGTTGTGTGAAGCCTCAAGTCTGTGACAGGATCTTCAAGCACACAGATCGGCCTTCATCATCTACTTCTCTCAGGTATTCTGGGTGTGGAGCAGACACAGGACCCAGAGAGCAGTTGGATTGGTTGCCTCCAGAACCATAAAAAGGCAAGTAAGGGGTCTCAGGGCTCCCAGGACTCTACTTAGGCCTGGGTCCCCTTCACTGTCAATCCCAAGGGCTTCTTTCTCTTTCTGTCCACCATGTACAGTTCAGTGTTTTCTTCAACAACTCTGGCTTTCTGTTTTATTTTAGTTAGTTTTCGCTGCTGCTGTTGTTTTAGAGGGTTTTTTTTGGGGGGGGGCAGAGGTTGTTTGTTTATTATTGTGTTGTGTGTGTGAGAGAGAAAGAAAGAGAGACAGACAGACACACACACACACACCAGACAGACAGACAGCCTGACCGTGTAGCCTTAGCTGATCTGGAACTTGCTACATAGACTAAGTTGGCATCAAACACACAAAAATCTGCTGACCTTTGCCTCTCAAGTATTGGGATTGGGATTAAAAGCATGTGCTACCGTGCCTGGCTGCCCACCTCATCTTTTGAAACAGGGCTTCTCACTGATCCTAACCGGCACGGAGCGGCTAGGCTGGTTCCCCATTGAGCCCCAGCAATCTTTCTATCTCTACCTCCCAGCACTGGAATTACAAGAATTTATCACTGTGTCTGGCTATCCCACCACCACTGGGAATCCAGCTTAATTCCCATGCTCCCTGGAATGCACTAACAGCTGAGCTATCCCCTCATACCCTAAAGGCATCTCATAGAAGCTACTGTGGTTCCTCAGAAGCTCTTACTAGTGCTCCGACCCTTTACAATGCTCCAGGGGCTGCTTCCTGATAAGGCAGGCTACAGTGACAGAGACATTTTTAATTGTCACCCCTAGTAGAGGTTAAGGGTCTTTGAGGCAACAGTGAACATCATGAACCCATTTTACAGACTGGGGAGAGGTATGGTGAGGGGCTCAGGAACACGTCTGAAGAGAAACAGGCCAGGTTGAACTCTGACTTAGAGGACTGCTGGGGCCTGTCTGGAATGTGCTCATCTTAGCAGCCATCGCCTCTCTACAGGGCCAGAGGCAGCCCTGAGATGGCTGACTCAGACCCTTACAGAAAGAAAGGCTTCCTGTGCAGCTAACCGGCTCAGGCTGGATTTTCTTGGTTCTCTGAGCAAACCTTTAAAATCCGGGTCAGGGGACAAACATTCCCTTTGGCATTGATGCCAGAGGAATTTGTGGCAAACTCAAGAAAGGTTTTTAGCCTGACAAACCTCACCTTTTGGGGGCACAAAAGAACAACATCCGAATTTCCATATATACATTTTTTAACATTTAATAACCTGAAATCTTCAGCTCCTAAACATTCTGATGGAGCCAGTTTCTTCCTTGTTCCTTTCCCTGCCAGAATTGGCAGGCAACTCCGGATGCTGCATCTGTTGCTGCCATATTAAGGGTCACCTTCGAGATGCACAGAAAGCACCCCAGAACTCAGGAGGGCACCTTGGCAGTACCTCAGCCTGTTGCTCAAATGCGGAGTCAAAGCCATCCAAGGGGCTTCTGCCAGGAGAGAGTCTCACTAACGGGTAGAATGTCTGTTGAATAGCCTGCAGGAAGCCTTCCCCACAGCTGGCCTGTTGTACTGGTTTAATATCAGCCTGGAAGGAGAACAAAATGACTAGATGCCGTGGTATGACCCCCAAGCCCCAACCTAGAGTTCTCCATCCATGAAACCCGTGGAAGGGGGCTAGGGTGCTTCTTTTGAAAAGCAGGGCACATGACTGGAGAGGCAGAGAAAAAAAAACCCTGGGTTTTCTGTTTTCTGGGGGCTTTTTCTGTCTTGGAGGGGTAAACAGACCCCCGACTCATGTCTAAGCAAAGGAAGAACTGTGATCCCCACACAGGCAAGGTAAGAGGCCCCATTTGGTCTTTTTCCTTTTCCTTTTTCTTTCTTTTTCTTTTCTTTTTTTTTTTTTTTCATCACTGTGAAAAACAACCTCAGAACATTGAAAAAAAAAAAAAAAGCAGTTTGTGGCGCAGTAAAAAAATAAAGAATCTAGCCTTTTCCATTAAAGTGTCTGCAGCAGGCAGCTTGTGAAAGCGCTCTAGTGCCATCTAGAGATGCTGCACTGAAAGGATTCGAATGTTCCAGAACCTTCCAGTCCCGGTTTCCAAGGCAATTGCTCACAGCCTGCAGTATTCTCATCTCCTGGTTTTCAGTGCTTGGCATCTGCTCCCCTCTGAATTCCCGAGAGACCCAGCTGACCCCCATCTAGTGGGAAAGCTTTGCAGGGCCAGGAGCTGGCGCCTGAGTCGAGCCATACTTTTTCCTCCCACCACCCTGGGGCCTCCCCGGGGGTGGGGGGCCCTGCATCTCCTGCCTGCAAAGCAGGCAGAATTAACTCTGTCACCCCTGGCCTGGCCTCTTTGAGCTCTCCAAATGTCACTTAGCAACAATTAGGTAATTAGGGGAGGTAGGTTTCCTGAAAATAAGTCCAGGATTTGAGGGTAAGGGGGCCAGATGCATTGTTTACCGAAGCTGTCTCTCCTCACCTCTGTTTTCCTTCCAGCTAATCAACCACACTGAACTCTTGTTGCAGCCTCTGCCTGGGAATTTTCAAAGGCTCACAAGAGCTCTCACCCCCAGACCTGCCTTGCTCAGCCTCACTCACCAGGCTCCGGTTTCAGCAGCCACTATGCTGGTTCTGCCTCTGACATGTGTTTCCATTTAACAAGGGAGGAAGGGACCCTGACTGGGGGAGACTTCGCCTTCCGTCACCCTCATCCTGGGGACACCACAGCCTAGGCACCCAGAACCTACTCTCTTAAGGAAAGCACCCACTCTCACCCCCTATAGGGAGACAGTATTTCGGGTGATTCTCTGGGAGTGTGTTCCACAGTTAAGTAACACAGGAAGAAAGGTTTATTATTTCACAGGATTGTTAATGTTTTGTTCTGAACTACACTTACGTGGCAGCAGGTACCTCTGGGAAACATGGAACAAAAGCTAAAGATACTTCTGATGGTCACCACAGGCCTGGTTTCTGCTCACTGTGTGTCCAGGATGTTGT
Organism: Rhabdomys pumilio; assembly: GCA_030674055.1. Lineage (NCBI taxonomy): Eukaryota > Metazoa > Chordata > Mammalia > Rodentia > Muridae > Rhabdomys > Rhabdomys pumilio. The sequence goes on from JANHMN010000002.1 coordinate 235,020,484, forward strand.
GAACACCCTGCTGTATCCAGAGAGCCCCATGAAAAACCCTAGAGCACTGACCAAGAAAGCAGACCCACAGACTGGGAGTGTATTCCAATGAATTCTCCCAAATAGACACACGTGTTGGTCTCTTGATGGCACAGTTTGGAGAACTACAGATGGAAGGGCTTGAAACAACACAAATTTCTTATTTTCCTACCGACATCATCCCCTTTGTGGAGGTCGCAGTTCCTAGGAGCCAAGCGTCTACAGGAGAGAGCGCCCCCTGGAGGCCTCAGGAAAAATGTTTGCTTTTGCTTTTTCCAGCCTTTCCTTGCTTGCTACCAAGGCCCAGGGCACCACCCTCCATCTTCAAAGGCACTGCTGGGTGCAGCCTGTAAAAATCGGAGTCCCACAATTGCTGCCGCCTCTAATAAGAAGTCTTAGACCTTGTCACACCTGCAAAGTGCTTGTCATGGAGCTTGCAACTTTAAGGTTTGGGCTTGGACTCTACCCACCCCTGAGTCCATCCTGACTTTTCCAATGAATGAATAGTTCCTTATTCTTAGAGTTAATGATCTGTAAAGACTTCTTTAATAAAGGCTACATACAAACATTAGAATTGGTTTAAAAAGTCTCATCACTGGATCACCAGAAGGAAAGGATGGGTCTCATGGCTCTCTCTCTCTCTCTCTCTCTCTCTCTGTGTGTGTGTGTGTGTGTGTGTGTGTGTGTGTGTGTGTGCCTTTGGAGGTCAGAGATCAGTATCAGGTATCTTTCTTCATTGTTCACCTTATTTTTTAAGACATTCTCTCACTGAACCTGGAGCTCAGCTAGGCTGGCAGGCCATCAAACCCCAGGGAAGCTCCTGTCCCCACTGTGTCCCCACTTCCTCACTAGGCTCACAGCTGCACACCACTAGACCTATTTCTTTTCTTATGTGAGGGCAGGGTCTTCATGTTTACGTGGCAGAAACTTTATTGACTGAGCCATGAGCTATTTCCCCAGACCTACTCTCCAGTCAAAGCAAATGCTTAAGCTGAGTATTTAAACCCACCTTAGAGCAGGAAGTGGTTATTTTACAGGTGTGGAGGAGACTCATGACCACCTTAGAAGGAAAGATAAGAGTAGTAAAGAGATGAAGTTTCCAGCTATTGAGACTCTAGTGGCAGAGCCAGGAGACAAATGGTAACATTTAGAGGAGCTTATTATGACTTCTGAAGTCCCCAGCAGTAGTACACAATCGGCCCTTCTGGATAGGGCTGTTGTGGCCACTCTACAGGCTCAGATGCTGAAAGGCTAGAGATTCTGTTTTCTCTTTTCATCCAAGCACTGGGGTAGGGTTCAAGCTGACACCCAGAGATGACTACTAAGTTTGTACACAGAATGCCCTCCACGGGCCCATGACCTATGTGTTTGAACTCTTGGTTTCCAGCTGGTGATGCTCTTTGGAGAGGATATGGAGCCTTTGGGTCAGGCATGGATGACTGGAAGAGGGAGTTCACCACAGCTGGGGAGAAAGTCCTTCTTCTGTCACAGGCTCTCTGATACCTGTGTTGTTCTCTGTAAGAAACTGTCACTGTCTGTCACCAGGACTGACTATGTCATGCTGAGTGCCAAGATGTAGCGCAGGAAGTCGCAGCCGTCTCCAAGAACCACTGGGACAAGTGAGCCTGGTAATGCATTCCAGGAAAGGGCAAAAGATAGGCCCCAACAGTAAGCAAGGACACTGGGCTGTATTTTGAAAAACCCTGTATGCCTGGGACGAAGCCTACATGGCTAGTCTTGCTGGGCTGCGACCTGTGTTTATCACTAGACCAAACGAAACAGTAAACTAGGGAAGTCCATTCACAGATGAATGACCAAAGAGAGGGGTGCATGGGTCAAGAATAACGTTGGGCCTGAGGAATGATTTCATGCTTGGTAGTGAGTAAGGTTTCATTGGATGGCATAATTGACTGTGGTAAGCCAGACAAGAGCCTCCTGGAAGGGAGCCGAGATACAACGCTGAGCTGCTGGACTCTAGGCCTCTTCTCCGAGACTTGATTGGATTTCTGTTGCTGTTGTAGTTTGGGTACTAGAGTTTTAGCTTGGGGCTCTTTGCATGGTAAGGCCAAAGCTCTACCCACTGAGCCACATGCCCAGTCTTTTTTTACTCTCTATTTTACTTACTCATTAAATTGCTCAAGCAGGCTATGAATTTACTCTCTGGCCCAAATAACTTGCAATCCTCCTGCCTCAGCCTTCCAACTCACTGGGGTCACAGGCAAGTGCCACCAGGCCTGGCAAGACTTGAGTTTTTCTAAAGAGCAGTTTTACATTAGAGAAAAGTTGGATGGTGCATAGTAGCTCTCCACATACACCTTACACACTCCTTGTTTTCCTTGGGCTGATGGTTTGCATTGTGTTGTGGATGACGGCCAACATTGGAGCATCACTGTAGCTAAAGTCCATCGTCACCTAAAGGGCTGGATTTTGGTGTTACATATCTTATAGGTTTTGGCATGTGTGTCATGCCATGCAACCCACAGAAGAGTCTCTGTGGGAGAGCTCGTCAGTGATCCACCTGAGTGCTCCACATGAGTGTTCCCCCTGTCCCTCCTGCTGACCTTTGAACCCTCTTCCTAGCTTTAAACTTTCTAGCATAGGTATATGTGTTGTCTTGGACTTGGTTCTGATTATGATTCTTGAGTTTGTTTACTGAGCAACTGTGGAGAAATGACAGGAGCGATCTGGGCCTCTGTCCTGATCTGGGTAGAGGGAATGGTAAAGCTTACTTTGTAGTCCTGTAAGTCATCTCTGTAGACAGAATACTGAAACCTGTCTCTTTCTCAGACTTAATTCTTTCACTTAGAAAGAATTCTTGAGCTCTCCCCACCCCCATGTCTTTCTGGAGCTTGCAGTATCTGAGCTCTCAAGGTCATCTCTTACAAGATTGTATGAAGTCAAGTATAGTCTCTTCTTATTGTTGTGGTTAGATAGATATGTGCTGAGATACAAATTAAGGGAAGAAAGACTGGTTGCAGCTCACAGTGTGAAGGGGTAGACACAGCACCAGACATCTTTATGGCAGTGGGTATGTGACACTGCTTGCAAACATCTCAGTGGGTCAGGAAGCTGAGAAGGGGGATGCCCATCCTAACCTTTTTATTTGGCTTAGTACCCTAGCCCAGCAGGTAATGCTGCCAACATTCAGGACAGGTCTTTGCCCCTCTCTAGATAAGCATTGATGGGCTCACGCAAATACGTATATCACTAATATCCTAGGTGTTTCTTGTTACAGTCATTGGTCAATGTGTTAAGTTAACCATCACATCAAAGGTGCTGGGATGGGAGATAAAAGCCAACAGATGCCATCAAGACCACCAAAGGAACAACATTTCTTGCCAACTTATTTCACAGTCCCTACCTCTCTCTGTTCCCTCTTGCTTCTAGAACACACACCCCGTTCTGTGAGGTCAAAGCCAGGATTGACTTTGAGGAGCGGTGACTCAATGGTAGCTACTTCCCTGGAGAACCTTGGCTACACGTCTTCATGGAGTAGGACTTACACTAAGAAATGCCTCCTATGTGTACTGAAGTCCTCTGCTAGACAGCTCTGAAACCATGGGTCTGAAAGTATTCCCAGGGGCCCGTGGTAGACAGCAAGTACCTGGCAGCCACTTTTCCTACAAAGCATTGGCTTCTCACTTGGGTCCATAACGTCACTAGAAGTGGGTGGGAACCTGCACCTGTGCCTTCAGTGAGTTGTCTGTCTTTGTTACTGTGAGTCAGACTCTAACCCTTGATAGGAATGCTGGGTCTCTCAAGGAGTGTCTAACTCATCTCCCTGGGAGGCCAAATGCATACCTGGAAAAAAACGTATTCTACTAGCCTGAACTTACCTAGCACTCCAGATACAGCAGACTCTGTGTACCACCAAGATGAGAAGGTTTACCTATGATAAAGAAACTTCACCCTGTCAAATATTCATCTTGCAGGGCCAAGGGGAATGCTAGAGATTAACATGGCAACAGCTTATTGGCTTGTCAACTTCCTCGTAGGATCAGAGCAGAGCCAATAATGGGCAGGACCACACCAAGACCAAGACTGATGAACAGGACATACCTCCTGTTCCCTGTTCCCCGAAGGCAGGTTGAGGGTGTCACTGGAGCCATCTCCTTACTCCTTTTCCTAACACATTTTTTCCTTGACTTTCAAATATTATTCTTTGACACGTTGGGGCTGGACTCAAGTCTGACTTGTTTGGAATGCTAAAGGCAGGACTCTTACCTAGGACTTCACTTGTGGTATGGACATAGTAAAAGTGTCCTTGGTTCCTACTCTGGAGACCGTCGCTATTTTGGTCCAACTATCTTGAATTTCACATGTTGTTTTCCCCGGGCTCCTTCACCCTGCTGTATGAAGTGACTGTGCACAGAACTTCTTCAGATTAATCCAGCAGTACATTGTTAGGAGAATTTTATAGCTGTTGTCGTATTTCAGAGACTGGCCATATAACCCCAGACGGACACTTAATTAAATATTTAAAGAATAAAAGCTGTACAAGATTGAGATTTCCCCCTTTGTCTGGAAGTTTTGAAAACTAGTGACTCCCCACCAAACACTGCAGTGGTATTCAGAGGCCAAGAGGTGACAGTGTCATGTTTAAGGCAGGACGGTTACCACCAACTTAGGTTGATAATAAGGATAAAAGATAAGTCTAAGGCCCATGGGGAAACTGTTACCAACTGTTACCACCAAGCCACATCTTACATCCACAGGGGGACTGTTACCACCAATCCATGTCTAAGGCCCATGATGGGGACTGTTACTAGCAAGTCTTGTCCACATTGTTCCCAGGGTTTATCCCTTGCGCTCACTGGCTTTGGGTTTGAGTAGTACAACCCTGGAAACTCCTGGGGTTCCTGAAGGTGGCTTGACTTTGTCTGTTGTACTTCCATCAAGATCAAAAATGTTCCCAGGATTACGGAGAGTTGTGGGTAATTAGAGATGAGTGTCATGAATACATGCGGAGAGGAAACTGAAAAGATCACACAGTAGAAGGACCCTGCTTCCCAGAACCTCCAATAAAGACATTCGAAGAGAGGAAGAAAAAAGCGGGCTCTGCAGAAACCTAGGGTTGTTCCCTTGCTGTGTGTTGGGTCAGGAAGTCTATGGTGAGGCCTTACTGGGGTGGGGTCCACATTCTTAGGCACTGAATTAGCTAGCTACCTCTCTTGTTACCCTCTGGTGAGACAACCTCAGACACACAAAAATCGATTCTAGAAAGCTCATTGCTGTGGTGCTTGCTGCTGTTGCTCTGTCTGGTCTGTGGTGACCCTAAGACAGAGGATGGGGAAGGGAAGGTGACCCAGGTCTGGGAGGAGAGACCACCGAGGGAAGGAGAGCTTGGTCTCTCTGTGGAGGCTGGTTGTTCTAGTGTCTGTTTTTACACCACCAAGCTGCAATGATCTCTGTGGGAAGTCTAGTGGAGTCTGTCTGAGGGTCAGCCTTCCTTTGGGGGCCACATATCCAGGACCCTTGGAAGAAACTGCTGAGACCAGCAGTGAGGGAGGTGTTTCTGGCTGCTCTGCACAGGCAGCCCCCCCCCCCCCCCGCTCCTTTGGAAGGCTGCAGGGGAGACACCCATGCATCTGTGGGGAGGCCTGGTGCTCTCCAGGAGGATTAGGCTTTGTTTGGTTTTCTTGGACCTGAGCAGAACTATGTAAAATGATGCTCACACAAGTCTGGGAAAGTGGCCTGGCTGCACAGCTGGCTGGGCCCCCTAACGAAATTAAAAATAAAGGAGAAACGATGGGAAATTGCTGCGAGAAAATCTTCTCCCCATGAAGAAGGGGAGTGGAGAAGGGAAAAGATAATTTATTGGAGGATGGGGGAAAACTACAAGATTTAATGAACTTAACACTGTGCAAGAAAGCTAAGAATCTCTAGCCAGTCATGTACTCTGTGTGCCCCAGGGAGGAGGCCAATGGGCTTAGCAGAGGGATCAGGATGCTAGCAACATATGGAGCGGCCCACACACTCGCTAATGAAGCAGATGGGGCCATGGTAGAGGAAAGAACTGCTCCTTGCACTGCTTTCCAGAGGTTTCTTGGGCATTGATCATAAATTCTTCCTCTGTCTTGGTAAACAGGTCAACACCACCAGGCCCCCTTGCCCAGCTGGTAGGGACAAACCACTGGAGCCCATCACAAAGGCTGGTTGACCTTCCCAAGAGCTCACAGTGGGAGCCTGACAGACCCCTCTGTACTGTCCCCGTTGTGAGCTCTCTATGCTCCTCTCTGGAGGTTGAAAACTAGAACCATATCTGCTCCATGGGTGTCAAAACGTCTCTGGAATCCCCTTTCCCTCATTTTAATCCCTTCCACTGAATTGTTTACATTCAGAAATTGGAAGACGTGGGCATGGGGTCAAATGCCTGTAATTCTAGTACTCCATGGGCTAAAGGATGAAGACCCAATGTCTAAAGAGACCCTAGTCCGCTTTATCTTAGACACACACACACACACACACACACACACACACACACACACTTCAGATAAACAATGTCTCTTGAGAAGCCAGAGAACTCAGCAACAGTGGCTAAGTCTTCAGGTGGGCACTTGCTACTGTGTGCCTAAGTAGGATATATATTTTTTGGTCTATCCTGCTCTTGCTCACCCCTCATTTAGGGTCCTGCCTCACCTAAGTGTGCCCCACCTGCCAGGATCCTGTAGGTGCATCAATGTGGAGTCCCTGAGTATAGGCCAGGAACAATGAAAACTTAGATGGAGTACTTGGCCAAGTTTTCAAGACAAAGAGAAAAGTGGAGCCTTGGTTGGCTCACACACATTCTGGTGCCATCAGGTCCTCCCCAAATTTGAGTCTACATGGACCATCCAAACTCTGTGGGTTTAGACCCAATGTATCTGTGTGAAGTTCATCTGACCTGTCTGGTCATGCCAAAGATCTTTAAGAATATTAATGGTAATGCGAAGTCTCACCAAGACATGTCTTTTCAAGTATATCGAGATATAAGAATTCTTATTCTTGCCAGTCAGTGGTGACGCATACCTTTAATCCAAGCACTTGGGAGGTAGAGGTAGGCGGATTTCTGAGTTCAAGGCCAGCCTGGTCTACAGAGTGAGTTCCAGGACAACCAGAGCTATACAGAGAAACCCTGTCTTGAAAAAACAACAACAACAACAACAAAAGAATTCTTATTCTTATATCTCATAGCTGTTCAAAGGAATTAAATAAACTGAGAGGTGCAAGCACACACGCGCACACATGCACACATAGACACACATAGACACACAGCAAATTCTACAGCAGGAGTTGGCAAACTATCCTCCAAAGCCTGGTTTGTGAATAAAGTCTGACTGTCACCAATCCATGGCCATTAGCTCACAAGAACTTTGAAGACAGCACTGGGCAACTATGACAGAGAGACCGAGACCATGTGGTCCACTAGGCCCAGATGTTGACTCGCAGGCCACTTGAAGAACAAACATTTGTCTCTATGCTGTGGGCAGCAGGACAGAAAGATGGAGACACTGTGGGGATACGAGAAGGGAAGGGAACCCCATCACCCCAGAGTTCACATGAAGTCCCTTGGCAGCTGAGAAGCACGAATTCCAATGATATTATCGTTCTCTGTGAAGGCTGCCAACACAGCGTTCCTTTCATGCAGAGATATTTTATGTTAAGACAGCAATGATCCAGTCTCAAGGCCTGAATCTGTATGACCTTGAGCCTCCTTCCATCCCTCAGCCATTTTCTGGGAATCTCAAACACGACTGTTAACTTTGTTACGGTGCAGATGGCTGCTTCTCTGCTTCCTCTGGTCTACACTAACCTTATCAGCTGGACACCACCCTCAAGAACACCCTGTGATTGAGCTCAGGACGGGCTTTAGCCACCTTTGAAGATAACAGCTTCCAACTCACGAAAACCCTATACAAGACGATGCCGAGGGGCTCTCAGAGGGCCCGCATCCTGCTCCTGGGTGTGTCTTCCTTCCATTAAACCTTTCTCTCAGCCCTCATGGCTTAAAATTTATATTAAAAACCCCAACTGTGACGAGAAAAGGAGCTCAGCAGTTGGCACAGACCGCTCCTGTAGAGGACCTGAGCACCTACACAATTTTTTAAAAATAATAAAAATAACTTTTGAAAAGAAAAAAAAAAGTAAACTCTCCTTCACACTGGCTCTCTGTAAAATTTGTTTTCTAGGTAGAAATCATAGATTCAGTTTTACCTGACTCAAGATTAAGGGACCTCCCAAGGTTACTGTGGGTGACAGGATGGAGCTGTGTTTTTGTCCCTGTCACCTCTGATAACATTTACCTAGGGGAAGATGACTATATGAAGGCTCACTTAGAACAAGGATCCAGAGATAGGGAACAAACCATATACAGTATCCTTGATTCAAGAATTCTATTAATTTAGCCAAAAAAATTAATAACGATGATCCTTGAAATGTTGAAAAGAACTACCAACAGTATCAGATTTCAGTTGAGTCCAGTTCTTCATACCCACACTGAATGGCTCACAACTACTATAAGTCCAGCTTCCAGGACCTCACACCCTCTCTGAACTCCCTGGGCATCTTCACCCACATGGACACACTACACACACACACACACATACACACACACACACACACACACACACACACACACACACAATCTTAAATTAATAATAATAAAAAAATAAATCTTGAAAAGAAAAGAGAACTGCCTCACACTGGCTTTCTCCATTTTTTTTTTTCTTGGTAGAAATCAAGGACTCGGTTTTACCTAAGAACACGTGGGGATTTGTTTTATTAATTTTTGAACCCAGTTCTGTGTTTAAAATGCTTTACCCAGAAATTATTCCATACAAGAGCAAAACAAGTTTGAGTGATGCGGTGAGCGAGCGCACAGGGGACCCTCGGGTTGACACTTTCATTGCCTGTTTAAGATGATCCAGTCAAACCCTCGCCAACATCTCATATGCTGTTGTCTGTTTTAATCTAAAGTATTTGATGGAAGAAAAGTATTTAGGTTTTCTGATAATGTATTTCTCAAGTTGCATCTCATATCTTTCTGAGAACTTTCCAGAAAGTTCACATAATCCCAGCATCGACTTTCTCTATCAGGGCCTGCTTTCTATGTGTCAACACGGACAGGAGCGACCAGCAGACAATCCAGGGGCTCAGTCCAACTCTGCAACCAGAACCTTTCAACGTGTCAGTAAGTCCTGCTACAAATTCCAGGAAAAATAACCAGCTGTGGGTCTCAACATCACATGAACAATTTATGTCCCTGAACTGGAATTTTGATTTGACCTTGGAGGCCACTTTCAGGAGCCAAGACACATTATAGGAGGTGAGGATGGGGAGGTTGCTGAGGCTGAAAGAAATTGGGATTAAAATAATGCAAAGCAGATGCAGGAGTTGGTGGGAGCCAGGTGTGAGGTTTGGACAGGTGACTTGGGGAGCTTTATCCTTTACTATGCTGATTGCCTGGGGACAGTGGGTGGATGGTGAATTTGAGGTTTGCAGTTGCTCGGGTCTCCAGCTTTCCCTGCACTGGGTGTAGAATATGCAGAGGTCAGCAGGATGTGTCTCGTTTCGCACCTGAAGGGGCGTTATTATTCAAGATGCTGGCAGCCAAGTGGGCGTCCTTTGAAAACAGACTTGTGGAATTTCCCAGACTTCTTGCAAATAATCCACAGCACTTTGTCAGGGTGGAAAAACCTGAATCTCTTCTACTCTGTCTGGAAAATATACACAGTACAGTCTTTGTGACTTGGCAGGCCACGTTGACCCTTGCTCTTGGCCGGGCTCTGTAGCAATGAACTTGGTGATCTTGAGAGGTCAGATGCCTCAGGGGTCTCTGCCTGCTCTTCTGTGGGTGGGGGGCTGTGGCAGGCTGGGGCTTGGGGAGGGGGTAGCCTTTGTCCTCAGATTTCCCGAAAGTCAGATGACCTTGGACGTGATGTATGATTAGGCAGATGTGTCCACGTTGGCTGCCAGCTTCTGTGAGGCCTAGAGAGAGGAGACAGTGAGCAACTGACTGCAGAGGGGCAGGAAGGGCCTCTTTCCCTTGGCAGGCAAAAACTGCAATCAGGGGGCCCCGATGAGGGACTCTCCCAAGAATCTGCAGCTTTAGTGTTCTTGATTTATGATGATCCGGCTCTTTGGCGCTGACTCTTCTCCCAGTCCACGTATCTGATTCCAGTTCTGATCTGCAAGAGGCCTCTCAGACCCCAGTTTGCAAAGTCAGCTCCTCAGTGTTTGCCTGCCCAGGGAACACAACTTCTTCAACAGGGCCCTCAGTCGGGCATGCATGGTAACCCCAATGTCCTCTGTGTAGAGATGCGACAAAGATTCGGGGATATCTGGATCAAATCCCCAGACTGTGTTTACTGCAAGCAATAAGCCCAGGATATTGGTTTTGTTTATGACAGGGTCTCAAGTAGCCCAGGGTGACCTCAAACCTGCTATGTAACAAAGGCTAACTTAGAACTTCTCATCCTCTTGCCTCCACCTCCCAAGTGTTGGGATGACAACCAAGTACCCCAAACCCTCCAAGGTTCCTGTTTTCCACACCTGGTCAATGGAATTGTAGGTGTCATCTCTGCAGAATCTGATGCCCACCCTCACCGTGCCACAATCCTCCATCTAGTAGCCCAATTTGGTTCTTTCCATGGCTTCTCTTGTTGTGGGGCTTCCTGTTGGGTTTGGCCAATGGAGGTAACATAGAAGGAGGGCAGGTTGAAAGAAAATGGGGGAAAAGATAGAGGACCAGGTGGGGATGTGACAGGAGAATGGCTATATCTTTCACAGACTCTACAGCCCCACTAAGAGCCAGGGGTGTAATGATTTCCTCTTAGCACCCTTACCTTGCTAACTGCACCCCCTTCTCCTGAACATGACCTGAATAGCTCTGTCCACTAGTCCATAGGGTCCTTTGGCCCTGGCTGATTCTGGGTTACAGCTCCTGTCCATAGAGGCATGGTCACTCTACAGGGACAGGCTGGAGGGAACACTGCAGAGAACATGAAGGGACACAAGGGTCACACAGGCAGGGGTGAGGGTCTTCAGCTCAAACGGCCCAGGATGCTGTAGGGCCGCTAGCCAGTGCTCCAGCTGGGCGTTAGGAGAAACTGCTGTGGGCATGGGGTAGCACTGGGCCAGCAAACAAGGGTACCACTGATACAAATGCTCAGAAGTCGGGGACACTCCATCAAAGAGACAGAGCAACAACAGACCTTGTATCTCAAGAGAGAAAGAGCAGGGGATGGAAGACTCAGGTGGGAGGAGGGTCCATGCCAGGGCCCAGAGACCTGCAGGGTCAAAGGCAAAGCTGAACTGGAGGCCAATCAGGAATCCATTTTAGAAAGAGCACCCCCTGCTGGTGGAGAATGGTCAATAAGGAAGGGAGAAAGAAGGGAAAAGAGAGGGAGGGAAGGGCATAGCGGTGGCTTACTCTGAGGTAGGAGACAGGCAAGAGGGGACAAATGCATTCCTGGAGTAGGGCTGGCCTTTTTAACAGTCTCTTCTGCCCTTACCATGGGGCACGTTTTTCAATTTAAATTTGAGCTAAATTAAACTAATTTCGCTTCATGGAACCTCTGAATTAATGGACGGTCCAATGACCTCAAAAGAGCTGAAGTGAAAGAATACAAGTCCTCGCGCAGCGGGATAATGGAAAATGTTTATGGGTTCTGACCTGCTCAGACACCGCTGGGTTTGTGAAATTAACACATTTGGGTACCAGTGTGTATTTCTCCTCCTCCAGACAAAACAAGAACAACAGATAGGGGTGTGTGCCCCTGGCTCCCATGGACAGCATGGAGCTGTGTCTATGGGTGTCGATACCTGCTACTGAGTTATCTGTGCCTCTCATCTGTCCCTCCGTGGCAAGGCAGCTCAAGGAAAAGCACAGCCATAATTAAATTATCGAGAATTATTTTAAGTTCCATGTTTTCCCTCATGTTACTAAAAAGTGTTTGCTGTCATAATGAAGACCGCATGTGCCCTGGATCTAATTATTAAACCGTTAGGTTGTTTCATAATTCCTATTAGCTGCTTTGGTGAGAAAAAGCAGACGTGTTCTTTCTTTCTCGCTTCAATATTTATTTTCTGTCAGTGTGGTTTGTCACGGCCTGAGAAAGTTGAGCACATAAAGTGGCCTTGGTAGGGGCTGGAGGTTCCCTGTCTGAGTTGGGCACGAGTACCCATGTTGGCCTGGAGTAGAAACCCAGGCTAAGTTCCTAGAAACTGTGTTTCATTCTGTCTCAGTGTGACTGACTGGCCTTATTGCTGGGGCACACCCACTGGTCCCTCGGGACCTCGTGCCAGGCCTGCCTACTTTCCTGAAAGCCTCCAAGTGTCTAGTCTATAAAAGATCAACATAAAACAGCCCAAGTAGAATGAGTAGATGTTTGATTACATTCTAGAAGGTTCTATTACTTCAACTAGAAAGCTGCGAGGCACTCCCTCGTCATAAAGTTAAAGTCATCACAGCTAAGTAAGCAAAACAGATGTGTCTCCAAATGCAAGCTAAGACATTATAAGAAAACAGAGGACAAATTACAGTAATTTGTGGTGCCTGTGGATGTGTGTGTAAAATCACGAATAATTGGAGCCAAGATTAGTGAAGTCTTTTCAGAATGTTCTACCGTGAAATATATCCTGGAGCGGGTGGTGCTAGCTTTGGGGGTTTGCTGCAGCCAAGATCTAAAGGCTTTAACCACTGGTCCTAGGGTGAGGCTCCCATTCTGACTGCTTCCGAAATCCCCCCAGGGAAGGGATCATCTGCAGTGCGCCCCCCACCTCCCTAAAAGCAGGGCTTGTTGGGCCCCAGGCAGAGGGAGTGTAATTTGATTTTTGTTCCCCTGAGAAGGCGTTGATTAGGGCCGTGAATTAACTGAATTAGTTCCAGGAAAGACTGGGGTTGCAGGCAGCCTAGTGTACTTCAGGATACTTGAATGGTATGTGGGCTACAGCCACTGGGGATACTAGAAGGAGCCCATCATCTAGAGATGGCCTCAGGCTGTAGATAGGCAACAGCTTTGCCCTTTCCTGAGACCTCATTTCTGAGAGGTGTGGTCCTCATTTACCTCAGTGCTGGATCCTCAGAGAGGTTGGAAGGAGGCAGTCAGGTGAGGGTAAAGAAGTGGCTGTAGACTGGGATTGTTAGAACTAGCTCCTGGTACTCATCTTTAGCGTAGACATGGGCATGCCAGCCAAATCGTCCCCTGAGTGCTGGAGGGCTCCAGGGTTAGGCATGGTATGTTATTCTGCCAGCAGCACCTCGGTTTCTGCATCCCAACACATGGGGCTGATCACCCCGAGCAGCTGCTGCATTCAGAGACCTCAGAACCATATTGTGGACCATTTGGGAGACGCTCAAAGATTTATACTCCTGGACAGGCAACTCTGGCCAAGAACAATGTCAGCCCTTCTCGGGAGGATTTCAAAGCTGCTTAGGAGAAAGGACAAGGTGCTCTACCTGCTTCTCAAAAGCTGGATGGAGGCTGACTCAAGGAAGCCAAAGTTAGAAATTCGGTGAGCACAGGCCAAAATCCCCGGCTCTACTCAATCCCCAGGCTACAGAAAGACAGACATCCTCACAGGCCCTTGAAAGGCAAGAAATGGTTCAATAAGTGGCTTAATTTGCATTTAATAGGAGGTACAAATTACAGCAACCTCCAACCATAGCAACGAGCAATTACATTAGGCTCAAATTAAATGGGGGAGGGGCAAGTCCCTTCTTAGCTTGGGGACAGAGGGAGAATGAAGGACCCTGTGACTTCACGGACAAGCACAGGATCCCTTGCTTGAAAGAACTCATTCCTTAAAACAAAACTATTTTTTTGTTTGTGTGTGTGTGTGTGTGTGTGTGTGTGCACGCACACGTGCATGCCTGGGTGTATGTACACCATGTGCAGACAGAAGCCTGTGAAGGCCAGAAGAGAGCATCAGAGCCTCTGGACCTGAAGTAACAGACCATGACATAAGCTACCATGTGGGTGCTGAGAATCAAATCTTGAGTCCTGTACCAGAACAGCAAGTACTCTTAACCACTGAGCCATCTCTCCTGCCTTGGAAGAAGTCACTGTTGGTACTGGTGCCTCTCCTTGAATGGTTGACTGTTGAACAGAAGCCCACGATTTCACTGAACCTAACTGTGTTATGTGTGACCCAATATCACTACGGTATCATAGTAGTGCCTCTAGGATTCCTTTTCCATTTCTTCCTGTTACTGAAGCTAGAGTCAGAGTTTGGGTTCTGATATCCCCGAACAAGCCAGGTTCTGCCACCCAATACCTTCTATAGGCCAATTAAACATATAGGAAAAAAACCAGGGAAAAGATGTGATTTATTCAGTACAACTACATTGGGAAGATGAATAGAGTCCTAGGGACCGTAAGTCCATCTTTGGAGTCCTGACATGAGATTTAAGTTCCAATAGAAAAAGACATGAGGCCTGCACAGCTTAGCAGTCCTATTCTAGCTGTGGCCCTGTATACTACTGACCCATGTCTGACTCAGGTCCCACCCATCCCTGACCCTTCATTTCCTGGGCTTTACTATCTCCTGTAAGATGGTCTGACAAGCTGTCAGAACCGTGTGACATCTCTTTCCAGGCAACAAGATCCCTCTATGGCTGGTACAGGCTTCAGGCTTTTCCAAGCATCAAACTTCTGGGCAATTCCAATTTTTTGGGATCCATTGTCTTAATAGTCCAACAGCCAAAGGAGGGACTCTCGTCACTTTAGAGTGTCCTCATTTCTTCCAGGAGGGTTCCTCTGCATCACTCCCGTCTGCCGCCTTTCTGAGGAGGGTAGCTTGTGTATTCCTTTTCCCCCCTAATTTAACTGGCATTTTACTTAAGATATAACACGTGGGCAGTGCAGTTCACAAACCTTCCTCACTGATTTTTTTACAGATGATGATGGAGCCCTCAGTAAGGCATTAGACATTGCAGTCCCACTGGAAGCCCCCCTTCATTGTCTTCAGAATCAATACCATCCCAGAGGCAAGCCCTTTCGATTGCCACAGAAGGTGCATGTCATGACAGTCTTTTATCTCAGAAACATTCTTCTTTTTTACTTCCCGAACTTCTTTTCCATCTTACTGAGGCTTAGAAAACTCTGAAATAATCTCAAAGGGGAAAGCACAAATGAGATGTGTTTCAGAGGTCCCTTAGCCATGACAGAAACACCCAACACAGAAGCAGGTCTAAGTCCTAGTGATGGGTGGTGCGGGGCTATCCTGGAGGTCCATTTCTGCAATGGGGTCCTCGGGTCTCTTAGGCTATGCTTTCAGAGGTCCGAATGCTGCATTTCCAGGAAATTTATTATCTTAAATAATCTTAATTGTTTCATGAATGTGAAGTTGATATAAAGTAGCTTCCTGAAGTACATGGCCGAGGAAGAGAAGGAGATTAATGACCTAATCAAGCGTTTGGAAACAAGTAGCCATGCCTCGTGGAGAGAGCACTCTACAATCTTCATTTACAAACGTAATTATATTGATTGGGGAGACGTAGTCCTTTGTTTCAGAGACTGGATCTTATAGTTTGAGAGCATTTAGCTGAATTGATGGGATTGTATTTAAAATGCTATCTTCCTAATTGTATCAAAATGCAATTTTCAGGCTTTTACTGTAGAGAGGGTTGGGTTTCTGGAGTCTTCTATCGCTCTGATGCTAATGTGGGGTGACCACTGGTAGTGTCGGGACAGGAAACATGAAGAGAGATCTGTGCGTAGATAACAGCCAATCTGGTCATATGGAGGAAGCCAAGGCTTTGGGGGTGGGGGTCAAGGTAAGAAGTGGGAGACTCTGGAAGTCTCTTGAGAATCACACCCAACTCCAGAGTCGGGAGACTTACTCCCCAATACAATCTCTCCTGCTCATCATTGAGAATGTGTGTATATGTGTGTGTGTGGGGGGGTGTATTTTTAAAGATTTGTTGTGAGATGTTTTAGTTCTCCAAGAGAGGGTTGGAGTTTCGGAAGTGGCTCGTTTGAAGTTGAGATTTGAGGTGATAAGCTGGAAGAATGATAGTCCAGGATATTTTAGACAGAGAAGTGAACCCCAAGTTGTGAAACTTATTACCTGGCATGGCTTTAAAAGCTCACACACTGTACCACATACCGGGCACGGTCTTTTGTTCACTTAAAAAAACATAATTAACATAAGAAAAATGTGCAAATTGAAAATGCCGTACGTACAGTGAGTTGTGAGATGGTAGACTGTGTATCAGAGGGCTCTCTCTGTTCCCCTCTCCTCCCTCTCTTCTATTTGTTATGT
Organism: Rhabdomys pumilio; assembly: GCA_030674055.1. Lineage (NCBI taxonomy): Eukaryota > Metazoa > Chordata > Mammalia > Rodentia > Muridae > Rhabdomys > Rhabdomys pumilio. The sequence goes on from JANHMN010000002.1 coordinate 235,036,747, forward strand.
GTGTATGGACATGTGTTCTTGTATGTAAGGAAGCTAACACTAGGTGTTTTCTTCAATTGCCCCCCAGGACCTGTGTGTCTCTGCCCCTTCAGTACTGGGATGGCAACACTGGGCCTGTATTTAGATAGGATTTATGCCAGAGATCAAACCTGGGTCCTCGTGTTTGCGTGGCAGCTTCTTTACTTATTGAGCCCTCTCTCCCACCCTGGTTGCTACTTTTAACATCTGCTTTACATCTTATAGTAAAATAGACTTTAATAAACAATTCTGTGCTGAAGGCTTGGGAGGGCAGAAAGGGCTTCTGTTTTCCCTCCCAGGTTCTCCTCCTAGACGATTATCAGAAGGACAGGAGACCTGGAAAACAAACAAACAGTTATCCTGTGCAGATGTCAGACCTGGGTGATAGCACGGGGTAAACTGCACGCAGACTTGGAAACAGCCTGAGGGCCTGTGGAGTGTTCTGTCACCTGCATCTCATCAAATCAGTCACAAACTCAATCAATGTCTGGGACTCCTCCAGAGAGACACAGCCATGTTCATGTGATTTTGTGGGGAAACTAAGGAACAAACTCCCAGGATCCCTCCTAGATATAATAGAAAGCCGGGTCTGGGTGGGGGCTGATTCCACGGAAAGGGACACTGCCAACGCTCCTTAAGTCTGTAATCTGTCATTAGAAAAGCAGAAATTATGGTGAGTTCACAGAAAGTGTCACGCTGCAGGTTCCAGTCTGAAGGAGGGCGGTCTGTGCGTATACTACAGCAACAGCTCTGGTCATTGGGTGCTGGGAAACAAGTGTTTGGGTGTAGATTCCTAACAATTCACACTTGTACATCTTTAGAAACTTTTCTGTAAGGTAGCTCGCAGGGCTAAGAACCACCAGAGAGCATTTTGACCTCACCCTGTGAAACAGGGAAGAACCTGGATACCCAGGTCTTTGGGGCCCTTTCTGGTGTCCACAAATAGGACAGACTCCATGTAGGCATCCCTGTCTCTCAGCCTTAGCCTCATGAAAGACTCGTCCACACTCAACTCCATGTATAATAGGGGTCACCCAGTCTGGGTGGTAACCGTCGAGAACCTGTTGCCTGCTAAATGTGTTTACCCTTGGATGTGGAATGTGGAACCCCAGCTTTAAGCTAGATGAGAAACTCAGCTCAGCAGAACCAGAGCTTGGGGTACTAGAGCTTAGGATACTGATTTTGTCCTTGTGTTAACTATGTAGGAATATCCTAACCGACACCATGTCTGAGTTTCCTCTGAGCTGCAGAGAGCTGTCTCTGCTTTTCAGTAAACTCTGCTTGCTCGCTGGTAAAAGAACAAAAGGAATGCTCTCTTCTCTACTCGACTTCTTTAATGGAAACACGCAGCCCTTTTGATCTGTGCCGTCTTTTACGGAGCTTGGAAAACAGTCAAGCGTCTGGGTAATTTAAGAAAACCACCGAGCAACTAACTGGTAATTGGCAATGAAGATAACCTGGAGAACGCAGGAGAGAATTGTGGGGATTGTGACAAAGTCAAAGAGTTTATATTCCTGCCAAACAGAGGCGGGGTTATAATTAAGAGTTACCATGTAGCAAAGCAGGCCCAGGACTTGCAGATACAGTATCATTCTGGGAGATTAAAGAACTGTGGATAAAGCTTCCCATGTTAAAATACAGCATGAGGCAAGGCTGAACAAATGTAATCCCAGAGACTGGAGAGGATTAGGTGGGAGGAGCCAAAGGTTAAGAGCAGTCTTGGCTACAGAGCACTGTTCAGTGCCAGCAAGGGGCACTTAGTGGGACTCTGCCTCAAAAAAGAAGGGCAGTTGGGGTGTAGCTTGCCTGGCACTCAATCCCCAGGACCAAAAAGAAAGGTTTTATTGCTTTATTTATTTTGAAAATGCTTTTGAAGGGACCTAGGGAGAGAGAGCTCAGTGAATAGAGCACTTACTACAAACGCCTGCAGACCAGAATTCAGATATTCATTGTGACTCGCTTGTAATTCCAGCATTCAGAAGGCAGTAGGTGCACACACCCACACACGAGTTTATGAGAGAGAGAGAGAGAGAGAGAGAGAGAGAGAGAGAGAGGTCATAAACAATGTTTTGAAGGTTTTCAGAAAAATCACACCAAAATCATATCAATTAAGTGTTCTGGTTTGGTTTCTCAAAGAAGCACACCCCAAGACAAGGGTTCAGAAGTAAATGGTTTTTGAGAGACAATCTTAGGTAATACTCAAGGAAGAGAGGGAGGGAAAGAAGGAGGGAGGGATAGAAGGAGGGAGGGAGGGAGGGAGGGAGGGAGGGAGGGAGGGAGGGAGGGAGGGAGGGAGGAAGCAGCCTCAGGTGTCCTCATCCGGACAGCTACTTTTACCTGGTGAAGCTCCTTTGGAGGACTGCTTAGATAGGGTACCAAACAATAATTTCCACAGCACCCATAGGGCTTTGACAGAGAAATGTCCTTCACAGACTCAGGCATTTGAACAGCTAGTCGCCAGGTGTGGCGCTGTTAAGGGAATACAGCCTTCAGGAGAAAGTATGGGAGGAGGGAGGCTTTGTGAGTAAAAACCTCACCAAACTTCCAGTCTCCTCTCTCCCTGCTTCCTGTTTGTGGTTGAGGGTGTGAGCTCTGTTTTTTCCTCAGCTGGCAGGCTGAATTCTTCCCCAGAACTGTGAACCCAGAGAAAACTTTCCTTTTGTAAATGGCCTTGATCAAGGTGTCTCATCAGAGCAACAGAAGAGTAGCAAAGCCAGTGCCCATGAGGGGGAAACTCATTTCTTTTGCTAAATCAACTGTAAAATACAATAAAAATGAGAACAAGAATGATGTAGAAGATGAGAGGACCCCCATTGTGTTTTATTTTGTCTGTCTGTCTGTCTGTCTGTCTGTCTGTCTGTCTGTCTGTCTGTCTGTCTGTGGCATATGTATGTGGGTTCTCTTGAAGACTAGAAAGTGTCAAATCTCCTAAAGCTACAGTTACGGATGGTTTTGAACCACCAAGTGTGGATGATGGGAACTGAACCTGGGTCCTCTGCAAGAGCAGTGGGTCCTCTTAAGTGTGGAGTCATTTCTTTAGTCCTAGGACCTGACTTCAAAATGACGAGATACACCAGCCCGAACAGCTGTAATTTTGGGACCAAGCTGATGTAAGCATTTGAAAGGCTCGCACTGAGCTTTCCAACCCAGTCTATCCTAGACTACTGATACACACAGTCCACAGCTTAGCAGGTACAGGTTGTCTTGATGCTCACCACACACCCTGGCCAAGCAGCATCAGCTCTAGAAACCTGTAGATCAATGCACATTGCCAACCCAACAAAACTAGAAACTTTTGCCAGAGACCAGCTGTGAAGACCAGTCCATGCTCCAGAGGAGCCGAGAACCTTACAACTTAGGGTCTCTGCTCCACTGCAGAGCAAAGCCAGGAGGCCCACAGCCAGCTCAGGAGAAAACAACCTTCTTGTCACGTATTTGACCTTTCCTGGGTTTGTCTTTTTTTCTTTCAAAGGGCCAGAGTGAATTCATTTTCATATAAATTGCATTATTTAAATAAATAGAAAGCTTAAGTTCTGTTCCCTGCTTCTAAACCATGCCAATTAGTCCCAGGCATTAAAACCATTTAAAAACCAGCCCTGAAGATGTGTTGGGGCTGTGTTGGCCAGAGGCATCCTTCTGTTCCTTATCAGCACCGGCAGATGATAAACTGGCCTCTGCAGTAAGACACCTTCTTTACTAATAGGTCATTAAGCTGTCTAAAGCTGTCTAAAGCAGAGATCCCACCAATTAAACAGGAAATGCCATCTCCAGGGCCTGGGATCCTTCCAGGCCTGTGCAGGATGAGATCAGTTGAAGAATTAAGGCCTTTTGCTGACACCAGGGTTTTTTTTTTTCCGAGATCCTGCAGCATGATTACGGTATGCATCTATGGTTGGCCTGGAGCTCACTATGTAGCCCTGGCTGGCCACAAACTTAGATCGGCCCTCTGCCACTTGATTTTGAAGATTTCAGGTGTGCACCACCTCACCTGGCTGCATCACATTATGTTTTATTTTCCAAGGTGCCTTCATATTAATAATCTAAAAAGAACCCTGTGGGAGAGATTTGAGCATAGTAGTTATGTCACCATTTAGGGACATAGAAACGAGACTTGTGGGTATGTGGATTTGTCAAGATTGGGTCCCAGCCCAGGCAGGTTTCTTCCTCTTTATTACAACCTGATCTTGGTTGGATCTGCTCAAATGGAGACATCCCGATACACCCAAGGAAGTGCTGGAGGGTCTAGGGCTTTCCATAAGCCAGCCATTCCAACCAGTGGCACATGGCTGCTAAGGGCTCTGCTGTGTGTACAGCTTTGCCATTTTAATGAACATCACCGGCCAGCCCTGTGAACCTGTGACCTCACTCCTAGCTTGCCAGAGCTTGGGGAGTATCTCCATGCAATTTCATAATGGCTCCTGGGGCATAGCAAACAAGAAAAGCAGAAGGGGCTGAGGCACTGTGGGCATCAGATGGGAAGATGTGCTGATAAGCATAGCAAGGTTTTGACACCTCTCTGCAGGGAGAAGGTTTTCCTGCTGAGAGGCCATTAGTTGGTGTGCTTCAGCTCTATTTTAGGTAAGCAGATTCTCACCTTAGGCAAACAGTGTGGATCAGGAGGGAGCAGCCTCCAGCCTCCTCCTGTGCTACCCAGTCACTGGGTGTAAGAGAAAGCGGCCTTGTCATCCTTGGGTTGGCTCTATTCCATGGCTTTCTATAAAATGTCTACTTGTGTTGGCTGCTGTTAGGTGGGAAGAGGTTCCAGTAAGGGTCCAAGAGGTGCTGAGGAGCAGAGGCGAGGGGGAGGGGAAGGGAGAGAAGAAGGGAAGGAGGGAGGGAGGAAGAGAGCCTGGAAAGAGAGATTCACAGAGTGAGAGAAAGAGGCTCAGCAGGACACTAGGCTTCTCTAGTGATACCTCCAAACCTCCAGAAAACATTTTCTGAAATTATATGTGATAGATTTCAAAGTTTCTTCTTGAAGATGGTGTCTACTGACACTGAGTTTTGTTCATTTCTGAGTCCTTCCTTATGCCAGCTTACCCAGACACTGGCAGCAAGAAGGAAGAGGACATGAGCCATCTCCCTAGGTTCTTGTGTCGGGTCGAGTTCCTTGATTGTCACTCCTGCTTTCTGTGTAAGTGAGTACATTCTGGTGAAGTGCTCAAGCACACACCGGGAGGGGTGATTATTCAAGGCTGAGATGGGCTGCTGCGGACGCACCTCTGAAGTACATCTTGTTTCTCTCTCCTAACTGGATCTTCACACACTAACTTCATTCGAGTGAAAATGGAGACCGAGTGTCCAGTGACGGCTGCATTGATAACGCTAATAATATTTGCTATGTCCAGATAGGCATCCTTTGATCTAGGGTTTAAGAAGAGGGGGGAATGGGAGGCTATCAGTAATTCTTACAGTGGAAGTGTGGATCCCACACTAAACAGATGCCGTGCTCTGAGACAGAAGGTCTCCCATGTCTCTGCTGAGAAATTAGTCCTCTTTCAGACACTGGGCAGTGTCTGAACACCACAAACACCAATTTCCAGGCCCTGCGGTTGTGACTCCTCGATTTCCCTGTTCCCCAGTGAGTTGTGCTGGGTGATGAGGTGTTTTGTTTTGTTTTTAATTTCATATGTATAAGTGGTTCGCCTACACGTGTGTTTGTGCATCACATGCATGCATGGTGCCCGAGGAGGCCATAAGAGAATGTCTGATTCCCTGAAACTGGAGTTAAGGACGGTCATAAGCCACCATGCAGTTGGGAATTGAACCCAGAAGTCTAGCCAGTGCTCTTAACCTCCAGCCTGGAGTAACACATGTTGATGCCTCTTTACTCTTTTTTTTTTCCCTTTGAGACAAGGTATCAACCCATAGTTCAGGCTAGCCCAGAGCTTATTATCCTGCCTCTACCTTCTAAGAGCTGGGTTTATAGGTGTGGGATAGCATGCTTGGCTCTTCTCTGGTTTGACATGAACAATCAATCCATACCCAGGATGGTAGCTTGTTTCATTTGACAGAGCAGGCTTTGGGACTTGACTAGCTCGATCACACCAAGTCCAGTTGGGTAAGATACATACCAGTTTAGTTGCAACCTTGGAAAAGACTTCATTCAGGGGCAGCTAAACAGGAAATCGGAATTTCTCAAATGATTCATTATCTGCAACAACATCTTAATAACTCGACAAGGGGTTAGTCTTTGAGCTCGGTAATTAAACTGAAAAAGAACAGCTTCACCCAATGGTTGCTGGCCGTAATTTGTTCTGACATCTAATGGCATACCCGAGACAGGAAAAAGAGGCAGGGTGACAAGGTAGAACAAACACCAGACAGACAGCCTTGAGCTTGCTGTTGAACGGTCCCTGTTCACTTAGGACGGCCTTTGCTGGCTGGGGCCACAGTGGCCTTTGGCAGGCAGTCCAGACAATCTTTCCAAATTGTAAGACAATTAAACAAAAATGTGTGTTTCCATTTGTTTCAGTACTGGTAAATGCAGCTTCCTGAGGGGCTTGCTGGAGGAAGAAATTAGCCTCAGCTTTCAGCGAGGTTAAGGGGTACTTTTGAAACTTTTGTGGGAACACAGGTACTGGGAGATAGAGGGAGATAGAGTCCCATAGAGAACCAGAAAGAGAAAAAGGCTGTCATTTCCTCTATGCTCTGTGTAATTACAACACTCTGCAGATGTTACCTCAGGTGGTGCACAGCCTGGTTTAAGGAAGAGAACCCAAGACTGCTTGGTTTCCCTAAACTGGGGCCATTTTTCTCACACACCTACCAGCACCTAAACTGCCATCGCTGTGGCCAGTCTCTAACAGCCAACCTGAAGACCAGGCTCCCACATGAAGAGACAAAGGCTCTGCTCACAGGGCCTCACTTGCAGCCTCACGTGTTTGGGGCTGGTGCCCAGTTTTCTGGTTGTCAAGTCCTGCTCTCAATTTTCCTTTTCAGAGATAATCACTCAAGCAATTTCATTTGTCTTTCACGCAGAGAGAGAAATGGCAGGTTTAAGAAGTCTGAACACCGCCCCCGGGGTAGTTATTGGCAGATCTTTTCTAAGTCAGGAGAGCTGTTCTCCTCCACCCTCCTTCCCCTGCATCCCTTTCTGTTCCCATCCTTGTGTTCCTTTGAGACGTCCAGTGGATGACTTCCTCTGCTTCTCCCCAGGCCGCTGTTTCTCTCTGACTAGCTCTTTGTCGTATCTCAGGCTGTAGAGTATCTTCCTCTTTGTGTTCCCAAGCCTTTACCACATTTGTCCGTCATGGCAGACATATTTGTTATATTCTCAACCATGGACAGAGAACTCAGCCCTAGGTCACAAGGCAGAAGCACAGAGAAGTGTCCTGTGTGGCCCAGCTATCATGAGGAAATTGGCCCTTTTAGTTGCTTGGTGGGCTGAGCAATCAATGCTCATAGGTCCTTGCTGCCATCTTGTCTCTCATGGTGAGCCCTCCCATGAGCTGAGATTAATCCAGGGGATCATGTACGAGTTCTTTGCCAGGGAGATCATACCAAGAGACACAAGGATAGGATGGAGAAAGAGACAAGGGAGGCAATATGACAATGAGTTGTGTCCCCACCAAGCAAGGGACCCACGTGTGCTCATGGAGCATCCTCGCCGAACTGGGGAAGGAGCCAGAGTGAGGAGAGAGAGGCTGGTTCCTCCCAGCTTGTTCATCATCAACAGAAACTCAGTGTAGACTCCTGGGACAGGGTATGGCTGTGACTCACGGTCAGTGTTCCTTGGCGTGTGAGAATGGAGAGGGGACAGGATGTCCGCCTCACTTGGTACAAAGGAGAAAATGAGCTTTCTTACTCCTTTCTTGAATTCCTGTCTCCCCCTCTTCCTTTCCCTCCCTCCGTCTCCCCTCCCTTCCTCTTCCCACTCTTTCCCCCTTCTTCTCTCCCTCCCCCCTTTTCTTCACAGTCCTGTATGATAGGCTTTCTGCTGCTCATCTGCAGCAGGACACCGGAAAGACTGGGCTCTGGTCTTCTGCATGTCTCTTTGGTACCAATGACAGAATTGTTAAGTTTAAGTCAATGGCAAACTCCATGATGTTAAGCTACTAAGGCGTTTTTAAAATATGTAATTTATTTTTAAACAGGACTGTTCAAACACTGGTCTGGGGTATTTTTTTTTTGTCTGGTGACCCCATCCTTCACTCCTGGGAACCCAAGACATCAAAGGAAAGCCAGAGAAGTGATTGTCTTTGCCTTTCAAGAGACCTTCTGCCGTGTGAACGCAAACACAGCCGATCCATCTTCCCTCCAACTTTAATCATGGTTTGGTGAAAGCCCCAGGGACTCGTTCCCTTACCTAACCTTCAAGCCAGATATACAAGTCAAGGAACGTTAAAGTGAAGTAATTCCCTGCTTAAATACAAGCACGGGAGAGCACATAGAAGGGAAGACAGGGTTCTTACTTCCCCACGCTGAAAAGGTTACCAGCGAAGGGCTCTGAATTATTCTTTCCTTTGCTCATCTCCAATGAATTTGAAGCCATATGCACCAAGCCATTTACATAGTTTCTATGGGGAGCCCCTCCCTCCACCTCTCTGTCAGCTCTGATCCACACACAGCCTCGACAGGGTGGTACATTATTCTTCATCATCGTCAAGGGTAGAGCAGGGCAGAGCCTCTGCCTCTCCATTCTGGAATGGGCTTTTAATTGCCTTCCTGTTCCAGATGATGTTTCTGCCGTTAGTTCCGGCATCTGCGAAGGTAAATGTTTGTGCGCCATGCACAAGCTGCCGTGCATCTTCTCTTGTGGACCCTTTTCATCAGTGGCTCCAGCAGAGCCATCTCAGCAAACGTTTCCCCCAGCCTTTCCTATTGCCTGTCAACTAGCCTGGGTTGGAATACATTGATTTCAAGGGAGTCTGCAGGGAGGGAAGGGGAGATAAAATGCCCACCCTTCTCCTTTCAAACAGTAGACTTGAAAGCAACAGGACAGAAAAAAAAATTAGAGCGAGAGCAAGAGATCTCGTTTCCAAATCTTTCCCACATCAGACCGTAGTTTTTAAGCTCTGGCTACAGATACATGCTGGAAAAGGGAATCCGGGGCTGAAGAATGTTAGGCCAGCCTACAGTCCAGGCCTCTTTAGAATGAAAGTGCCGGTTGCAGCCAGAGAGAAGGAGAGGTCCCTGGAGCCATAGTTTATCCAATGAATTGGATCCAGATTTCAGAAACCACAAAAATGTCTTCCCAGAGAGCAAAGACGGGACACTTACTTTAGAGCTCCCAAAGTGGAAACAAACTTGCAATGAAGACAGCCTTGTGAAACTTAGACAAAGCTAACCCCAGGACAGTGAGGGCAGCTTCAGTCTGGGCCTGGTTAGGAAAGGGGACTAGTGCCTATGTCCAAGAGGTACGCGGCCTCTGGAATGAAATTGTACATCTACCCAGGAGTAATAGATCCAGAAATTGGAACCAACTTTTTGATCAGAACAAGAGTGCTTTTAAAATCTGATCCTAATCATTGATCGCGCCCAACTAACTCGTCCATCCTGCGAAGCCCTGCCTGGGGAATATCTAAAGCTATTTGAGTTTGTTTCAGATAGTCAAAAGAGTTCTTTCATCTTTTCAGAGCTCAGGGGCAACAGTAGGACACCAGCAGGGATGCATAAGGCCCAGAGAGGATCTGCTAGTCTCTGCCTAGCAGTAACTGGTAATTCATTTGCTTCCTGTTTGAAGTAAGAAAATGATTCTCACATGTGTTGGTGTGTTTGGTCAACTTGGCACAATGTAGAGTCCTCTAAGAAGGAGCCTCAGTGAGGAGTCGCCTAGACCAAGTTGCCCGTGGGCATGTCTGGACACTTGCCTTGTGTTAATTGAGGTGGGGAGATGCACACACCGTGGGTGGCTCCATTCCCTTGGAAGAGGATCGCTAAGTAACAGTGAGAAAGTGAGTTGAGCAGACGTACATATGGTTTAATTCTCTCTCTGCTCTTGACTACGGCTGTGACATGACTGGTCGCTGCAAGTTCCTGCCAGTCAGCTTCCTTGCAGTGATTGACCGTAAACTGGACTTAATAGCCAAATAATAAAGTCTTCCTTTCTGAAGTGATTTTCTTGGGTGTTTTATTACAGCAACAGGAAATAAAACTAAGATGCCCTGAGTGTAGATCGTAGTGATGGTTACAATTAAAGTGAGGGAGTAGGCTTTTGAAAAAGTGGATTCCCTCCCTCTCTCTCTCTCTCTCTCTCTCTCTCTCTCTCTCTCTGTGTGTGTGTGTTTCTCTCTGTCTCTCTCTCTCTTTCTCCCTGTGTCTCTGTCTCTCTCTTTCCCTCTGTGTGTATGTGTTTGTGTGTTTCTCTCTGTGTATCTTTCTCTGTCTCTCTCTGTGTTGTTCAATCTCTCTGTCTCTGTGTGTGTCCCTGTCTCTGTCTCTCTGTGTGTATCTCTCTGTGTCTCTCTGTCTGTCTCTGTCTTTCTGTCTCTATCTCTGTCTATCTCTGTCTCTCTCTCTCTCCCTCTCTCTCTGATGCTATTATTGTGATCACTTGGACCCCTTGATCTCCATACCCTGAGAATGGTTCATTGCCCACTTGTATACCTAAACTCAGAGTCAGAGTATTTGTCAACCAACCCAGTCACTGTTGCTGGGTCCATTGTAGACTCCCAGTCCTCAGAGGAGAGCTGGTGACAAAGCAAAGGCTGGGTCTGGGGACGTGGCTCAGGCAGTGTAGTGCCTGCAGAACAGGCATGGAAACTTGAGTTAAGATTCCCAGCACGCAGATAAAAAGCCTGCTGTGGTAGTGTGAGCCTATAACCCTAGCACCTAGAAGGCAGGGCCAGGGGGTGAGGACAGGTGATTCTGGGGACTTGTTAGCCAGTGAGTTTAGCCTATTGGGGAGCTTCAGATTCAATGTGAGTCCCTTACCTCAATGTAGAAAATGTCTAAGGAAGACAACCAACACTGACTGTGCACATGTAAGTATGTTCAAGCACACTCAAGTACACACCCCCATGCACGGTCTGGGCCATGTTCAGGTTCTACATGAATAAACAAAGCTGATTAGCAACAGGAAAAGAGGTTCAAACTCATTCAACAGATGATCTGTGCACTAGTTTCTAAAACTGGGCCACCTAACAGTAGCCTCCAGCCCAAATGGCTACTGCACATTCAAATGAGAAAAAAGTAAACGGTAAACTCAGGAGCCACTGGTGGCCATTGGTCATAGCAGATGACCGATGTGAGGCATCACTGTCTCTGGAAAGTCCTCCTCCTTTACATATGCCTCCCATCTAAATCTACTCTGGGGCGGGTGACAACTTCAGGTCAATTTGGTAGCGATTAGTCATATATGACAAAAATGTGCTGGAGCTGCCATGACAGGTCTTGGAGGTAAAGCAGGAGGATCAGGAGTTCAAAGCCAGCCTCAGCTACATGAGACCATGTCTTTACACATAAAAGAAATGGGTAGGAAGATGTCTCTGCCCATGAAGACCCAGGAGATCTCTAGAGTCTCTTTACATAGGTAAAAAGTAGATGTGGTGTTATCCACATGTAACCCACGGTGGGGATTGTGGAGGCGAGGGGCATCTCTGGAGCCCGTCAGCCTGGTCTAATCAGTGAGTCCCAGGCCCCAGCAAGAGACTCTGCTTCCAAAATGCAAGGTGGAGAGCTGTCGAGCTGTCCTATGGAGTAACACTCAAAGTTGATCTCTGGCCTAGACACACACACACACACACACACACACACACACACACACACACATGCACACACACACACACACACACACAGAGAGAGAGAGAGAGAGAGAGAGAGAGAGAGAGAGAGAGAGAGAGAGAAGTAGATTTCCATTTCCCAAAAGAGTTACCCCAGTGATTTATCTTGGGGACTGAAATGTCTTTATGTCCTTAACCAGTCAACAGATGAATCGGTGCAGGGAGAGCAAAGGGGCTGAAGACTCGAAGTAGAACTTTCTCAAAGACTGAGAGATGTTTCTACCAAGGAGAGGTCAGAATAAAGTTAGACAGAGTGGTAAGCTAAAAGGGTACACCCAGTTGTGGGATCCAGGCTGAGTGATCCATGTCTCCTTCAGGTTGGCTTTCCGTTGTTACATCTTGAAAGCTCTGGTACACAGTTCATAGAGTAGGCCTCAGGGAGTACTCATCTCTCTACCTCACTCCCTGCCCTGACTAAGCCAAAAACCTGTTGTGTTACCTCTTGTGTCTCTGCCTTCTGACCCCATGCAGCTTCCCATAGCACCTGTGAACCCCTTTCCCTGCTATGGCTTTACCAATCCTATTGGTTCATGTCCGGGCGAGGGCAGGGCTGCCAGCACCATTGTCTTTCTAGATCTTTGAAATGCCTACTGTATCCAGTGCTCCTGGGATCAAGAAAAGTCTGCTGAGTTTCCAAGGTAGTCTTAGGATTTGTTTGTACTCTAAGGAGAGCTGGAATTGGGACCTCCATAGTTGTGGCTTCCTGTTGGGTGCTCTTAGGAGGCAGCAGTGGGGCTAGGAAAGTAGAAGGAAACGTAGATGAAGTTAGGGGAGCGGCTCTCAATTCGTCCTCCAGGGAGTCCAACACTGAGCCTTCTCCAAGCTTCTCTACCTTAGACCCTAGGGACCAGAAACCTCCCACCCCCACCTCACTCCCTCCCCAACAGCCACTATGCCCAATCATTCACACATCGAAGTGTTCTTCACTCCTGCAGGGAGAAGATACAGCCTCACAGCTATCTCCAGGCGGGGTGGTTGCCATCAGAGAACAACAATTATCACACCAGTATGCACATGAGAGCCATCAGCACCCAGACTGTGGGTCCACACACCTGCTGCATTCCCTACATGGTCCCACATGCTTTGTGAGCCTCTGATCATGGGCAAATGAGGGAGCATTTAATTTACATCTGAGCCTGTCCTGTTCTGGCTCTTTGGTCTCATTCTCTCTCTCTTTTTTTTCAAGGAAAAGTATATTCTGATCCCTTTCAGTATTGATTGAGGTCCCTCAACTAACCACGGATGTCTCCTCCCCAGGAAGAAATGGAGCCATCTGGTTTTGTCTCCAGTTAGCCGTGCCTTGATAAATGAGAGCTCAAAGGTTTCAGCCAGCACAAAACACAGTGCAAAGTCGCCTCATTAACAAAGCCTTCTGAAGCGGTCCATCTCAAAGGGGGCTGTGTTAATTAGAAATATTTCCATGCAGCACAAGGCTGTGAGGGAACATTTGGCTGCCTCGACGCTGGAAAGAGACACTCAGTTGCCTGATTCATTGGTGTGCCTTGCTGAACCTTTATATCAAAGTGGTCTTGACAGAGAAAGTCTCACAACCCCTGCCCTTTGCCTCATGCAGAGTTCTTCAGCAGAGGTCCCATTTAAAACATTTGCCGTACACATGCAATGGTTCTCTAATCAGATGAAATTTCTTTTTCTCCACAGCAAAGGCCACCTGAGAAGCAGGGAAGGATTAGTCTGTTGCTGGACTCTAAAGAAAGGCTGTGTTCAGGGGAGCTTCCCTGGGCTCTCAGGGTGTAGGAATATTGGCTTCTGTGCCTGAGCATCTAAGAGAAGCCTGGGCTTTGACCTGTCCATCTTCAGGGAGTTGTCACAGTGGACTGAATAAATGTTGGCTTGCCCCTCCACTGACCCAGGCTGGAAACATATGATTGGTCTTGGATAGGGTGACAAGTAAGATACTGGGACTTTGAAGACTGTGATTCAATATCTCAGCTCTTCCTGTCATCAGTTGTGAATTTAGGGTGATTTCATTTAATTTCTGAGCCCCACTCTACTCACTTGTAAAATGGAAATAACATCTCCACCCTCCCATCACCACTGTGAGAATGGAGTAAAACCTAGGAGTTTGTCGTCATTACCCTCAGGGGCAACATTATTGGGCTGCAGTTCACATGGTGGGTGGGCTAAGGCAAGGTCCCAGAGGGAGAGAGTTTATTTCACATGTACTTTCTGGAACTTTGTCATCGGAGGGCATTGACATTTTAGCTGCTGCTCTTGGCCCTGGGAGCAGATCTATCTGTGAAGCCATAGGTGGGAACCCACCTGGGACTCCGCTTCATCCAGACTCTTGCCCTCAGGAAGGTTATGCTGTGTTGGGAGGAGAACCCTGCAGACAGGTCAGCTCACAGCCACACAGGCTCCGAAGGGACCTTTATGTCTTTTTCTGGAAGGCAGATAGCCCGGGAATGCGAGAGTGTAGGTCAGCCAGTCACCCCAGAGCTCAGAATTGCTGTTCAGGCCGATGGTCTTGTCGATAAGACACTGTGGTCATAGCAAACGTCCTAGATACGGGTTAAAGAAGATTCCCATGACACATGCGCATTCTTTCTCAAATACTAGGTAAGAAGGATCCAGAAGATTCTATCACCGGATTTAGATGACAGCGAATACCCTTGCCCTTTCTCCTCCTAAGGTTATGTTTCATCTTTGGGCCTGTCTCTACCCTGCATCTCGGCTCACATATGTCTGTGTGTGCTTAACGAGGATGAAGCACCCATGAATCACCGGCGCTCTTTGGCAAATGGAGCAAGTGAGCACAGAAATAACGGGAGGCAGGGGGTCTCGCTTGCGTGAGCACCCCATCACCCGCTCAATGCCAATCTGCTCCCCTGGATTCCCACAGGACACGGAGGAGAATGGCTTGTGGAGCTGAACACTGTGAAAGGGCTGTGCAGGAGACACAGACATCATCCTGCAGCCCACACTCCGTCCTACTGACCACGGTGCCTTCTGGCAAGAAGGGAAGGGCGCTTAAATCACTTCCAGGCATCCCTTTAAGTGGATCAAACAATTAAATCCATCTCCCAGTCTCTCTTGCTCAGGTATTTTGTGGAAATTTCACCTCTTACTGTACATGAATTATTTTCGAGTCTGGTCTAATTCGAGGAATAGGTAGAACAGAGCTCAAGTCTGCTGGCAGAGGTGGAGAGTACCCAGCCGAGCAGAGACTCTGCCAGATTACAGGGTTGTGGAGGACCAATTCAGATTGTATTCTGAAGAGAAGGCAGGTTGGAGGAACTTCCTAATGCGCTCGTGGAGACAGCAAATGCTTAAAGATCCTAAAACTAATACAAAAACAAAAACACAACAACAAAACAAAACCCCATGGTCCTGGGAGATTATTGTTCACAGGAAATGTGAGTTCACTCTTTCTTTGGAGGAGGAGGGACTTCCTGTTTGATAGGTCTTGCTGTACGTTTCCAACTCCATGGTACCCCCTTGGCAATGCTTCCCACCTCCTGCTGTGGGGAAGTGGGTTCACGTATCTAAGTGACGCTGTGAGTACCTACATACTTGGGGTTCCCAGGTAGGCTCTTTGTGGAACCTTCCTCCCAGGGAAACTGTTATTCAGAAGCTGAGCCCAAACTATTGAAGTGCATAAGACCTTCAGCATGAAGAAGTCTCAGCATAAATACATACACTCCCTGAAACCACTTCCTTTCTTTGTCCCCAGACCCCACCTCAAGACAGGGTTTCTCTGTGTTGCCTTAGTTATTCTGGAACTTTCTCTGTAGACCAAGCTGCCCTCAAACTCAGGATTTGCTTGACTCTGCCTCCCTAATGCTGAGTTTGCAAGGCATGAGCCACCCCTGCCCAGCTTACATTTTCTGAATCATGAATGCCCTTGACAGTCATCCAGAGCCCCTGATATGCAAAACGGAGTCAACCACGTTGATCATGTCTGATTCAAATGTAGTGAAAGTGTGTCAAAGTTCAGCAGACATTTATCCCCCAACTCTGGCTGATAGAACAGAGGAATAGTTGGGTCCTGGGGGTCTTTTTCTCTTCCTCTCTCTGTCGCTCCCCTCCCTCTCTCCCTCATCCCTTCTCCATACCACTCTCTTTCCTTGAACCTTTCTTCTTTTCCATCCGGGACATCCCAGTTCAGTTTTTTTACGTGGCTGAAATCAACTGGCTAATTATCAGCTCTTCTCTCTGCTTTGTAGTAATAAGCCACTGTCTTACCTGAGCTAGACGATCATTCATGCACAATAATAAGAAATACAGAGAGCCACAGAAGCATCTGGGAGACAAACAGGTTATATAATTGCCTATTAAAGACTCTGATTTGAAATCATTTCCGAAAAGTTCTGCACTCTTTTCTCTTCGCACCCAGATGCCCACCACCAAACATCCTTTTCTGCACGTAACAGTGGGGACCTGTTTTGAAAGGTAATAATGGGCGGGAAGCTCCCTGGGAGCCTCAACTACATCTCCCTGAAAGGAAAGGAGGGACAGTGCTGGGGGGATGTTCTGGGAAACATTTAATTAGCTACAAAGAGATCAGTGTAAACTCTCAGATTTTTTTCAAAAACTCAGATGAGACGTCTACTTCCTACTACCTGTTGCTGATGGCGCTCAGGTAGGTAGGTGAGCGCGCACGCAGGTGAGCATAGGGGTTGATGAGGGGACCTGGGGTCTGTGTACACCCAAGTGCTATTCTGCATGAGCCAGAAATACATTCAAAAGATTGCTGTGACCAAATGGAAAGAAAAATGTGTTATTTTCGTGTCATGTTAATGTGCCCTCCCTCCCTCCCTACCCCCCGCCACTAATTATGCTATTTCAAGAAAATAATTGGATTTGGCTAGGAGAAATTAAGAATAGAAACTTGCAAATTATATAACCTAATGAATCTAACTTTTGGTAATGATCCTAGTTGCTACTTAGCACGCATCGCTGACACCCACATTAAACAGAGGAGCCCTCCTAATTCTTTTAATTCAACTGAACCATTCTTAATAATTCATAATTAAGTCTGCCTCAGAAATGATAGTCTCCCTGGCAATATTGATTTATTTTCCTTTTGTGCCTCTGCCAAATGTTGAGGACTATAGTGTTTTCTGACTGTCAACAAAGATCACAGAGTCACTGTCGTTTCGGAGGGCTGCACCCAAAACCCTTCCATAAATCCCAGGGAAGATAAGCTAGAAAATGAAATAACTTGAGAGAGAGGCTTACAGGCCCATTTGCCATCTCAGCAGTAACAACGGTGAACTCATCTGGTGGCAGAACAGCTCAGCCCAAGGAAGGTGCGTGTCTAAGATACAAGAGCAAAGTCTCCCAAGGCCGAAGGAATGATTCTGCCCTCTCTCACCCCATCTCCAGATTTCTTTCTGCTTGAAAGCCCACTGAAATCCGAGAAAAATGAGTTGAAGAAGGATCCATTCAAAAGTGCCCCTGTTTGGTCTTTATCTGTCTTCTCCTTGGGGCCTTTTAATTGAATATTCTGCAGGCTTCAGGAGACGTGTTGTCACCTTGGGCTCTGACAGCTCCAGACTGTCCGTCAGCTGCCATCACTCCTCTTTCTGCTCCCCATACCAATGTATTCCCACTAAGCCCTGTCCTCTGAACCCTGACCTCTGACCTCATCGGAAATAAAGTCTCCTCCAACACACAGAGCACAAAGCAGCCCTGTTATGTTTAGAGTGTGTAGTAATGAAGACGGTAATGCTTATAATAAAAGTAATAGGCACAATTAAAGTCTATCTTCAGCGATATAAACAGGAGTTAAGCCGTGTCTCAGCATCTCATCTTAAAAGTCCAATTAAGAGCTGGCCTCAAGGGGGGTAGGGGCCGAGAAGAACCTTGGGGGCATGGGCAGGCACTGATCCAACTCTGTGCCTTAGGGGTCAAATTCTCGGAGACAGAGTCCTCTTAACTCTTCAGGATCTGCTGAGGACTTAGTCTTTCCCTTCCTTGCCTTCCAGTCAGCTTTCTTGTGTGAAAGTTGAAGAAGATTAAATGACATACTAGATGCTTTTAACTGACAGATTGATTCGTGTGTGTGTGTGTGTGTGTGTGTGTGTGTGTGTGTGTATGCACCACACTTTCTTGTGTATACATGCAAAGGCCCAGGTTGATGTTAGTTTCCTCCCTCCGTGGCTCTCCACCTTGCTTTTTTAGACAGGATCTCTTACTGACCCTGAAGCTCACCAATTCAGCAAAGCTAGCTGGCAGCTCCAGGAACCTGTCTGTCTCTGCCTCCCCAGCTCTGTGGGTGCTAGGAATCTAAACTCAAGCCCTTGTGCTTATGAAGCAAGCATTTCACCAACTAAAGCATGTCCCTTATTCCCTAGAGCCCTTCAAAATGCTTTCAAATGGTCTGAGGCCGGCAATGTCTTACAGATGAACCTGATAAAGCATCAGACATGTAGGCATGTGTACACAGACAGATGGCATTCCTTCAGTGGTGATGCTTCCTTCATTTGGAAGGTTGGGGTGTATTTCACTCTGCCCCAAACCCTACCATGTGCCTGAGTGCTGAGGGTTGGGCAGGAAAAAAACTATGATCACGTGGAGAAGGCTAAAGAAGGGGAAACATTCCTGAGGTCACCCTGTGCAGGAAGTCCAAGGAACTTGCAGCAGAAGCAGAGGAGAGGGTTCCCGTCTATGTGAGTGGGAGGGGACTGCAGGCTTTCCCAGGATAAGAGCGGCAAGGCTCCCAGTACCTCCTGATGGTAAGTCCCAGCTTCATCACTGGAGACCTGTGTGATCAGGCTTAGACCTTTCTGACCCCTGCTTCTCTTAGCTGTGCCACAGAGATGCTTACTTCTGCTCTGCTGGATTTGCAGAGCATCGGGAGTTGACGGGCAAATGGCCAGGTGTAGAGCAGATTGCTAACACAAGGACTGGCTGTGTGACCTAAGTCATGATATTTAACCTCTCTGTGTCTCAGATACCTTCCTGTCAAATGAAGAAAATGGCTCGTGGGCTTGTTCTGAGAACAGTGCCTGGCATGTGGCAGCTGCTTTACAAATGCTTCTCATTAGCTCTGTTGACATTGATGTTTTGCTGAAAAGGAAAACTAAAATTACAACAAAAACAAATTTGTCCCCTTCTCCCTAAGGGGGCTTCTGTCTGTGATGTCATGGGACTGCTGTAGAACTTCCCAGGACTCCCCTGAAACAAATCACAAAGGATGCCGCCATTAAAAATTGTGTCACTTGGAGTAGGTAAGAACACCAGATGCTCTTCCAGAGGACCCAGGTGCCAGAACTCGAGTCCAGTTCTCAGCACCCACACAGCCGTTCACAACTGTCTGTAACTCCAGTTCCAGGGGATGAGACCCTCTCCTCTGACCTCTAGGGGTGCCAGGCATGCAAATGATATACATGCATGTTGGTAAAACATTCATCATATAAAATAAAAATAAATCTTAAATTTTTTTTAAAAAGTATTACTGAGGACTTGGAAGCTGGTAAAGTGCTTGCTGAACGAGAGTAAGGACCTGAGTTCAGATCCCCAGGACCCATGTAAAAGCCATGTGCTACATATGTCTGCAATCCCAGCACTGGAAACCCAGACACAAACATCTCTAAGGCTTGATGCGTAGCAAGAACAGACAGTAGGTGAATTCTGGATTCAGTGACAGTGTGTGCTTCAAAAACAAACAAACAAACAAACAAACAAAATGGAGAGTGACTGAGAGAGACCCTTGACACTACTAAAGATTTTGCATGTGTGTGCATGCATGCACCCGCACACACATAGCAATACCACATGCTTACATACATGCATGCTCCAAAAGGTTACGTCAACAGCATAATTTTTAAATTACGTGTACTACTCCAAAAAGACAGGAATGTGTTTATATAGGCGGGTTTATATCGTAAGCAGAATTATAGTTGTTCATTTAGAAGCCAAAGTCTGTTGAAAGTCTACTGGGTGCTGTGTTGTTTCTAAGCTTTGGGGAGCATCTGTGTGAGACTCCCTTGACTGTCACACAACTGACAACTTTGTGGGAGAATAATTATATATCAGTGCTCTACCCTATGTCAGGGAGATGCTCAGGACCTTTCTGGAAGACCCAGGGATACCGAAGAAACTGATGAGTGTTCTGGGGTGCAGGGATACGTGTTGGGCAAGACACATATCCAGAGGAAGAGTTCTATTCATGTGGAGAAGAGAAGACTTAAGTGGCAACATTCCTGGGGTATCTTGTGTGGGAAATCTAAGGAACATGAAGAGGAAGCAGAGAAGAGGATGCATGTCTACTGAGTGGGAAATGGAGGAGGGTCTGAAGTGATTCCTAAGAGGAGGGTGAAGATGCTTCGGTGTGTTTTCCCGAGCATTGAGATGCAGGGACCATCCTCTTCCTCTGCAGAACCAACGCTAATGGTAGAGACGGCAGTCTTGGGAGCATCAGCTCACAGCCTGGAGAGCGTGGGCTCATGGTGCCTGGCTCTGGGCTTCACATAAGGCAGTAACTAGAAGACGCATACTGGAGGGACACATAACACCCACAACACTGCACCATTGTGACCAGTAAGAGACCTGTACATAGATCAACGTCCTTGGTGCTCTGAGGCTGTCCTACACTTTCAGCTCCTCCACAGGTGACCGGGAACCACCACCTTGCTACTTGTTTTGCTACTTCTGTTATAAGCTGAAGAAGCTGTTGTGAATGTGTGTGAGTGTGTGTTCACTCGTCTGTGCCCATGTGTGCAGATGTGGACATGGAGGTCAGAGGTCAAATGCTGGGTGTCTTTCTCAATCACTCCCCACTTTATTTTTCTGAGACAGAATCTCTCACTGAGCGTGTAACTCACCAAGACTGGGTAACCAGTCTGTGTCTGGTAACTCCACCATTGCTGGGGTTTCACAGTGTACTGTCACACCCTGCTACTCATGTGGGTGGCTGAGAATTCACACTTGAGTCCCTGTGATTGGACAGTACTTTACCCACTGAGCCATCTCCCTTCACGGTTTCTATTCAAGCAACTTTTATAAAACATATAAAAGCAAGAACTCCACTTCTGTGTGTGTAAAATTCACACATTTTCACAATGAGCAGTTTGGTAGAGACTGAAATGAGAGCCGGCTTGTAGGTTACAGGGCCACCAGGGCTCCGCAGCTAAGGGCTTGCAGAAGCCCCTCCCTTTCTCCTGTTTACCAGAGACCTCCCTCATAGCTGTGACATGATACAGGACAGAAGCAACTTGGCCAAAAAAAGAACTGATGTGGGTTCATAGTTCAGGGGATATCGTCAATCATGACCGGGAAGGCATGGCTGCTGAGGTGATTCCATCTCTGGTGGTTGTAGCTCAGTGTGGCTTGTTTGTATCATGATTGACCAGGAAGCTGTGAATTCAGAGCAGTTTCAAAGTGCACCTACAGGGACCCGTAGTCCCAAAGGTTCAGCACCCTCCCTAAACAGCGCCACCAGCTGGTGACCAAGTGTTAAAACACATGACCCTAAAGGGGATCTTTCACACTCAGATCATCACAGATGAAGGCTTGTGGGAGCCTGAAAGATTGCCTCTCACACCTTCTTGGCTGAATAAACCAATGCTCTCCCCCTCTTCTCTCTCTAGATTCTCTTGGCTTGGAGACATTTGGATCACCACCCTCTCCCTGGGACACAATTGTGTTCAGACCAAATTGGAGAAAATCGCTAAGCTGGGACGGGGTGAGTGGAATGTTCGACTTCACCTCCTTCAAGATGTGACACACTTGCATTGGGGAAATTAGTGCTGACTCTTGAAACAGATTTATCTTCTAGTCCTCAAAACACTTCCAAGAAATGGCAGGCCACGGAGCTCAAATGTCCGTGTCGAACACAGATCTCCAATTTCCTGGCTTTATTTTCAGAGGTCCAGCTAAGCCTTCTGTAGTCCCCAGTATTCTGGTTTATTGAGTGAATTAGCTCTGTTTATGTGTGTTCTATGATTACAAAGAAATGCGGATACAGAGAGTCCCCACGGAGTGTCCACCCAAATCAATTTCTTCCTTACTCAGTCACTCACTGACCTACTCAGCTGTTGACCCACAACAAACTCTTGTTTACAGATGGGACATGCTGGGCACAGACACATGGACAAGGAAATCCCTGCCCCATGCTCACAGCTGAGAGAGTCTTTCCAGATGGCCCTGGCTAGAAGAACAAGACAGGGTACTGTTTGACAGAAAGCAGGCACAAGCAGGAGATGCCAAGGCCAGCAGCTCCAGATAGGACATGGCAGTGTTGCAATCACCCCTGTGCTACCAAGGTGTCTCTCTGATGACCCATTTCTGCCAGCACTCTGCCAGGCTCTGGGAGATCGGGTCCTGTGGTGAGCATCTCACTGTACATAGAGAGAGGGATACCTGTTCCTAAAAGAAGCATATAAGCTACAGTGTGACAAGGCTAGAATGAGCAAAAGGGATTGTTAGGTCAGGCCTGCTGGGCTGGGAGACTTGGTTAGCTCAAGGCGATCAAGGAAGTCAGGTCCGGAACAGCAAAGGTTAATGAGTCCCACAGACAGAGCAGGGGACAGGAGGGAAAGCATGATGGGACACAGGAAAATTGATCACAGAGCAGGAACAGAGAGTGGGACACTAGTGGAAAGAGAAAGAAGAGAGGGGGCATAGAAGGAAGAAGAGGAGGAGAAGAAATGAGACAGAAGAAGAGAAAGGAACTTTCCAGACAGCAGCTGTGCAGGTTTCACAGGCTTAGACAAGGCTCTTCTCACAGAATGCAGGAGCAGGACCGAGTGCTGAGTTCTGGCTGGACATAGAATCATCCAGCACTAAGACTGGACCCACCCAGAATCCAGGATGGATTGCAGTGGCTGCTTACCTAGGTTTGGGCTGTGGGTGTCATTGTGCACAGGCACCAGATGAATACAGATGTGTGCTCTGTTTCGTCTTATCACCATGTGGTACCAACACTGTAGATGGTTGGTGATTTCTTCCCTTGCCAGACTCAGGACAAACTTGTCTTTTGTGATCACATTTGCAACAACCGAAGACTGAGAGTCCTGGGCACTATCAATCAGTCTGTCAGTCTGTCTAGCACTGGCATTTGTCTCTAGTGTCATGGTCATTCCAGCGTGCTGGGCTGTCCTCAACACTCCAGCCTATACCTACTAGACATGAGGCGTAACTCTACCTACTGCCCACTGTGACAACCCAAACTGCCTCTGAGTGCTTCACAATCACTGTGGTTGTGAACCATTGGGTTGATATTCCTACATGTTTGTCTTAGTTAGGGTTTTGTCACTGTGAATAGACGCCGTGACCACAGCAACTCTTAGAAAGGACAACATTTAATCAGGGCTGCCTTACAGGTTCAGAGGTTTAGTCCATTATTGTCATGCTGAGAAGCATGGTGCTTTGCAGGCAGAGGTGATGCTGGAGGGGTAGCTGAGAGTTCCAAATCTGGATTAGCCCGAAGCAGGAAGACAGAGTGACACTGGGCCTGGCTTGAGCTTCTGAAACTTCAAAGCCCACCCCCTGTGACACACTTCCTTCAACAAGGCCACACCTACTCCAACAAGGCCACACCTACTCCAACAAGGCCACACCTACTCCAACAAGGCCACACCTCCAAATCTTGCTACTCCATATGAGCCTATGGAAGCCATTTTTATTCAATCCACCATGCTCAACTGTGTTTGACAGACCCTCCTACCCCCCCCCCCCCAAGAAGGAGGAAGCTGATTACATAGTAGAGGTTTCCATGCTCACCAGGAGAGAACACATTCTTAGCATCAGTGGCTCAACATGAAGTCCCAGGGAGCCCTTGATAGGGCCAGATGGGAGGTGTGTGGGGAGGAATAGGGACCTTCTGTGTACCTGTCCTTCTCTGACCCTCTCTCAGCAGCTACAAGAAAAGCCACCAAGGAAAACTTCTGCAGGTTAGTAAACAGATGTGGGGCCGTCTTTGCCTCATTGGAGCACACCGGAAAAAACCCTCTGGAAGTTTGGAACACCTACTATGTTGAAAAGCTCTAGGCCTCCATTTTATCTTCTCAAGCCCTGGGATGCTGCTGGTCATGGGTGTCTTGAATAGCAGATATGGTTTATGTTAAGTGAGCATGGCTGGTTAGACACCATGTGATTTAGAAAACCTTTCTCCTGGGGGTCATGCTCTGACCCCTGAGATCCCAGCATGTCCAGTTCATTTCAGCTGGTGTTTATTCAGTTAGCACATTTGCCTAATAATGCTCTTTTCTTATTTCCTATTTTTGTGTGTGTTGCATCTACACACACACACACACGCACACGCACACGCACATGCACACGCACACACACAGAGGCCAGAGGAGCATGTCCAATGTCTTCCGTTATTGCTCTTCTCCTTTTCCCATGAAGGCTGTCATGGAGTGTGATCTGTTGTAAGGCAAGCAGAGGAGAGTGGAGCTCATGGCTGCCTTGTCCATCTCTCAGGCCTCCCTCTTCTTCTCCTCCTCCCTTTTGTGCATAAATGTGAGAAGAAAACATTTCTCTTCAATCCTGTATTTCCTGCCTGACTTATGGCCTTCAACACTGCTGGCTCAGCTGAAGCTGTAAAGGGACCCCAACCTTGGCCTCCTCTGCACATTACAGTGTCAAACAGACACCCTAAGCCCAGTTTTCCCACTCATTGAGTCCTTCCCTTCCTTAAAAATGAGGGAAAGGGTCCTTGTTGGGTCATAAAAAATATGGCTCAAAAACCCAGAACATCTGGCCAGAGCTCACTGTTGAACAGAATCTTTTCCAAGGGCTTGCTGCCTGCCAGATACCTCCAAGGGAGCCTGGAGGCCCGAAGGCCCTGCAGCAGGGCCAAAAGGAACAGGAAATGCCTTACAGACGTGTGTTCTCCTGAACACCAGAGGGATCAGCTGAAATTTAGGGTCACAAAGTCCCCAAATGATGTAAGGGTATAATCATGCAGCTCCAGGCCCTGTTGGGGACACTGGGACCCCATACAAGTGTCCAGCTTCTATAAGGCCTTACAGCATAGAGACAGAATGTCCACTCCACACAGTAGAGGATGTCAGAGGAAAGGTATGTATCCCATAGAGCAGAGGGCCAGGCTTTGATACGTGGTGATACTCTCTGACACATTGCAACAGACTGGAGACACAGTGACAATCAACAGTGTCCCAGCCCTGACAGGTTCTGCTTTGCTCCAGCCACAGGGTTTGGAAAGACTTCTGGGGAAAGGGAGACCAGCCAAGGAACCCTGGAAGATTCTCTATGCATGGAAACTTCTAGGCTCTGCAAGGGAAGGTATCTTATTTGTGAGGCAATAGCACCCTCTGGGGCCAGACAGAAGCATTACCTCTGGAAGAGTCTCTGGGTCTTCAGAGCTCCTGAATCTAATATAAATCTAATACAAATAATATTAGATATAATAAAGTGAGTGGCCCTATAAATAATATTATATTAAATATAATATAGTGAATATCCCTACCTGGAGCAGGGCTGTTTGAAGAGGTCATCAAGCCTTAAGACCCTTGTTTTTTGTGAGTCTTAGGTCTGGTTCCTCTGCTTCTGGCCCTAGCTGCCATTCCTTGGGAATTTTGGATGGTGGGGTTAGAGGTGTCACAATGGAGGTTGACCCCTGACCTCCTCTCAGTCGTTGGCCTGAGGAATCCCTTCCCTTAAACAACCAGCCCTCCCCTCAAAGAGTGGTTACTGACTTACTGTAAACTTGGTTTTGTGATCAGTGGCCATCTGCACTTCTGGCCGTTGTGGCAGGACCTTAGCATGGTTACCTCATCTCCTTGGATGTTTGGGTGATATTTGCTTTGGAAAACTCCAACATGCCAGGCTCTCCTGGAATCTGGTTCTTCATTGGTTCCTGGCGAGTGGAGGTGGGGTAACTGGAGACAGCAGATAACTGTCTTGTCCTGAGGCCAGCAAGGCCTTTGCAGAGACCCCCCTCCCTTTTGACTGGATGGGCCAGTGAAATGGACATTGGAGTTCTGGGGCTCGTAGTAGGTGCAGTGGTCATGTGAGATTTGGTTAAGTGCAGAACTGATGCTCCGCCTAGTGTGGCGCCAACAAACACGCTGCCAGGGTCTGCTTCCTGCACACTTCCCCTGGTGTGACCCAAGGAGTATTCATTGGGCCCCACAGCATTTTCCTCTCCCCATCGCCAGTCCTCAGAGAAGGCATTCAGCCTGGCTATCGGTGTTCCCACCACGGCGGCGATACAAGCACTCACTGCCTTTCCGGGGCAGCAGCAGGGGTCAGGCCTCCGGAGCCCTCACCCCTTGTTCCTGTGTCGCCTTGAAAGTCACAGGGTGAGGGTGCTGGTGCTCTGTAGCCTTTCTCTGCTACTCTGGGATTGCTCCCGGGCCTCAGACACCTCCAGGATCCAGGTGACAGCCTTGCGCCTACCTGTTCTCTGCGCCCCGTGATGGCTGTCAGAGAACGCCTGTGTTAATTAGATCTCCGATTAAATGGCACATTAAGTAATTATCCCAGGGTAGATCCCAAGTGAAGTCTATTTAAAGTGGGTGCCTGAACTTGTGAATGAAAACAGGGGTGAGTCACGCTCTGCTACACCAAGCAGAGCCTGAAAGGCAGAGCGGCACCAACAGGAGTAAGCGCCAGCTGCTCTGCAACTCCCTTTGCTGCTCACTCAGCAACGCCCCGAAGCGCTCTTGGCTTAAAAATTGGTACCCAGACAGCTTGTGGCTGGGGAGTGGTGTATCATCGTTCCTCACCTTCATGCAAGGAGGAGGCAGTATAGTGCCCATGTTGCAGATTCGAAAACTGAGGCAAAAAACTGGAAGCTGGAAGAATAGGATTCTAAACCAAGGCCCTGGCTGAGCGACAGCCCTACAGGCAGACTCACCTCTGTCCTCTCATGGCTAGCCAGTGGGCCATCATATGTCTATCAAGCATCTGCTCACATCCAGCATCTTTCCTCTGGTCCTTCAATACGTTGGCTTTTTGCATTGGGCCAGTTGTTACGCCCATTTCACAAATAGGGAAACTGAGGCCAAGGAAGGAAAAATGCCTTCTCCAGGGTCCCACAACAAGGAGTAGTAGAGCTAAGTGTTGTGTGGCTGTTTCATTAGGTTGGACATGTCCATACATCAGAGCAGCTGTGATCACTCAAATGAGACCCTCTGTAGATGAAACCTTATTAACCTTCCTTTATGAAAGATGGGAGGGTTCATGAGGTACACCAGGCCCACGGAGTCTCTCCCTTTCTCTATAATATGAGCAGCTAACAGTTGCTGGAGAAGGGGTTGTAGCTAGGGGTGAGCTTCAGTGATAGAGCACTTACTACCTAGCATCCATGAGGCCCCAAGTTCAATCCCCAGTGCTGCAAGAGGGATGGAAAGAAGAAGAAAGATGTGAGTGGGGGAGTGTGCTGGTGTGCGCATGCCTGTTAACCACAGGGCTGGAAAGGTGGGGAAAGGAAGATGAGGAATTTGAGGAAAGCCTTGAACATGGCGAGTTCAAGGTTAACCTGGGCTAGTTAAAATAAATCTCCCTCTCTCTCTCTCTCTCTCTCTCTCTCTCTCTCTCTCTCTCTCTCTCTCTGTGTGTGTGTGTGTGTGTGTGTGTGTGTGTGTGTGTTACATACATGTACATATATGTAGAGAGAAAGGGGGAAACTCCTCTAGTGAGTAACGCCCTTGTAGGATCATTTACTGTGTCTGTTGTTACTTGCCATCTACTGTGGGTAAACAGAAACTCCCCAGGAAAACATGGGAATTTCAGGGTGCTGAGGTTGGACCCCAAGCCACCACTTCAAAACAGCTAGAAAGAGCCTATGGGGAAGAGCAGTGAGACCTCGGGTGAGGTCAGTTCTGACCGAGTTTACCCTGCTAGATCTCCTCATGCTGGAGAAAACCTGAAGCCATGTCGGGAAGTCATTCACGTAGCTGTGTAGACAGACCATCTGTGCAGACGGGAGTGAGGTACATGGCTCTCTGGTAGCTGTACAGTGCAAGCCTCTGTGACTCTATATCCTGCCAAGTTGTCAGTCAAAATTAACTGTAACATCAGGAGAACCCTTATGGATAAGGGGACTGCCTGTGTAATTATTAACATAGTTAAAATACTAATGTTGATTCTCCAATATCATCAAATATCCAGACAGTGATTAACTGTTAGGTTGATATGTGTGTGCACACACAGTCGAGTTTGAAAGACAGTTTGTATAAAGCCTAACGAAGTGATAAATTCCAGCGGTTAGGAGAGGAGTCATCTTCTCAGACCTCAGAAACAATAGCCTCGAAACTGGGAGTCAGAAAAGGAAATTCCAAGAAGTATCACCGGCCTGCCTGTCTTTCATCACCCAGGGTCTCTGGTCCCAGTGTTGGGATCTGAAGCTGTTAGGACCTCACTAGCCCTGGGCTTCTTGTACCATCTGGAACAGGGAGAGTAGGGACATATCTGTGATATGGCCAGATGGGATGGTGACTTGTGGCCCTACTAGGCCCAGGAACACAGAGCAGTCTCAACATGACAGGTGCTGTGTTTTAAGGAAGTCCATGTTGTTCTCCATGGCAGGCTATGCCAGCCACTTTTGTCTGCATCATTTCTCCCTCGTGGGACACAGGGAAGAGGAGCAAGGGATGATCTTGCCAGGAACAAGCATCCATGAAGAGACCTGCACATCTGGTGCTGGTTAATGATACAGCTGCCTTCTGTTGAGTTTTTTTTTTTTAATTCAACAGCAACAACAAAACTCTTTTTTTTTTTCCTTAAATGAAGTTAAGAGTTTTAAAAGCTGCCATTTGTTGACTCAAGTTGGCTGGCTTTACAGTAGTTTATAAGGAACAAGTCCCCATGGGTCCTAGTACTGACTCTGACTGGCTTGGTTTGTACCCTGAGATATACATCTGAAAAGAAGGATTCCTCAAAGAACTTGGGTGATCAGTCCTGAAGAATGGGAACACAGGCCCAATAGGCAATGGTGCCTGCCACTTTCAATTTGGACACGGCCCCCTCCTTGGGTCAGAAGAAGGTCGAGTCAACGGCAGGGAGTCTATACCCTTCTGAGCACTGTGTAGCCTGGGAATCTAAATTTTAACCTCTCTAGGTGACTCCCATGAGCAACCGGAGAGGCTGAAGGACCTCCATCTGGAAGCAACTGGAAGTGATGGCGGTCTGTCAGGAAGAGTAACAGCGAGTGTTAGTCAGAGGTGAGGGCCCAGCCCAACCCCGACCAGAAACTCAGTCTCATGGATGTGACTCCACCGGGATGCACGGATGTAACTCCATCCATCCGCCCTTCAATCAACGTCATCAGCACAGTATGCTGCAAGGAGCTGAGGTCTCTCGATGGCCTCTGCAAAACACTGCTCCACAGGTCTCGGGTGAGCCCAGGCAAGGGCAGGGCAGACTAGAGCCTCCTCTCAGCTCTGTTTATACATTGGGTGGATTTTTTTGCTATCTAGTATTTTTTAATCTGTATTTCTTCGTTTATAATGTACAACTATCCGGCTTCTGTCACGGGTATAGATAGGTACTGAGAGCAAGGTTTATTAGTTATTGCCTTTCTGAGGCCTTGGCTGGAATCCAGGTGTCCACAGAGTCAAGCCCCTTCTTAGAGCCTCAGGCGAAGGCTCTACCTCTATGCTCAAACTGCCTGGGGCTATGCTCAGTTCCTTGCCTAGGTCAGGGTCCCAGTCTTTGCAGACTGTGAGGCAGGCCTTTGCCTCTGACACTATTGTCATCTCTCTGCTTCCTGTGGAATTCCTTCAGCTAAGATGACCAAGTCTCACTCAGGTATTCAATATCTGTAACTTCCCTTCTGTCTTCTTCTCCACAGTTTAAGAATGCCCGCCCCACCCCACCCCCCAACCTCTACTATTAAGGGCTTCTGGGAAGGATGAGGGTAGCAGTTACTTTCCCTTTTGAAGTTTCTGAGATCCTAGTGACAGCTACACAAATCTTAGGCCACATGAGACATGCATGGGACTTGATGGCACCGTGTGCTCATCGTAACCCATCTGCAACCAAGTACAGCATCCACTGGGTAAACTGTCCACAATGATCAAGTTGGAAAGCAGAGGCCCTCCTGTCCAACAAGGCCTTTAGGTGCAATGTTCTGTAGACATCCTAGGTGGGACCTGCTGTGCCTGCCTTCCTTACTCTTGACTTATGAATGACATGGCAATAGCATGTCCCCACCCAGTCCAACAGAGGACTTTGCTTCTTGCTTTTCACAGTACAAGTAAAATATCTCCCATATTTGTCTATCACAGGGACAGCAACCTTCAACATAGGATGGGTAGTGTCTAGCCTCTGCAGATATGGCTGAAGCCTAGGGACCCTGGGATGTCCCACAGTCAAGGCTGCTGTGGGATAGGGAGGGGGAAAACTGAAGAGACATAGGCTGTCTTCGTATTGTTGTTCCCAGGACTTGTTCAGGGATGGACGCTCTGTGTGCACCCACTGGTGTGACTATGAGGAAGGATGGCTAGGTCGTCTGTCCAACTTCCCTGGAACAACAGCCCCTTGTCCTGCTCCTCTCAGGTACCACTAAGAGTGGGTTCACCAGCCTGTGGCCGAGCATGTCAGATGATGTGGTGGCACAGGGTGGGGAGACCCTTGAGCTGGAAAGGCTGAGAAGGTTTATGGTTCAATTACTGCCAGCTCTCTATTCAGGCCCACACTTAGGAAACAGTCGGCAATGATTGCTTTTCTTTTGATGGAGTGTTCATCTGTAGGGTAATTACAGTTGAAAAGACCTCTTTTTATTATTTTCTGGGAAAAGGATGGAGTAGCGTGTCCCTCCACAGTTTCAGAGAATGTTAGCATAGTTAAGATACTGCTTTTTGTCTTTAAACTGCTCCTCCTGGTGGCCTTGTGGTGAATAGACTTGAGAACCTTGAGGAATGGGCTGAGGCAGACTAACCCAGGTTTCTATGTACAGGAGAGGGTCTGTCTATAGGGAAAGCCCACTGAATCTCCCAAAGGATTAGATATGGACCAAAGGACATGAGGATGGTCCCGAAGGGCTCCAGTGTACTCAGGAAATGAGAATGGAAGAAAAAATGGGGGCTGAACAGCAGATGGGCAAGACCCAGCCCCGCAGTGAGGCAAAGGATGGAGGTGTCTAAGTGGGAACCAGAGAGGGTGAACTCTTCAGAGAGGCAGTTGTGAAGCTCAGGCAGCTGTGTCCCTCTTGAAACAGACCTCTAAGAGCCTTTGTGTTGCTTGTCACATCAGAGGACGTGTAGGAGGGGCTGGGGCAGAGAGCTTCTTGCTCAGAGCATGGCACACAATGAGGTCTCTAATGGAGCTAATTCCAATCAGGCCACCATTGTCCGGTGTGTGCTCACAGCCACCCTCAGCAGCAGTAGGCTCTGGTGCACAATGGCAGGCAACGATTGCCAGGATAGAGATGTTGAGGGGACACAGCAAGGGGGCCACTGCTGGCCCTAGAGTGAGGCCTAGAGCTCGACAACCCCTCAAGTCTCTGAGTCCAGGCCAGAGCTGAGTGGTCCTCACTCTGGGCTTCAATCCCAGGTCTGTCAGAGAAGAGGCTACATACTGGTATGGCTCTTTGTGAAGTCTTGGGACATGCCTGAGCCATCTTTTGGTTTAAAAACAAAAAATCCATTTTTTTGTTAATTAGCCATTTTAGGAAGTGAAAGATAAAGTTTCTGGGACTCTAGAAAACTCTGAGAGAATTTCTTTTGCTCTGTAACCGATGTTAACTACTTCAGCTGTAATAAAATGCAGGACAAAAAGCAACTTAAAAAAGGAAGGATGTTTTCATTTGTGTGTGTGTGTGTGTGTGTGTGTGTGTGTGTGTTGCTTTGACTCATGGTTTGGGGGTACAGTCTCATGGGGTTGGGGGGTCAGGGTGGTGGGATCATGGGGCACTGGGACTCATTATATCCACAGTCAGGAAGCAGGGACAAAGGAGAGCTGTACCCTGCTCACTTTCTCTTTTGATTCAGTCAGGACCCAATCACGGCTGTGCGCGTGCAGTTAACCCTTTAGAGTTAATCATCCTGTGGACAGGTCCAGAGGCGTGACTCCTGTGTGGAAGTGAGGGTCCGCTATCCTAATAGACAAAGTGAGAGAGCACAGTAAGCCTAAGGAGCAGTCTCTCCTCAATTTTCAGTGTCTTCATCTTTACTTCAGAGCTGCCATCTTCTTAGCAGCCACCGGGGGCTCTCTGTCCCTTCCAGATTCACAACATTCCTGGTTTTGCTCCACTGTTAACACAGTCTTCCTCCTCCCTCTCCTCAGTTTGACAAGTTAAGAAACCTTTTCTGGCTCTTTTCTTGCTCTGTTACAGCCCCACTCCTTCCATGAACTTTAGATAAGCACTGGTCCCTTGGCTGTACCTTTGCATCTCCTACCTGCATCTCTGGAGCCTGCTCAATACTCCCTCTAGCTGCCCAGGCAGACATTACCAATCAATCTCCCCAGACTAGAGCAGGCTTCACAGGAAGAGAACCAGAAATCAACCTATCTCCCACTTCTCATCTGTCCATGAATTCTAGATCTGGTCTCTCATAACCCCCACATATGTAGGAGACCAAACCCTAGTATGTTCAACCACACCCAAATAATGACACTAAGCTCTTTACCCCATGAACCCCTACTTAGCTTAAATATTGACTTCCTATAGCAAGGAACCCAGTTCCAAAGTGGCTTTGTCAGGATGTTCAGACCACACTTTAATTCGGGTCTCTGGGGGCTTGCTGAAATACAGCAAAGCTTGATTTTTTTTTTTTCATTCAACAGTCAGAGTCTGTCTTTTCTTGGTAGGTGCCTGGCAGGGCTGTTCTGGCTTCCTCCTATTTACCCTCCAGGGTACAGGTTGCAGGTCCCTAATTTCAAATCCTGAGGCTTGGAGATAGCTCAGATCAGAATCTTAGAACATTTGTATCTACCTAGTGAGACATCCGAGGATAAAACTTAAGTTTGAAAACAAAGTTCACCCCTGACTCCTGTACACACTTCATATATGAAGTTCACCCCTGCCTCGTACACATTCCTACATATGAAGCTGGAAACTGATGTCTTGAGTTTGAGGGCACGAGTCACAGGAGCTCAGGTGTGGAAATTTTTTTTATAACATCATGTGGACCAGCAAAAAGTGTCAGATTCTGGGGCTTAAAATTTTTCACTGGGATACTTTATCTATGAGTGTGTATTCTC
The DNA here is from genome assembly GCA_030674055.1 of Rhabdomys pumilio. Taxonomy (NCBI): domain Eukaryota; kingdom Metazoa; phylum Chordata; class Mammalia; order Rodentia; family Muridae; genus Rhabdomys; species Rhabdomys pumilio. The sequence continues at coordinate 235,069,569 of JANHMN010000002.1, forward strand.
TTCATCTATGGATGAAAACTCTCTCCAGCTATTGGGTGTGAACTCTCTTCATCTATGGGTGTGTATTCTCTCCATCTATAGGTGTGTGCTCTCTCCATCTATGGGTGTGTACTCTCTATTCTCTCTATCTACGGGTGTGTGGTCTCTCCATCTATGGGTGTGAACTCCCTTCATTCACTCCATCTTTGGGAATGTAGTCTTTAGCTACTCCATCTTTGGGTATGTAGTATGTCTATCCAGTCACAAACTAGAAGGCACATGTCTGGCTGTGTCTGTAAGGATGTCTCCAGTGAGGAAAAACCTACACTGAATGTGATTGGTGTGGCCCCATGAGTTGGAGTCCTGAATAAAAAGGGAGAAAACTGACCTGAGTGACAGCTCACTTGTAAAGTGTTCACTGCACATGCATGAGGATCTGAGGTTGATTACCCGGGACCCATGTAAAAAGCAAGGGGTGAAAGATAGCCAGGGCCTGTGATTGCAACCATAAGGGCCTATGATTGGTGGTGGTCAGCCTCACCTGTACACACACACACATACACACACACACACACATGCTCTCACACACATGCACACACATACACAACACACACACACTGTCTCTCATACATGCACACACATACACAAACATGCTCTTACACAGATGCACACACATATAAACACACACACTGTCTCTCACACATGCTCTCACACACATGTACATACAGACACAACACATGATCTCTCACACATGCACACATATACACACACATGCTCTTACACAGCTATACACACATACACAACACACACTGTCTCTCACACATGCACACACATACACACATGCTCACTCGCGCGCGAGCACAAACACACACACACACACACACACACACACACACACACACACACAAGCACTGCAAAGGGAAAGGCCACTTTCCGTGCCTGCATTCTTAGTCTCTGCTTCTAGCACTGCTGAGTTGTGGGGACTGCCAGTCACACTCCCATGCCCTGAGCTCTGCCATCTCTTTCCCTCTGTGGTGGGCTCTGCCCTCACAAACCATGAGAAAAATTCCCCCTGTCTTCCTTGCCTTGGTCCTATCTGGTATTAATACAACATGGTTGCGTTTCTTTGTGTGTGTTGGGGGTGGGTTGGGACTTGGGACTTGAACCCAGGGCCGTGTGTGCTGAGTCAGTAGCATATTCCTGTCATGTGTTTTCTTTACTCTTAGATAAATAGAACCATTAGACTTTGTCTTTCTGAGTCCTTGAAAGTTTCCAACACCGAGTGGTGTGGTTTTCTACTGTGAATTTGATTTCTCAGCTGATGTAGAGCTATTGAGTTCCACTTCCTTCCTAATTGATTTTGGCACTGTTTATTCTGCAGTAAATGTGTATATCTCATCTAATTTGTAAATTTATTGACAGTAAGGTGTTTGACATTGATACTCCTTCAGTGTCTACTGCACCTGCAAGACACGTCTTCTCACCCTCAGGACTACCTTCCAACTGCCTCCTTTTGCCTTGATTCACTGTGTGTGTGTGTGCACACACGTGTGTGCATGTGTGCATGCGCATGTGTATGTGTACATGTGTGTATGTGTGCATATGTATGTGTGCATTTGTGTGTGCACACATGTGTATGTATGTGTACGTGTGTGTATATATGTGCGCATGGCATATGTGTGTGCATTTGTGTGTGCATGCATGCGTGCACATGTGCACATGTGTGTGCATGTGTCCATGTGTCTGTAGAGACCAAAGGCTGATGTCCAATACCTTCATCAGTTGTTCTCTATCGTGTGTGTGTACACACGTGTATGTATGTGTACATTTATGTGTGTATGTGTGTGTGCATGAGTGTGTGTACATGTGCGTGTGCATGTGTCCACGTGTCTGTAGAACCCAAAGGATGTTGTCCAATATTTTCATCAGTTGCCCTCTATTGTTTCGTTTTGTTTCCCAAGATCTGTTTTCTCTGTGTAGCCTTGGCTGTCCTAGAACTTGCTCTGTAGACCAAGATTGGCCTCAGACTCTACCTTTCAAGTGCTGGAATTGGGATTAAAGGTATGCACTACCATGTCCTGCCTCTCACCTTGTATTTTGAGACAGGATCTCTTACTGGTACCTGGGGCTTGACTGCCTGGCCTCTGAGCACTGGGGATCCTTCTTTCTCTGCCTCCCCAACACTGGAATTACATTCACATGTTGCCAAGCCTGGCTTCTTCATGTGGGTGCTGGGGATTGAACTCAGGCCCTCACACTTGAGTGGCAAGCTTTTTAGCCATCAAGCCGTCTCCCAGTGCCATCTTTTTATGTTGACATATCTTGCTAAAGGTTTGCCCACTTCACTGTTATGTTCAGAAGTTGATTCTTTGGCTTTCTCCTGTTTGAGGGTTTCCTTTTCTTCACCGTGCTCACGTTCCTTCCATGACTGCTTTGTGTATGACTTCTTTTCTTACTGTGGTAAAATACACACATGGTAAAATCACAGAATGGGCCGTGTTTAAGTAGAGCTGGGTGGCCTCAAGTCTGTCCACACTGTTGTACAGCTGTCAATGGCTGTTTCCAGGATGTTCTCATCTTCTGCAGCTGGAACTCTGCACCAATTAGGTAGTTTCCAGATAGAGAAGCAGCATTTGCCCTGACCCCATGGGGTCAATAAAAATTGTGTCTTGTACTCTTGTGACAGGCTGAGTTCATGTGTGAAGTCTTCAGGTGGTAGCACATGTCAGAATCCCCCATCTTTGGAAGGCTGACTAATATTCCATTGAATACTGTTTTGAGCAGGCTATGGCCTACACTCTATTTTGTGCAAAAGAGTAAATTTTAAAGCTGTGTCTTGCCCTGAGAGATTCCAAATTCTAAAAATTCCATCTTGAGGTGAGAGGATGACTGTCCTGGGTGGGGATGTACACACATCCAGCATTGCACACCCAGCAAGGACTATCACATGACTTCTGGGAGCAGAATGGGTGTCATCTTGTACATTTTTAGGGGTGCATTGAGACTGGAGGGGCACATAAGCATCTTGAAGTCCAATCAGGGAAACCAAGCTCCAGAATTAACAGGTACGCCAAACTAAGGAGAGAGTGTGACTCCCTAACCAGGATGCCACAAGGAGAGCACAGACACTGTGGCAACAGAGACTCCATGGACCAGTCATCTCACCATTCACTGTGTGCATCAGGGGCCAACAGGCAAAGACAGCCAGGAGCTTCAGTACCTGTCACATGCCCTCTGCCCATCCTCTTATGCACCCATCTGGGCCTCTGAGAATCTATCTGCTCATTTCCTTATCTAAAATCCAGTCTTGTTCTTTGCCTCTGCAGCAGCTTCTGCCCCATGGCTGAGTGTGTTAGCAGCACAGACTCTCCCTACATTTCTACCAGCCTCCTCCTTTCTCTTCAACTCCTCTGTGGCCTTTAACCTCCTGCAGCCAATCTATGACTTGCTAGATGGATAGATGGATAGACAGATGGTAGAATATGAGTAGATGGATGATAGGTAGATAGATAGATAGATAGATAGATAGATAGATAGATGATTGACAGATTAGATAGTTGATTGATTAGATAGATAAGTGGATGATTGACAGATGGTAGATAAAAAATAAATAGATGACAGAAAGATAGACTATAGAAATGGATGATAGAAAGATGACAGATTAGATAGATGATAGATAGAGAGATGATAGATGATTAGATAGATGATTGATTGATAGATAGGTGATAGATTAGATACATGGTAGATAGATAGATAGATAGATGATAGATAGATAGATAGATAGATAGATAGATAGATAGATAGATAGATAGATTCACTAAGTGTTATGCGATAAGAGAGTTAGTAAGTTAGTACAAGTCACTAAGAGTGAGAAGGAATCTGTGTTCACCTTAAATGGCTACCAAGGTAAGAGATATCAGCAAATTGCCACCACTTAAAGCACAGTCACTTGTGAATTTATTGTCAGTAGGTTCTGAGATTGTAGAAAGATGCAGACATGTTGGTCATGCCGGTCGCCCTTCTGTCATAACACACTCATGACCAACAGACACCTCTGTCTTCTTCTTGCTTCACCCATCACCAACACCTGGGATTGTGTCCATGTTTGGGTTATTAGGATCATGCCGCCTTGATCGCAGGGACATTGGCATCTTGTTCCAGCTGCTGCTGCTTCTTGCCTTTCTCGGTTGTGTTTCTGAATGTGGGACTGCTGGGTTGCTGAGGCCTGGCAGATTCCTCATCAACCCTGCACACAGCAATTCTCCAAATTACTGTGAAGCGACTCCTCATTGTGGGACCTTGACTGATTTCGACACTCAGAGCTCCTTAGCGGTGAAAGCTGAGGATGGCGCGCTATGTCTCAGTGTTAATGAGGAGCAGCTTTACTAAAGACTTGATTGCAAAACAAACGGTTATATAATTTAACAGTTAGAGCTATCAACTGAATTTCAAAGCAACAGAAAGAAAACTGCTGCTTAATTCAAGGCCACACCAGGCTCCCTCCTCTTGTGTGACACAGTGGCTCCTCAGACCCAGTGATTAACTTTTTGTAGATTTATGTGATTCTCTTAGAAACAGCAATTATAAACAATGAAAACTGAAGGATTGCACGTAGTGGGGAAATCCTGCAATCCAAGCAACTGGGAGGCGGAGGCAAACAGATCTCTGTCAGTTGCAGCCAGCCTGGTCTCATAGGAAGTTCTAGGCCAGCCAGGGCTGTATAGTAAGACCCTGTCTCCACAGTAAAGGAGAAAGTGTCAAAGGTATAGTTAAATGTTGTAAGCTAAAGGTTCTCCCCCAAGGCACATGCATCTTAGAACAAGTTACAAAAGTTGATCGCCCGGTTATCACATCAGTGATAGCAGAATGGTTGGAATGTGGCTGGTCCTGAACCTAATTCTGACTTATCTTGGGTTATCTTTAGCTGTCCCCAGCCCACCTCTCTGTGTGACCTAACATTCTTGTACTTACAAGTGAAACATTTTGAAATGTGTTAACAGATTACTAGCCTCCATGGATCGAAAGGCTAAGAGTGTCACCAGCAAGCATCTGAGGCCGTAGCCGACTTTCCTCATCTTTGCTATAACCTTTGACCTGATGTTTCTACCCCCATATTTCAAAAGTGTCTTGATTGATGACTTTCTTTGTTCTCTTACAATGAAACTTTACAAAACTGTTGTCATGCTTGAACATAGAATTTGGGGCAAGTTGAATCTCTGTTCCTGGGCTGTAATCACTCACATCTGGCTTCAGTATAGATTACCTCTTATCCTCTTTGACATGGCAGCCGCATCTCTGACATCATCAGGATGGCTTAAGGTATTGTCATGTGTTTGTTTTGTCCTCCCAGCTGATGTTGTAAGATGGTGATTATGTTATCACCATCTTAGGCTAGAGATAACATTGGCTAATAGCAGGACTGTACAGTGGTGACTAGATCTGTGGCCCACGGTGATAGCCATGGACCTGCTAATACTCTATTGTGGGTAGAGTTGAGAGGAGGGTCCTGGGGTCCTCATCTGGGATTCTGACCGATATTAATTTGCCTTCAGCTGCCAATGATCCTGGGGTGCTAGAGAATACAGCAAGTAGAAAATCAGCTGATGAAGAGGGTCGGTAATGCTCTCCCATTGTCCACGATTATGTGGGACTCGTGGTGATGCAGGTGTTGGGGGAGGGTCACCCTCACTTCTGTAAGTTACCTTTCACCCACACTTCCATGACTCAACCAATGGGCTTACTTATTCACCAAGTTGGACTTCTGTGGAGCCTATTGCAGGTTGAGTTCCAGGGATTCAGCAATTTGTGAGGTTGCCTGTTAGCTTACAGGCGATCCAACTGGCCTGCCTCCAAGGACCTAGCAATTGCTTAAGTCATCACCTGCTGCTGCCAGGTGTGCCAGGTGTGCCAGGTGTGCCAGGTGTGCCAGGTGTGCCAGGTTTGTGGCCTGATAAAAGGACCCCCCTCATCCCAGCTCTCTCTCTTTCTCTCCCTCTCTACCTTTCTGTCCTCCGAGCCCCTTTTTCTTTCCTTCTCTGCCCCTCTCTGTCTCCATGGCTCCCTCATCTGCCTCTACAGTTTCCTAGGTCCTCACTCCTAATCCCTTCTCCCAATAAACCCCCTTTATACTAAATCCATTTCATGGCATAATTTCTCAGGGGCATACCTTGGCATGGGTCTGTCCCCAGTAAATGGTAGTTGTCCAAACTTGGACGTGAGTGAAGTCCTTACTTTGGCCTGTTGTGGGTCCTCTACTGGGGTAGGTAGACATGTACTCACACCTCCCCAGAGAAAGCTAATGCAATGACAAAAGCAAAGCAGACAATTGCTAAGAGCCGCCTTCCAGTTATTCGCTGTGTCCTTAACATCTGCTAGTTCCCTGGAATCCTGGAAGTGTGTCTTCAGGAATAGATTGAAATCAGCCCTCCATCTATTCTTTTGTTGATTGTCTAGACTAATGAGAATGTTAATCATGCAGATTAACTTTAAATACCCATGTATAGCTGCTACTGTTTGAATAATGGGGGAGAAGTGTTCTTCTAGGATTCAGAAACTATTATCTAATTCAGCGAGGGAGTTCCTCCCGTTGTCTGGCAAGGGAGCCAAGTTTTGACGTCTTTGTTATTTTACTCTCATTTTGCTGGCTGACATAAATGAAAATATCAACCCACATTCAGCTATAATTGTTTGTCAACGAGGGGAGCCCTGATTCTTTGCTGAGTTGGATATCAATCAAACATTCCTTGCTAGCTGGAGAATGTGATTCTCTTGCTGATGGTAACATTTTGAAAGCCGATAATAGATTTTGTAAGAAAGAGTAAATGATACTGAAGTTAAGGTGTAGGAAACTCTGAGAGGGGAATGTAGACCTGTCACTCACGGGCTGTTTGCTACATGTCTTCTGTGTAGTTCATTTCCTGTGGAAAGGCAAACATATTGGCTCCCATATTAGGTACTGAAGACAGACCAGAGAAAGGATCCCACCCATGTCCAGCTGGGTGACACAGTGAACTTACTTACTGTAGTGACCTGAAGGAAGCCATGTCACTACAAGCCACCTCAGCACAGGTGGCCACCTTCAAAGCTGCACCCCTGCAGTCCCTGCTCAACCTGCAGGCAGCTCCACCAGAGAGTCTGGTACCTCCAGGAGTTCCTTGGTGCTTTTATAACCGTGGGGAAACTTGTAAATTTACATAAGTGTCCTGAGCATGTAAGTTGCCATAACTTCCTGTCTCCTTCTGTCTTCCAGGACCCAGAGGAATCAGCCACAGGACTCCTTACATCAGTGGGCAGGTGACAATGGTGTTTGTTGATACCTTCAGAGACCCCCCAACTACCTTCTTCACAGTTCCCTGGCAGGAATATGGACGGCACAACCTTGAAATTCAGAATGGCCTCTGGGTTAACCTGTTTCTCCAAACCAGGCACCTTGGACCTTTAGGGAAATTCTTTGCCAAGGTAGACAGCGTGTATCTAATGATGTGAATTTGGAAAACAATGTGTGTCAGCCCTTTACACTGCATCCACACTGCTAGGACTAGTTGACAAGCTGGGGGGAGGGGTGATCTACACCACACCTGAATGGAGCTTCCATCTCTCCACCCCCAATGTGGGGAGATCATTCATCTCAGCCCTGTGCAGCGACCCTCCTGAAATTAATTAACCTTTCTGGGCCAGGATGACCTCTATCAAATGAGAGTAATAAACTCTGGTCTTGTGCATTGGTGTGGGAGGGGAGAGGGTGTTGAGAGGTCCCTCAGGAGACATATTCAGGGCCCTCCATGGATTGAATCAAATTCCACTGTTGGGTGTCTATGGACACCCACTTTAAGAGGGCTTCCCGTGTCCCAACTGGTCATCAGAGGCTGCCTGAGCTGGACAGTGAAAAGAAAAACAGAAAACCAATGGTGCCCTCGGGCTGGTGTCTGTGCCCAGAAAAAGGACTACACACTGGCCTCCAAGTCTGTCCCTTTAGGCCTGTTTTCCAAGGCTGCGATTCTGTGTTCGAGGTGATAAGCTCCTGGCCTCAGGTCACCTTCCCATTAGCTATTAAAATGTGAAGCAAACACATGTATATGTTACCAGATGCAATCTGGGGGGCTTCGTGGTGCAGGAAACATGTTGGTTACCCACAGGCAGATGTCCCTGGATTGAATTCATAGGACAGTGCAAAGGAAAACCCTGGGGAAGGTCTCAGCGTTCAATAAGCACCAAACTTCAGTTTGCCAAATGACAAAGTTGCAGAATGGGTTTGACCTCTAGCACTGAAATATTTATTTTTAAGATTTATGTATTTGATTTTTATGATATTAAGGTGTTTTGCCTATACACATGTGTACCCCATTATGTACCTGGTACCCATGGGAGGCCATAAAAATGTGTCAGGTAGCCTGGAAATAGAGTTTATGGATGGTTGTAAGCTGTCCTGTGGATGTTTCCAACAGCTCAAGTCCTCTCTACAGGAACAGCAAGTATTCTGAACAACCAAGCCATCCCCAGATCCCCTGCTAGCTACTTCTAGAACTTTTTCTTTAAAATGTTGTTTTTTTCAGGGTCAGAAGATATTGCAGAGTGCCCAGGTTCAGTTCCCAGTGCCCACAGATTGGCTCAAACAACCTGCAATGGTGAACCAGCCTGCTTCCATCTTGGGCTTTGAAACTCTCTTCTATAGTAGACAAACTAGGTTCCTTCCTGTTTATGATTAAATTTGTTTCTCAAGAGTTGGGCTCTGTCCCACCCATAACCCTAACTACAAATGGTTCTATACGGCCTGTTTCAGGAAACTGCAACTATGTCTTTGTTTCAAAAGGTTGTTATGACCACCGACCTTGGAACCGTGTCTTTGTTTCAAAAGGTTGTGCTCAAGGTCTCCTTTCGTAAACACTCCCCCTCCTATTTGTCTGCCAACTCCCTCATCTGGAAACCCCTACTCCTGAACTATAAAAACCCTTATCCTTCCCATGTCCAGTGTTCTTGAACCCCACCTTTAGGGAGAAGCAGCCAGTGTATATAAACACACACACACACACACACACACACACACACACACACACACACACA
>JANHMN010000002.1:235097931-235109125 GCA_030674055.1 Rhabdomys pumilio
TCATTATATTGTTGGTGAATAATTCAGAAACATTTTAATAAGATACTAAGATACTTTAAAAATCAAAACCCAGGAAGCTGTACCTAAAACTCAGAAACTGTATATGACATGTTAAATATCTAACAGTTATGAACATAGACACAAACTACATTAACAGCCTTGCATCTTCTTAAACAATTTAAATTATTTGCTAAAGATATAAGTCATTATAACAGGCACTTAAAGATATATATATATATATATATATATATATATATATATATATATATATATTTTTTTTTTTTTTTTTTGGTTCAGCCAGATATGTTAAGTCCCAGCACTTGAAGGGCAGAGACAGGTGGATCTCTGTGAGTTTGGGGCCAGCCTGGTCTACTGTAGCAGCCCGCTCTGTTCTGCAGGTCCGGGTTTAGCAAGAGAGAGAGTGGGGGGAAGAAGGAAAAGAGCCGCAAAGAATAGAGACAAGCCAGAGGATCTGTAGTAAAGTCTTCTTTACTGTCTCCACCATACACACACCACTACACCTACTACTACTACACCACACCATTCCCACACACACTACAAGGAAATCCTGGGTATTTATAAGTACATGCAGGAGAACACAGGTGAAAACATTTTACCACGTGCACTATGCAGCTGGGGTCACTAAACAGCAAAACAAGCTATGTGGGATAAACAAGATATTTGTTAGAGTGTGCTCAGCTGTTGTAAGCTGCTGAAAAACCAAGTCTCTATCAGGGTAAATGGTTCCAGATGGCTGCAAAGATGATAACTGCTTTCTAGCCGCTTTCTGCTTGAAGTCGGCTCCCTACAGTCTACATAGTGAGTTTCAGGACAGCCAGAGCTACATAGTAATATTCTGTGCAAAAACAAAACAAAACAAAACAACCAAAAAACCAAAACCAACCAACCAAACAAAAAAAAACCCATTGAGACAAGGGGGTCTCTGTGTAGCCCATGCTACCCAGGTCATACTGAAACTCGATCTGCAGACTACTCAAACTCAGAGATCCACCTGCCTCCTCCCACGTATGAGGACTAAAAGGGATTAGCTGTTATTCTGGATTACGAGGCACCAAAGCAGGAAAATGTTTGGCATATTTTACGTCATTCCTTTTCAACCACTTGTGCACCTGTATGTTAATTATTTCACAAGTATTTTGCCCAAACTAGTTTACATTTCTTCAGAATTAAAAACAGATGAATGATTGCCCCATGTATATTATTAACATATTAAGATAATCTGTAAACCTTAAGATGTCTTTGCAAGCCTTCAAGTGGTATTTAAAATGATTTTTTAAAGAGGTGGTATTGGCAAAAAGAAACCCTTAAAATACCTAAGGTGCATGTATTTTCTTTTTTTTCTTTTTTTTGGCTTTTCGAGACAGGGTTTTTCCGTGTAGCCTTGGTTGTCCTGGAACTCACTCTGTAGACCAGGCTGGCCTCGAACTCAGAAATCTGCCTGTCTCTGCCTCCCAAGTGCTGGGATTAAAGGCGTGCACCACCACCACCCGGCAGAAATAATTTCTTAAAGTTAACTGATATCCTCAGGGAGTGAGGGTCATTTTGTAGAACCGGGATTGAGACATGGGTTAAGAAGACGACATCTTGTCCAGAACTGTGTAATGCTGTATGTGTTTAAATATATTTTAATAAAAAAATTCATGTTAATGTCCCTGAAGAAAGTTTTAGGACCATTAGCCCTCTGCCTGTAAATGCTCCCACTGACTGGGTGTGCTCTGTCTGCCCTTCACCTTTATTCTGCCACCTTAACTGGCCTTCAGACAAGTAGCCAGGTTCAGCCTGCAGGAAGGGCTGGAGTTGGGACTTTTTCCCTTGAAATTGTAGTTTTACTATGAATGAAAGTGAAGTTGTACCAGTTTAATGGCTTTGGTGTACAAGAACACTTATGCAGAAGCCAGTTTGGTACACACGCAGGCAGGGCACATGTGTGTAATCATACACAAGACACCAGGACTTTGAGCATTACCGTGTATTGGGATTTACAGTTCCTGTCATCCACACTGAGAAACGGAAATGACTCCAAGATCTTTAGCAAATATTTATATATATTATTTTACATGTCATCCAGCCTCAATCAAAACCTTAAGTTCGTAATGTTAAATGTTTTGTTAAATATTTTGAAACAGCAATCATATGATTTTTAAGTTATCTACGACTGTTACACAAATGGATAAAATTATAATTAACATATATTTACTATAACTAACATGTATTTACTTAGAACTTGACTTGTTTGGAAGGAAATTTTTATCAAAATCTATGTCTATCACATTATACTTTGTAACTTAATGAAATCTTTATCTTATGACTGTAACGAATGTTTGTTTTTTTATTTTAACTTTTTTTTTATTTTAACTTTTTTTATTGGATATTTTATTTACATTTCAGATGCCAATCCCTTTCCCATTTCCCCTCCCCAGAAAACCCCTATCCCGTGCCCCCCCTTTTCCATTTGGCTTTTATACAATTTTTTTAAATGTTAATCAAGGGCTTTATAAGTATGGTAATACTCAATCAGAAGTGTAACCTAATACCCAACCTAACTATGTAAACTATCTTTGACTAGTGGAGACACGTGAACTTCTGCCTCCATGCCCCCTCTCTCTTTCTCTCTCTTTTTCTCTCTCATTACCAAGCTTCTCATTTACTTCATCTTCTCCTCTCCTTACTCCATCTTTTCCACTTGGTGCTCCTTTCCCCTTAGCTCCTCCTACCTATTACCCTTCTTGTTAAAATAAAGCTTTTCTCTCAGAATACAATTAGAGCATAATTATTCCTATTTGTACCAGTGAGGTACAAGATAGTCTTAATACCCAGTCCATCCTTTTGTTGACTAGCCAGAACCTCTGCCGTCTCTCTTGACTAGAACACTTAGTTTTGAACCTGGCTTTTTCTTGGCTTTAGAATGAATGTCAGCTGAAAACCATCCACTCAGATCTTTTCTCTCAAGGTTAATAGCCAGGATTGGCTATGAGTCTATAGGTCTTCAATGCCGTCAGAAATCCAGAATGACTAAATTAACTGAATTTATGGGAAGCACTAAGCATAGCTTCTAAAATTTAACCAATTTATAGAGACCACTGAACACCTGGACAGCCCCTATACTACCGAATGTTGGAGCATCAAATCTTCAGCCTTCTGGCCCAGGATCATCTGACAGACCTTAGTGCTGCAGAATTATTAAGGGCTGGTTACTCTGTCTAGGCAGATATAATCAGTCGACTATTCTGCAAGTGTGTCCTTTTCTGGACAGTAATTTGTCTGCAGATAGAGAGAGGCAATTCTTGCCTGGTGGCTGTCTCACCACAACTGGAGTAACTCCAAGGATGTTCAATTTCTTCTTAGAATCCAAGACAGAAAGCTATCAGGAGCAGACAGATATCTAATCAAAATGAACATTAATATAGAAATATTTGTGACGTCAATTCTATGGATTTCTGACGTTTTGAAATCCAACTATCCATGTAAGGTAACCTGGACTGTTGTCTGTTATCTCCTCTCAGCTATTTCTAAATAAAATATAGAAAACACCCTAACAATACACTCAAAGTCATGAATTTGCTATAGTCCCTTAACTCACAGGCTAATCATCCCAAGTCAGTTAAAAAAGTTAAAGAAGGACTGGGTCTAAGCCTTGTATTTCTAAATGTGCTATACAGGCACAATGCCCATGAGAGTATCAATATTCGTTTCACTTTCATATCAATAAGAAGCTTATACCAATGAAAACCTTAAATTTGAAATCCAAGTGAATTTTGTACCATTTAAGAAATTATAATTTCATCTTGATACTCAATTATACAGATTTCTACCAATAGGTTATGGCTATGCCATAAATCCCAGCTAATCCTCCTTGTTCCAACAAAATCACTACTTTTCCCCAGAGAGACAGCCCCATATTAACCACCTTAGTCCCCAAGCCCGGGGTCTTCAAGCTGATTACGGGCGTTGAGATATTAGATGAGGGGTGGGGGAAAGAGTAAATTGATAAGCTTCTGACGCTGTGTCTTCACTGCATCCAGATGGAACTCCCAGACACCGGAGGTTTGAATAGGTCTGCTCGTTTTGCTTGATGAGTAGATACACCAAGGCTGTGTATTCTGCAATATACAATTCTCTGGACAAGTTTTAGTATCAAGAAAAAAAAAATTTTTTTTCCTAGAGGGCTGACATTTTTTTTTTAAAGGTGTTGGTTCTAACAACTTTTCCCCCCTTTTATGTAGTTGGTTATAATATTTACATTTCAAGTTTTATCCTCTTATCCCATTTCCCCCACCACCCAGGAACCCCTTATCCCATCCCCCTCCTTATATCCTTTCTATGAGGCTGTGCCCGCACCTACCCCACACCCCCACTACCCCCTCCTCACCCTCACATTCCCCCCCTTCTGTGTTCGTTTTTCACAGGACCAAGAATCTCCTCTCCCACCAATGCCCAACAAGGGTCGTAGGTCCCTCACTATGTGCTCCCAGGCTGGTGGTTTAGACCCTGGGGGGCTCTGGATTGTTTGGTATTGTTGCTTTCCTCTTGGGGTCACAAACCGTTTCTGCTCCTTCAGTCTTCTAAGTTCTCCATTGGGAAACTCTTGATCATATCAGTGATTATCTGTGAGCATCGTCCTCTGAATGTGTCAGTCTCTGGCAGATCTCTAAGGAGACAGCTATAATACGTTCTTGACAGCATGCATTTCCAGTCATTCACATCAACGTCTAGCTTAGGTGACAGTACATGGGATGGATACCCAGATGGAATGGTCTCCTGATGGCTCCTCCTTCAGTTTCTGTCCCATGTTTTGTTTCCATAATTGCTCCCTTGAGTATTTTTGTTACTGGTTCTAAGTAGAACTGAGGCATCCCCTCTTGGTCTTTCTTCTTCATGAGCTTCACGTGGTCTGTGGGTTGAGTCTTCGCTATTCTAAGTTTTTGGGCTGACATCCGCTTAACAGTGAGTAAATACCATGTGTGTTCTTTTGTGATTGGGTTAACTCACTCAGGATGGTAATTTCTAGATCCATCCATTTGACTATAAATTTCCCGAATTCATTATTTTTAATAGCTGTGTAGATGTACAACATTTTTTGTATCCATTCCTCCGTTGAGGGACATCTTGGTTCTTTCCAGCTTCTGGCTATTATAAATAAGGTTGCTATGAACATAGTGGAGCATATGTCCTTATTATATGTTGGAGCGTCTTCTGGGTATATGCCCAGGAGTGGTATAGCTGGATCCTCAGGTAATGCTATGTCCAGTTTTCTGAGGAACCGCCAGACTGATTTCCATAGTGGTTGTACCAGCTTGCAATCCCACCAACAATGGAGGAGCGTTCCTCTTTCTCTGCATCCTCGCCATAATCTACTATCACCTGAGTTTTTGATCTTAGCCATTCTGACTGGTGTGAGATGGTATCTCAGGGTTGTTTTGATTTGCATTTCCCTGATGACTAAGGATGTTGAGCATTTCTTAAGGTGCTTCTCAGCCATTCGAGTTTCCTCTGTTGAGAATTCTTTGTTTAGCTCTGTTCCCCATTTTTAATAGGGTTATATGGTTTTCTGAAGTATAATTTCTTGAGTTCTTTGTAAATCTTGGATATTAGCCCTCTATCAGATGTGGGATTGGTTAAGATCTTTTCCCAATCTGTTGGTTGCCATTTTGTCTTATTGACAATGTCCTTTGCCTTACAGAAGCTTTGCAATTTTATGAGGTCCCATTTGTCAATTCTTGATCTTAGAGCATAAGCCATTGGTATTCTGTTCAGGAACTTTCCCCCTGTGCCTAGGTATTCGAGGGTCTTCCCCACCTTCTCTTCTATTAGTTTCAGTGTATCTGGTTTTAAGTGAAGGTCTTTTATCCACTTGGATTTGAGCTTTGTACAAGGAGATAGGAATGGATCGATTTGCATTCTTCTACATGCTGACCTACAGTTGAACCAGCACCATTTGTTGAAAATGCTGGCCTTTTTCCACTGGATGGTTTTAGCTCCTTTGTCAAAGATCAAGTGACCATAGGTATGTGGGCTCATTTCTGGGTCTTCAATTCCATTCCATTGATCTTCCTGCCTGTATCTGTACCAATACCATGCAGTTTTTATTACTATTGCCCTGTAATACAGTTTGAGGTCAGGGATGGTGATTCTCCCCGAAATTTTTTTGTTGTTGAGAATAGTTCTCTCTATCCTGGGTTTTTTGTTGTTCCAAATAAATTTGCAAATTGCTCTTTCTACCTCTATGAAGAATTGATTTGGAATTTTGATGGGGATTGCATTGAATGTATAGATTGCTTTTGGCAAGATGGCCATTTTTACTAAATTAATCCTGCCAATCCAGGAGCATGGGAGATCTTTCCATCTTCTGAGATCTTCTTCTATTTCTTTCTTCAGAGACTTGAAGTTCTTGTCATACAGATCTTTCACTTGCTTGGTTAGGTTCACTCCAAGATATTTTATATTGTTTGTGACTATTGTGAAGGGTGTCATTTCCCTAATTTCTTTCTCAGCCTGTTTATCATTTGAGTATAGGAAGGCTACTGATTTGTTTGAGTTGATTTTATATCCAGCCACTTTCCTGAAGTTGTTTATCAGGTTTAGAAGTTTTCTGATGGAAATTTTTGGGTCACTTAAGTATGCTCTTATATTATTTGCAAATAGACAAATTTTGACTTCTTCTTTTCCTATTTGTATCCCATTGACTTCCTTTTGTTGTCTAATCGCTCTAGCTAGGACTTCCAGTACTATATTGAATAGGTAGGGTGAGAGTGGACAGCCTTGTCTAGTCCCTGATCTTAGTGGGATTGCTTCAAGTTTCTCTCCATTTAGTTTGATGTTGGCTACTGGCTTGCTGTATATTGCTTTTACTATGTTTAGGTATGGACCTTGAATTCCTGCTCTTTCCAGGACTTTTAACATGAAGGGATGTTGAATTTTGTCAAATGCTTTCTCAGCATCCAGTGAGATGATCATGTGGTTTTTTTCTTTGAGTTTATTTATGGAGTTGATTACATTGATGGATTTCTGAATATTGAACCAACCCTGCATTCCTGGGATAAAGCCTACTTGATCATGATGGATGATTGCTTTGATGTGTTCTTAGATTCGGTTTGTGAGAATTTTATTGAGTATTTTTGCATCAACATTCATAAGAGAGATTGGTCTGTAGTTCTCTTTCTTTGTTGGGTCTTTGTGAGGCTTTGGTATGAGTGTAATTGTAGCTTTGTAGAACAAATTGGGTAGTGTTTCTTCTGTTTCTATTCTATGGAATAGTTTGGAGAGAATTGGTATTAGGTCTTCCTGGAAGGTCTGGTAGAATTCTGCACTAAAACCATCTGGCCCCGGACTTTTTTTGGTGGGGAGATTTTTGATGACTGCTTCTATTTCTTTAGGGGTTATAGGACTATTTAGATGGTTTATCTGCTCCTCGTTTAACTTTGGTACCATGTATCTATCTAGAAAACTGTCCATTTCATCCAGATTTTGGAATTTTGTTGAGTATAGGCCTTTGTAGTAGAATCTAACGATTTTTTTTATTTCCTCTGTTTCTGTTGTTATGTCTCCCTTTTCAGTTATAATTTTATTGATTTGAGTGCTGTCTCTGCGCTCTAGTCTGGCCAAGGGTTTGTCTATATTGTTGATTTTCTCAAAGAACCAGCTCCTGGTTTTGTTGATATTTTGTATAGTTCTTTTTGTTTCAACTTGGTTGATTTCGGCCCTGAGTTTGATTATTTCCTGCCGTCTACTCCTCTTGGTTTTATTAGCTTCTTTTTGTTTTAGTGCTTTCAGGTGTGCTGTCAAGTTGTTAATGTATGCTCTTTCCATTCTCTTTTTGTGGGCACTTAGAGGTATGATTTTTCCTCTCAGTACTGCTTTCATGGAGTCTCACAAATTTTGATATGAAGTGTCCTCATTTTCATTTAAATCTAAAAAGTCTTTAATTTCTTTCTTTATTTCTTCCTTGACCAAGTTATCATTGCGTAGAGCATTGTTCAGTTTCCACGTGTATGTGGGCTTTCCGTTGTTTTTGTCCATGTCAAAGATGAGTCTTAGTCCATAGTGGTCTAATAGAGTACAAGGGATTATTTCAATCTTTTTGTATCTGTTGAGGCCTGTTTTGTGACCAATTATATGGTCTATTTTGGAGAAGGTACCATGAGGTGCTGAGAAAAAGGTATATTCTTTTGTTTTAGGATGAAATGTTCTATAGATGTCAGTTAAGTCCAATTGGTTCATAACTTCTGTTAGTTTCATTGTGTCTTGGTTTAGTTTCTGTTTCCATGATCTGTCCATAGCTGAGAGTGGGGTGTTGAAATCTCCCACTATTATTGTGTGGAGTGTAGTATATGCTTTAAGTTTTAGTAAAGTTTCTTTTATGTATGTGGGTGCCCTTGCATTTGGGACATAGATGTTCAGAATTGCAAGTTCCTCTTGGTACATTTTTCCTTTGATGAATACGAAGTGTCCTTCTTTATCTTTTTTGATTACTATTGGTTGCAAATTGATTTTATTTGATATTAGAATGGCTACTCCAGCTTGTTTCTAGGGGCCATTTGCTTGTAAGATTGTATTCCATCCTTTTACTCTGAGGTAGTGTTTTTTTTTCACAGAGGTGCGTTTCCTGTATGCAGCAAAATTCTGGGTTGTGTTTATGTATCCAGTTTGATAGTCTATGTCTTTTTATTGGAGAATTGAGTCCATTGATATTAAGAGATATTAAGTAATAATGAATGTTGTTTCCTGTTATTTTTGTTATTATTGGCGTTGGAGTTATGTTTGTGTAGGGGTTTTCTTTTAGGGTTGTTGGAAGATTACTTTCTTGCTTTTTCTAGGTTGTAGTTTCCTTCCTTGTGTTGGAGTTTTCCCCCAATTATCCTTTGAAGTGCTGTATTTGTGTTAAGATATTGTGCAAATTTGATTTTGTCATGGAATATTTTGGTTTCTCCATCAATATTGATTGAAAGTTTTGCTGGGTATAGTAGTCTGGGCTGGCATTTGTGTTCTCTTAGGGTCTGTATGATATCAGTCCAGGATCTTCTGGCTTTTATAGTCTCTGGTGAGAAGTCTGGTGTAATTCTTATAGGTCGTCCTTTATATGTTTCTTTACCTTTTCCCCTTACTGCTTTTAGTATTTTTTCTTTGTTTTGTACATTTGATGTTTTGATTATTATGTGACGGGAGGTATTTCTCTTCTGGTCTATAGTATTTGGAGTTCTGTAGGCTTCTTGTATATTTATGGACATCTCTTTCTGTAGGTTAGGAAAGTTTTCCTGTATAATTTTGTTGAAGATATTTACTGGTCCTTTAAGTTGAGAGTCTTCCCCCTCATCTATACCTATTATCCTTAGGTTTGGTCTTCTCAATGTGTCCTGGATCTCCTGTATGTTTTGCATTTTGCATTTTGTTTGACAGTTGTGTCAATGTTTTCCATGGTATCTTCTGCACATGAGATTCTCTCTTCTATCTCTTATATTCTGTTGGTGATACTTGTGTCTATGACTCCTGATCTTTTTTTTAGGTTTTCTTTCTCCAGGATAGTCTCCCTTTGTGATTTCTTTATTGTTTCTACTTCCATTTTTAGATCTTGAAAGGTTTTGTTTGATTCCTTCTCCTGTTTGGTTATTTTTTCTTCCAATTCCCTTAGGGATTTTTGTGTTTCCTCTTTAAGGGCTTCTATCTGTCTGCCTGTGTTCTCCTTAATTTCTTTGAGAGTGTTATTTATGTCCTTCTTAAAGTCCTCTAACATCATCATGAGAAGAGATTTTAATTCTGAATCCTGCTTTTTTGGTGTTAGGGCTTGTTATGATGGGGGAACTGGGTTCTGATGTTTCCATGTAACTTTGCATTCTGTTGCTTTCGTTCTTGTGCTTGCCTTTTGCCATTTGGTTAACTCTAGTGCTCCCTGTACTTTCTGTCTCTGACTGAGGCCTCCCTTTCCAGTTATCTTGCTTGTTTCTGGTCTCCTCAGGGTCCCAATGTCTCTGTGATCTTCTCCAGCTGCTCTGAATACAATGGTAGCTCTAGAATGACTCAGAATATGGTGTCTCCTAGGTAGCAGTCCAGCTAGGTGTCCACTGTTCTGGGTGTAATGTCTCTTCTAGGATTTCTCAGGCTAATGTGTCCACTGCTCTGAGTGCCATGGCTCCTCTATTATGTCTCGGGATATGTTGTCTGTCGCTCTGAGTTCCTTTGGTCCTCTGCCACTCTGGGTTCAGTGGATCCTCTATTGCTCTGGGTTCCTTGCACCCTCTAGGGTGGGTCAGGAGGGATCTGGTGTCCCCAGAAGCAGACTGGGCAGGTGTCAGCCTCAGATCTGGGAGAGAGGCAGATGGGGTGTGCTATTCTGCAGGGGCGGAGTTTGGGGTTCTGCTGGAATCTGAGCACTCTCTGCACTCAGCTCTGGGCCTAGGGCAATGAGTGGGTCTTCTTACCTATTGCTCTGGGTTCCGTGCACCCTCTAGGTTGGGTCAGGAGGGATCAGGTGTCTGCTTCAGGCCTCAGATCCGGGATAGAGAACGAATATTTTTTAAACAAGGACTTGACATTTTAAAATTTTATGAAATACTTAATAGGCCCAAGATATTATTATCATGGGCTTTAGAAGTTCAGAGTGCTCATATTTGTAAGACATCTTTATAAATCTGCACATGAGCATTTTAATTGGGCATGCCACGAATAAAGTAATACTTTCAGCACACAATAAAGATGAATAAAAAAACCTGAAGTGGCCACAGTTTGCTACATTTTTTTTTACATGAAAATAATTACTGTGGACATACATGATACAATTACAGAAAATTGAAGTGTGCCAACATAAAGGGTAGAGAGTTTCTTTTTTCATCTTGAAGTTCTGGGAAAGGCTCAGTGCCACAGAGGACAGAAGGATGCAGAAAACTAGTTGTCAGTGAATTTAAGAGGTGGGAGTGACAGAGAGAAAGTGGAGACGCTGTTAGTTCTCACGTGCTGCTTGTGGACAGTGGCCCCTTCTGCTCCTGGTCCACCTGTTTATTTTTAATTAAAAGCCCATACCACCTATCTAAAATACACTTCTTGTCAACAGTGTGTGGATGGATGTTGGTTCTTGTTTTTAGTTCATTTATTTATTTTTTTGTTAAAAAATTTGTTTTTTAAATGTGGATGGATACTTTGCCTGTATGCATGTATGTATGTGTTCCATATGTGTTTGCCTGTA
>JANHMN010000002.1:235116186-235135423 GCA_030674055.1 Rhabdomys pumilio
CCTCGAACTCAGAAATCCACCTGCCTCTGCCTCCCAAGTGCTGGGATTAAAGACATGCAGTAAACTTTTATCTGCAGTAAACTTTCTCCTCCACCGTAACTAGGAACAGTCATGCTCTTTCCTTTTTTATCTCCTTTTTCATTCAGAGACTAAACTAAGAAGATAATGCATTAACTTCTGTGGAGGAAATTCTTTCTATCTCATGACCCAGCTCATGGCATTTTATTTTTAATGCTTTATGTTGATTAATTATCACTAATTTATGCTGTAATATGTTCAAACAGTTGCATTGGAAATGAATTGTTTCCCAAAAATATTACTAATACAAACACAATGATGAAGGTTTTTTGCTCAAAATAAATCATATAGGCAGATGAATTTGTATGATTGTCAAAAATATTTGTGTTGCTTCCTTTTCACATCAAAATTTGTGAAGAGGCAGTAACCACATGTCGCAGTTAGGGTTTTGCTGCTCTGAAGAGACACCATGACCAAGGCAACTCTCTTTTTTTTTTTTTTTTTTTTGGTTTTTTGAGACAGGGTTTCTCTGTGTAGCCCTGGCTGTCCTGGAACTCACTTGGTAGACCAGGCTGACCTTGGACTCAGAAATCTGCCTGCCTCTGCCTCCAAAGTGCTGGGATTAAAGGTGTGCACCACCAACGCCCGGCCAAGGCAACTCTTATAAGGAAAACATTTAATTGGGACTGGTTTACAGGTTCAAAGGTTCAGTCCATTATCATAAAGGCGGGAACATGGCAGCATCCAGGCAGGCATGGTGGTAGAGAAGCTGGGAGTTCTACATCTTCATCTGAAGGCTGCTAACAGAATACTGACTTCCAGATAGATAGGACGAGGTTCTTATAGCTCACATCCAAAGAGACACACCTACTTCATCAGAGCCACAACTTCTAATAGTGCCACTCCCTGGGGCAAGTATATACAAACCATAACACCACATTTAAAACCTTCCACAATGCATGTAAGGTTGTGCTGTATACAACAAATCAACTGTTATAAGAAGTGTTTTAGAAAGCTAACTGTGTAAATATATCAGCAAACATATACATTAAACATTGACTGCAGCAAGGCAGAAATAACACCTGCTTACTTATGAATTTTGAACTGAGATCTTATTTTTGAACTAGGAGGATGCTGAGATTTGCATGTTAGACAAGGCAGAAGTGAGTCTTTCAGTGTTTGGTGATATGATGTAATCAAGAAAGGTTTCCCAAATTGAATTGGCAGCAGTACTTAACAAGTGCTGGAGACCACAGGGAACATAATGCTGAGTTCTGAATGGGATTCAAAAAAAGGCATGTGACAGACTTCATAGAATTGTAAGAGATACCAGACAAGAGACTTGTACCCCTTAGAAATTTACCATCCTTGTTTTTTGAAATATCTCTTTTTAATTAATCAAAAGAGTCAGGGAAGGACACTTCATACTCATCAAAGGAAAAAATCTACCAAGATGATATCTCAATTCTAAACATCTATGGCCCAAACACAAGAAATTCAAAGGATCATTAGGTCTTATTTCAAAAACCTGCAATCCACAAAATTCGAAAATTTTAATGCAAGGGAGAATTTCCTAGACATATACCATTTACCAAAATTAATTCAAGATCAGGTAAACTGTTTTAACAGCCCGATAACCCCTAAAGAAATAGAAGCAATCATTAAAAGTACCCTAATCAAAAAAAGCCCAGGACCAGATGGTTTTAGTGCAGAATTCTACCAGACATTCAAAGAAGAGATAATTCCAATACTTCTCAAACTATTACATAAAAAAGAAACAGAAAGAACACAGCCAAACTCATTCTGTGAGGCCTCAGTCACGCTGATACCCAAACCACAAAAAGACCCAACAAAGAAAGAGAACTTTGGATCAATTTCTGTTATGAACATTGATGCAAAAATACTCAGCAAAATACTCAGAAACTCAAACTCAGGAACACATCAAAGACATCATCCATCAAGATCAAGTAGGTCACTATCCCTGACCTGAAGCTGTCCTACAGAGCAATAGTGATTAAAAAAAAAAAAAAGAAAGAAAAAGCCCTGCAAGGTTGTGCCCCATATTGGGTGCCAAAAATGTTGTGGCCCAAGCTACTCTACATTTGGGGGCCAAAATATCTGACCATTCTGTCAGTGTTGGAACCCGCACTGCCAAAAGCCTTGGGGGCTAAATTGTTAGAGCTCGTACTGCTTCAAGCTGCTCTGGTCCGTGGATCAGGGTTCAGCAAGAGAGAAAGTGAGGACAGACTCAAAGAATGGAGACCAGACAGAGTGTGATTCAATCCTGTTTATTCTTTAGTCTCTCTTCCTAGTCCAAGTCCCAAGTCTTGAGTTCCTAGTCCCTAGTTCCTAGTCCCTAATGCCTCCAAGTTCCAAGTTACTTCTTCCAAGTGCTAAGTGCCTAATGTCTAATGCCTAATAACTAGCTCCAAGTTGTACAGAACTCTTCTGTCTGCCTCTCACCTTTTATATGTCTCACTTCTAAGCCACACCTTTAAGCCATGCCTTTAAGCCATGCACTTAGGTCTTGTCTCTAAATCTAATCTCTAAGTCACGCCCTTAAGTCACACACTTTTAAGTCTCACACACCCAAGGGAAGATACCTCATATCTAAAGCAAGATGTTATCAGAGTGTGCTCAGCTGTTGTAGGCTATTGTAATCAAATTTCTTGTCAGGGTATATGGCTCAAGATGGCTGCAAGGATGATAGCCACCTTCTGTTGGCTCCCCACACAAGGTATTGGTACAGAAACAGACACATTGATCAATGGAATGAGTTGAAGACCCAGAAATAAACCCACTCACATACCTGTGGACACTTGGATATACAATGGAAAAAAAAGATCTTTACCAAATTGTTCTGGTCTAACTGGATGCAGAAGAATGGAAAGATTCATACTTATCACCCTGCACAAACTTAAACCCAGTGGATCAAGGACTTGAACATAAAACTGGATATACTAAATCTCATAGAATAGAAAGAGGGAAATAGCCTTGAGCACATTGGTACAGGAGCCAATTTTCTGAACAGAACACCAACAGCTCAGGCTCTAAGATGAACAACTGATAAATGGGACCTCATGAAACTGAAAAGCTTCTGTAAGTCAAAGGATACTGTCAATAGGACAAATTGGCAGTGCACAGATTGGGAAAGGATCTTCACCAACCTACATCTGACAGAGGTTTAATATCCAAAATTTACAAAGAACTCAAGAAGTTAGACACCAACAACCAAAAAAAAACTAATTTAAAAATGGGGTACAGAACTAAACAGAATTCTCAACAAGAGGCATCTTGAACGGCTGAGATGCACTTAAAGAAATGTTCAAAGTCTTTAGTTATCATGTAAATGCCAGTCAAAACAACTCTTAGATTCCATCTTACACCCATCAGATTAGCTAAGATCAAAAACTCAAGAGACAGCACATGCTGGCAAGGATGTGGAGAAAGAGGAAACGCTCCTTTATTGCTGATGGGAGTGCAAACTTGTACAACCACTTAGGAAATCAATTTGGATTTTTTTTTTTTTTTTTTTTTTTAGAAAGCTGGGAATAGTTATACCTCAAGACCCAGCTATACCACTCCTGGGCATATACCCAAAAGGTGCTCCACCATCCCACAAAGACGCTTGCTCAATTATGTTTATAACCAGAAACTGAAAACAGCATAGATGTTTCTCAACTGAAGAATGAATAAAGAAGATGTGGTACATCCACACAATGGAATACTATTCAGCTATTTAAAAAATCATTATTTTTGCAGGCAAATGGATGAAACTTGACAATATCATCCTGAGTGAAGTATCTCAGTCCCAAAAGGACATGGATGGTATGTTCTCACTTATAATTGGATATTAGCCATAAAATATAGGTACCATGTTCTATTCCATAGACCCAAAGAAGCTAAATAGGGAGAAAGGCCCAAGCAAGGAAGCTTGAATCTCACTTATAAGGGGGAATAAAATAGTCAAAAGAGGCAGATGGAGGGGAGGAAATGGGAGGAAAGGTGGTGGGGTTGGGAATGGGGGTTTCAGGATCAGGTGTATGGAAGAACAGGAGAGATGACTAGACGACCATGAAAGTGAATGGAAATTGTAACTGATGGGTGTGTGTAGAGACATGGCATGAAGTGACTGTTCCCAGCCTGCTAGCTATGAGGTGACTTGAGTATTGTTGCTTCTTTATCTAACCAGCAGACAGGAACGACACAACTCGGGATTCTTCTCAACACAGTTTATTCAGGAACCCTTTACAATCTTCTCTCTGGAAGCCCCCAATTCCCTTAACGGCCGTCCTTTTATCCCCCTGCATGTCCCATTCAGAACCTGCCACATGGGCATGCCTCATTGGTGCACATCAAATGGCCCGATTCTGTGTGGCAGTGAGTCTGTGAAGTAGTTCTGCAGTCCTGGCTCTGTCAGGGAAAGGAGGGCGGCACGCAAACCACCAAGAAGCGGTGGTCAAAACTCTGCAGGTGCCATTTTAGCTGACTGCGCTGTTGCACCCGCTCCTCACAATTCCCCCTTATTTATTAATTTTGGCAGAGTGCCTGTCTTAGGTTGCCCCTTTCAAGTAGCGCCCCTTACTCGTCATGGGGAGTCAAACAGCTTTGGTTTAGTTCCTGTCTTAGGTTGGTAACGTGCCCAAGGAGTCTTACCCGTCATTGACCACCTCTCTAGCATGTCAAGCCACACTTGAGGAGACTGTCCTGTCTCCACTGCTGCAAACGCTTGTACAATCATGGCCTGAGATGTTTTCTGTCGGGCTTTCATCTGACACATGCACCAAAAGGCAAGGCAACTGATGAGGATCAGGCACATATCGACCTCTCGATTCTCACCCACTCCTTGATGTGGGACATTGCTTGAAGAGTCCAGCTGGTCAATCTGGAGGCCAATGAAGCATCCACTCTGGTCGAATTGATGTGGACAATAGACTGCCTCAGTTCTCTCATCAGTCCACCAAATTTCCCAGACTAGTTTCTTGTGAAATATCAAGAAAGACTCCGGGAAAAGTTACTGGCATAGCTTGCATTATGAAATGGAATAGATGTAACACACAGTCCTGTGTATTTCCATTGGCACTCAACTGGGCCAATTCCATCAATGAAATAGCAGCAGCTGTGGCAGCAATAGCTGACACTGCAATGGCTGTAATTATAGCCAAAATCCCTTTAAGTTCTAAATAAAGTCATTGCAGAAGGGACCTCTACTGGCCAAGGAATATAGCGAGGCATCTGGGCAACCATAGCAAAAGAAAACAAAGAGGCATTCCAACACAAAGAATAAAAGCAACTATTATTGTAAAATGTTACTATTAAAACTACCATTAAACACTACAAATATAAAGGGAGGCTGCACACAGACTGGGGTAGGTAAGAAAGGAATATTCTGGCCTGAACTAAAAAACTGTACTGAGCTTTCAACTGTCATACTATCATTCCAAAGAAAACTAGCATTACCTATAATCCTACCTGTTATTCTACAGATTCCACCCACCAAAGGTTGCATTATGAGATGCCCCTATATAAGGGGAAAATGTAATTGAATACATAAACTATAAAACTAGCAAGACTTCTAAACTACAACACTCTGACTTACAAATGTTCTTGAGACATCCAATCATTATTAAAAATGATTAAAAGTCTGAACCCACATCGGTTTGTGTTGCATCACAACAATGCCAATTTGATAATATTAAAATGAACACATGACCTGAACTTTCACTCTCTTGCTTGATGCAATATTTGTCTTAAAAGTACAGGTACATTAAGACATCAAGTATTAGAAGCACAAGGGTCTTTTATTTTTAATGCAACTAAAAGAGAAATCCCTTAAATACTGTATGTTCTTCTTCTTGAAGGGCTAGGCTAGCCTTTTGTACCTATGTCAAAATTTTCTCTCTCTCTCTCTCTCTCTCTCTCTCTCTCTCTCTCTCTCTCCCACCCACCCACACATACACATACACAGAGCTGCCAAACACAAATAAGAATATATCAAAGTTTCCATACCGTAAAATTTCACTATACAAATACTGAAAATTAAGAGTGGGAAAAGAAATTATCACTCTATTCTATTGTATCAATTCACTACCCTTTCTTACTCCAGTAAATTTTTACTTAAAAGAAACTATTATAGAAAAACATTTCTGATTCTGCAAAGATTTCCCAAATCCTATAGCTATAAGCGGCACAGAACCCAAAATTCACTTAAGTGACACGGTGACCATGTAAGATCAGAGATTGTTACCAAAATATCAACTAGTCTAAAAATAAGATAAAAGAAGGTAACCTCATATAAAACACTCAAACTTTTGTTAGGGGAAAAAGGAAACAAAGATGGTTTCCCTTCCAATGTATAATTTGTATCTCTACTGACTCCTGGAAGAACTTCTATGGTCGGTATTGAGTGCCTTTTAAATCTTAAGTCACATTTAACAGATGATAGTTTTCTTCTGTGAGGGGCATGGAAATACTAAGAAACTATTACTCCCGTGACTAGTACCCCTCGTTCCTCGGCTGTCTTAAGATCCTTTCCCAGCTTTTAGAGTGAGGTGCCCCGAAACCAAAACCTCATCCACGGCCTGTAAGAACTTTTCCACAGTAGCCTTCTTAAGCCCTACTCCTTTCGCTTTTAACAAATTCCAAAGAGCCTGCTTAACTTGTCCCAAAACCGGGAACTTTATAGTCTCTGAACCGAGAGCTGTCTTTTGTCCCACTTACCTGGGAACTTACCAGTTAGCTGCCCTGACTGCAATGAGTTCTGAATCCCCATACGGTCCACCACTTGTCGCTTCTCTATCCGACCAGCAGACAGGAATGACAACTCAGGATTCTTCTCAATGCAGTTTATTCAGGAACCCTTTGCAGTCTTCTCTCTGGAAGCCCCCCCATCCCCTTAATGGTCATCATTTTATCTCCCTGCCTGTCCCATTCAGAACCTACCACATGGGTGTGCCTAATTGGTGCATGTCAAATGGCCCGATTCTGCATGTCAGTGAGTCTGTGAAGTAGTTCTGCAGTCGTGGCTCTGTCAGGGAAAGGAAGGCGGCACGCAAACTGCCAAGAAGCAGCGCTTGAAACTCTACAGGTGCCATTTTAGCTGACTGCACCGTTGCACCCACTCCTCACAGAGTATACCTGAGAATCTCAGCACACTGGGACAAAGAAAAAGCATACTTTCTCATCAGAAAATCCTGATGTTCTTCCAAGTAAGCTGCATGCCCAAGGAAGTGCCTTCATGATCATTTTCTTCCTTCCTTCTCCCTCCCTCCCTCCCTCCCTCCCTCCCTCCCTCCCTCCCTTCCTTCTTTCCTTCTTTTTTTCTTTCTTTGAATTACCTTTAATTTTTTTTTAAACAGTCCAGTCGTTATCCCCTCCTGGTCAGCTCTCCAACAGTTCCTCATCCAATTCCTCCATTGTTGTGAGCAGGTCAGGGGGAGGTTGTAGTATCCTTGAGGGGAGAGGAGCAACAGATCCTTCTCTGCCCAGGGATCATATGCTGGATTGACTGTGAGGTTGTCAGCTCCATGAGAGGGAAGAGAGTACGCCAGAGACGAAGAGTTTAACATTTAATTGCTATTTAATGATGCACAGCAAACAATAAATTATCACCAATGCTAAGGCTATTGTTACAACAAGGTATTGCCACATTTCTTATTCATTTCATGTATCGTCTCTATCAAACACAAATAATAAATTGCTAATTACCAAAGAAATAAGCATAGCAATAAGTACATCATTCATTCATGGGTTATATGATCTGAGTCCTTATGATGGTTTTGGGTTCAGGTCCGGAGTCCAGGAAAGTGGTCATGGGCTGCGGCTTCCAGCTATTTTGACCTCGTAGGGTGCTTGACCACAAAGTCTGTACTTGATCAGGAAGGTGGAGGCATAATCGATGCTGTCAGTCTCTCGTTTGTTGTAGAATCTCAATGATTGGGTGTTGAGGAGGCATGGTCAGAGGATCATGTTAGGTAGTCATGGCTACCAGTGTGTGATTTTGTGCTCCAGTCGGCTCCTCTTTTTATGCCCAATTTGACGTCACTGCTGACGTGCACGGCAGATAACCATTCCCATCTGGTTATCTCCGGGCTCTGACTTCATTACAGCTGGTTATCACACTTATTCAAAACAACTTGTTTTTGTGCACAGGTATTTTGATTGGTAAGATTTCAAAATAACTTCTGGTTATCGCAGCACTTCATAACAACTTCACTTCAAAGCTTGCTTTCTTTCCTATTACGAGATGGAGTCAGTCTTGTTAAGGGCCTGCTCCTTACATTTATCCACTGTCTCCAAAAGGATGTCCTCATCCTGCCAACCCACTCCATCCTGCCAGGCCTCCCCACTCCATGGGGTGTCAAGTCTCTCAAGGGTTAGGTGCATCTTCTCTCACTGAGGCCAGACCAGGTAGTCCTCCACTGTATATGTGTCAGGGGCTTTGTACCAGCTAGATAATGCTGCTTGATTGGTGGCCCAGTGTCTGAGAGACCTCAGAGGTCCAGGTTAGTTTAGACTACAGAGACAGACAGGCTGATCAATAGAATAGAATTGAAGAACCAGAAATAAAACCACATATTTATGGACACTTGATCTTTGACAAAGAAGCCAAAAATTTACAATGGAAAAAAAAGTATCTTCAATAAATGGTACTGGTCTAATTTGCAGTTGGTATGTAGAAAAATTAATAGATTTATATTTGTCATTTTGTACAAGGCTCAAGTCCAAGTGGATCAAGGACCTCAACATAAAACCAGATACACTGAATCTAATAAAAGAGAAAGTGGGAATGAGCCTCAAATTCCTTGGCATGGGGGAAGGGGGAAATTTCCTACATAGAATTCCGGTGGTTCAAACTCTAAGATCAAGAATTGAAAAATGGGACCTCATGAAACTTAAAAGCTTTTGTGAGGCAAAGGACACAGTCAGTAGGGCAAATTGGCCACCTACAGCTTGGAAAAAAATCTTCATCAACCACACATTTGATAGAGAAAAAAATCTTTTAATAAACTGTCGTGGACCACTCTGCCCCACAGTTGGGGGCAAAAATGTTGGGGACCGCTCTATCAATGTTGGAACCTGCACTGCCAAAAGTCTTGGGGGCTAAACTGTTAGAGCCTGAACTGTGCCAAGCTGCTCCAGTTCGTGGGTCAGGGTTCAGCAAGAGAGAGAGAGTGAGGACGGATGAGAAGAATGAAGACCAGACAGAGTGTGATTCAATCCTGTTTATTCTTCATGTCTCTCTTCTTTTCTCCAAGTCCCTAGTTCCAAGTCCCAAGTTCCAAGTCCCTAGTTCCTAGTACCAAGTCTCAAGTCCTAATCCTAGTTTCAGCTGTAAAAAGTCTCAAGTCCTTGTCCCAGTTGCAAGTTGCTAGTCTCTTTCCCAGTTCCAACTTCCAAGTTCCAAGTCTCAAGTACTGTCTTCTGTCTGCCTCTTGCCTTTTATATGTCTCACTTCTA
The DNA here is from genome assembly GCA_030674055.1 of Rhabdomys pumilio. Lineage (NCBI taxonomy): Eukaryota > Metazoa > Chordata > Mammalia > Rodentia > Muridae > Rhabdomys > Rhabdomys pumilio. Next base: position 235,125,664 of record JANHMN010000002.1, read on the forward strand.
AGTCATGTCTTTTAGTCATGCCTTTAAGTCTTTTCTTTAAATCACACCTTTAGGTCACGCCCTTAAGTCACACACCTTTAAGTCTCACACACCCAAGGGAAAATCCTGGGTATCTAAAACAAGATGTTATCAGAGTGTGCTCAGCTGTTTTAGGCTATTGTAAACAAGTCTCTTGTCAGGGTATATGGCTCAAGATGGCTGCAAGGGTGATATAGCAGCCTTCTGTCAGCTCCCCATAATAAACTGAGCAACATTTAAAAGAGTTGAACCACAGACAGATTTCTCAGTTTGTAAGGAGGTTTAGGTCATGTTGAACCCAGATAAAGTACTGTTTGAAAAGTAGAAGCTGTTGCAAATTAGAAACTGTGAGAAATCTTTATTCTACCCAGAATTGCTCCTGTCTAAAGGAAATGCAGGAACAAAAAGTGGAGCAGAGACTGAAGAAAAAGGATCCAGAGACTGTCCTGTAAAGTCCACCAGAAAGGGAGGAACTCCCTCCCTCTTAATCCTCGGGAATTCATGGCCACCCCAGTAACTCACAAGACACTGAACTCGATGTAACAGCAAGAGGTATATTTTGATCAATGCATTGAGGCCAACTTCTAGCCTGTCCTATACAGAAGCAAGCAATGAAGTACGACCCTGAATCAGAAAGGAGTAGGGTTTTTAAAAGGCAAAACTGCAACCCAGGGGAGATGGGGGGGTGGGTGGGAGGGAATCACGATTAAGTATCTATAGAAAGCACCTGTTCAGTGTTCAGCTTCTGTGACAGGTTCAAGAAACAGTCATGGGTAAATATCTTATACAAGCCTTTCTTCTTTTAAGAATCAAACCCTATTCAATTTATTTTTTGGTCAGTCCAGTTCCTAAAACCCAGAGTGCATAGCACGCTGACTTGAACTCCTAGCTCTGGACTCCTGACTCTGAATCTTATCTAATTTGTCTTGTGGATAGTTAATTTCCTGAGACCCAGAGCATGGAACAAGCTGATCTGCACTCCTGGCTCCATCTGTGGAAGGCTTAAAATTTTTTTTAACTCTTTCAGTCCCAGCTAGGGATCCATCCCATCTGGAGACACCAAACCCATGCACTATTGCTGATGCCCAGAAGCTTTTGATAACAGGAGCCTGGTATAGTGATTCCTTGAGAGGTTCTGCCAGAGCTTTACCAATACAGGTGAGGATGCTTGCAGCTCACCATTGGACTGATCCTGGGGACCCTAATGAAGGAGTTAGGGGAAGGACTGAAGGAGCTGAAGGAGCTGAAGGAATTTGCAACCCCATAGGAAGAACAACAATATCAACCAACTAGATACCCCAGAGCTCTCAGGGACTAAAAGACCAACCAAGGAATACACATCTAGGAACCCATGGCTGGAGGAGACTCTGTGAGACTCTATGCCCCAATGTAAGGAAATTCCAGGGCAGGGAGGCAGGAGTGGTTGGGTGGGTGGGGGAACACTCTCATAGAAGCAGGGGGGAGGGGCATGGGATAGAGAGTTTGCAGAGGGGAAACCAGGAAGTGGGATAACAATTGAAATGTAAATAAATAAAATAATTTAAAAATTAGTAATTTTTAATTAGTAAAAAAATTAGTAAGTAAAAAAAATGCTGGAGTATTCAATAAAGGATGCAATGGTTCAGGTTACTCTCCATCCCCTGTGTCCTGATGGCTGTGACCCTACTCAGAGACCCCAAAGTACTACACATTGACAAGTGGTACCTGAACCCTGAGAAAAGAAGTTTTCAGGAGGGTTGGAATCTTTGGTAAGTAAACTTTTATTACTGGGAAATGGAACAAGCTAAATCTATTCCTTATATTTCTCTTTCACAGCATTTGTTTAAAACTCACGGTGCTCAAGTTACACCATTCATCCAAATGTATATATCTGTTTGTATGTATGTATGTATGTATGTATGTATGTATGTATGTATGTATGTACGTATGTGTGTATGTGAACATGCATGAATATTTGTGGAGTTGATTGTGATAATCAGGCCCAGCCAGAGTTTAGGTGTATGAAAGTTTGAATGTATATGTTTCTGTGCATATTTGCTTGTATAAAGCTTGTGCCCTCCCCCAGCCTTGGGCATGCTGAATAAGACTTTGTTTGCCACAGTGGGCCTTAACGACCCAGGTGGAGTCGGCCACCCTGGCTGCATGTACAACTTCCTGCAGGAACTTAGAATAGACTGCCTGCTTGCCTTGCAACCTAATCCAGCTGAAACAAAGGATGGGTTCAGAGGGCTTTCCCTTTATAGCCACAAAGTGCTGAATATTAAACTTTGAGCCTTGATCAGAAAACTTTGTCTTGGCTCCAAGTTTTTCTCGCCCCTCCATCTGTTTTACATTTCCAGCCCTCCTTTCAGGTGAACCCAGTTCAGCCATGGCAGCTGGGTGGCTACTGTAGAGTGAAAAATTACAAAGACCATTTTATAAATTATATACAGGCTCACTAGTTCCAAGAAGGCGGAACTGAATGTAGGATTTCAGGCCTTCACTGCCCTGGGATACATCCCGGGAAGAGTACTAACATTCCTCAAGCCCCAGGGAAAAGAACCCACCTGTGGGTGGGGAAGGCCCAAAGCAGGAAGACACATTCCTGACCACAAAAAGATGCAAGTCACCTGGGTGGGGAAACACAATGACCGGGCTGTGGCTCTGTGGCTGAGCAAGTGAGAAATAGTTAATATGACAGGGTAGGGCACAGTGACGGTGAAACTACATTTTTGAGAAGAATGAGTGTACAGAGTAATTCTTCACAACTATAAACCATTCAGGGTGGGTTTCTCTGGAATGTTTCACTATTCTTATGTTATGTATCCTTGGCAACCCCTCACCCCCTCCTCCCTCCCCTGGTTTGTGGTTTTCTGCTTTAAAAGACCCCTTAGCCCAACACTCTTGGCCAAACCCTGCTCTTGAGAGAGAGCTCGTGGTTTGACCGCCGGCCAATTTCCCTAATAAAGCCTCTGCTGCTTGCATCCAGGTACGGTGTCTTGGAGTTTGTGGGTGTTCGCGACTTCCTGAGACTTGAGTAAGGGTCTCCCGAATTTGGGAGTCTTCAGCTACAAAACCTTATTAATTCTTTTCCTTTCTTTCCTCTCCGATTCACTAAGAGTTAACTAGCTTAGCCAGAGAGACTTCTGGCTGATTCACCAGAGAAAGGAGCACCAGCAACAAATCTTTTTATTTTACTTCTTGCTGCTAAACAGTATGTGTTAGTTGCCAGATATCAACATTTATTAAAGTACAGGTAGAGAGTTAAGTCCTTAGCACAGAACAATAAGAAGGAATTAAGTTTCCCTAGCGCTTATTTAAGCATAAAGAGTTAAATAAAGCACAGAGTTAAAGAGAAGAGAAGCCACCGTTTTTAACCATAGAATAAGCAAGAAAGTTTTTAGAACCTTTTAGAAGTTATCAGCAAGCATTTAATATAGTTAGAGCGGTTTTCAGGGAGGCTAAACCAGTCAGGGATGCTTTGGCAAAAGAGAAGGAAAGGGAAAACAAGCAGGCTTTTTGGCTGTGGGGATGGTCTCCAACAGGCCCCACTCCAGGCCCTGCTGCTCTGTGCTCAAGGCCTGAGTGCCTGCCTGCTGACCCCTAGAGGGGCAGAGACATTGGTGGTTCTGTGGTTTGGAAGCAGGGAGAGAAATGAAGTACTCGTGCACTTATTTTATTTATATGAGTACACTGTAGCTGTCAGACAAACCAGAAGAGGGCATCAGATCTCATTACAGATGGTTGTGAGCCACCATGTGGTTGCTGGGAATTGAACTCAGGATCTCTGGAAGAGCAGTCAGTGCTCTTAACCGCTGAGCCATCTCTCCAGCCCAACCTATAACTTTTAAAACAGACATTTGTTATCTAAATTTCTAAAATATGGATTTCAATACAATGGTAAATACTAATGTATATTCGTCTGGAAACTAAAGTTCACATAAGCTTCAGGAAATCAAGAGTCCTAAGACTTGGACTCAACTGTCACAGATCAAATGGACTCCAGGTAAATATACCTGCCTGTTCTTGAAAATAGGATTTTCCCCTTGGTCTTAGGATTTTCTAGCTTCTACAACTGCTAGACAATTTTAATTTCTGTTCCTAGTCCATATTTGTCTCAGCAGATTTTCATCTGGCTGACAGACTTCATCCAGGGATCAGCTGTGGAGCTGTTCAACTCTGAACTTGCTGAAAGCTGATGTTAGCTAGTTCAACTGATATGATTGCTCCTTGTCTTTCATCTGGATTAGCTAATCAGATGCTTTTCATAAATGCTCCATTGCCCAGCCTTTGGCTAGCATTTTAGCCTTCCTGGGATTTTGCAGTGTCCTAGTATCAGCAGGAGGAAGATACAGAAGAGAGATTTGGCATACGTCGTTCCACGTTACAGGGTGAAATCTAGGTCAAAAAGGAATTCCCCTGGGCATACACTCTGAAAACAACCCCTTGTCTTTTGTCAAATTTTGTAGTGGCTCATGTATCCTTGCCTCATATGTTGATGACTGGGCAAATGAATGTTCCTATGTCATGGAGAAATGGGGTGCTCATTTAACCTTTGAATGCTCTATAGATGGAGCGTATAGAAATTCTGTGGAAAAATGTATCTCCTTTGTGGACTGAACAATGGCCTTTAACAAAGCAGAAACTGGATGCTGGCATTTACACAGATCCTTAAGTCACTTTGCAGATAGAAGCTGGGAGAAGTCACCTCGTGCCATCTCTCTACAAGAATCCCAGCACACTAGGACAAAGAGAAAGCTTACTTTGTCATCAGAGAACCCTGATGTTCTACTAAGTCACCTGCGTGACAGAGGAAGTGATCCTCACTGTAGTGGTAAATAGTCAGCTCTGAGTTCTTGATGGGTGTGCACTTCTCAACACCTGCCAAAGATTAAGCAAGTATTAATTCAGGAATATCAAAGGGGAAGGTGTGTTAGCCACATGGAGGTTCAGACGTGTCCCAGCCATTAAGCTAGTAAGGCATATTAAAATTAATGATGTGTGTGTGTGTGTGTGTGTGTGTGTGTGTTTCATATGGGAAATCCAAAACATTTTGGCGGGTTAGCAGAGGTGTGGGCAGTCACCGGGAGCTCAGAGCACTTTAATTACTGCTACAGATGGTGATCTAACCTGGTGGAAGAACTTGTGAGACTGAAAAGTAGCCTTTTTCCCAGATGAGCTAAGGCTCGAAATCCTGGAGACCTTGAAGGGATGGTAGGCATTTCACCTGTTCCTGGGCACTAGACCCCCTGTCACTAGCCGCAGTCCCTCATAGATTTGTGGCCATAGGTCACATAAGGGCAACACCCCAAGTCCCTTCACGTATAGAGGACATGACCACAGGTCATGTAGATTCAAGACAGATCTCCATTTTAATAAGGTACCTAAAGGCCTGAAGGGCTTAGCCAATTAAGCTTTCTTTCCCAGACATTCCTCCCTGCAAAAGGTATTTAACCTCAGGCTCGCCCTGAGAAAATGGGGTACAGTTTTACTCATCTACTTTCCACCATGACAATAAATGTTTTAAAACCATGAACTGCCTCCTTCTTGACGGTATCCACCGTAGGGAGCAATGGAGAAGGGCTTCACTTATAGAGCCAAGTTTAATCTCCTGCAGAAGACCTCTCAGCACTCCCAGCCATGAACACCAAGCCAAGCCAGCCACCCTCAGACCCCTATGGGGCCCAACTAGAGTCTTCCCTTCTTCGGCTACAGACTGGATCCACCAGCCCACAGGCCCCCACTCCATTCACTGCTTTTCGGCAGTTCCCAGTAGCGCCTGGGTGCCCAAGAGCCGGAGAACCAGCTCTGGCTGTCCTCTGGACCTCAGACTTCGCTCCCCACCCTTAAGCGGGGTCCCGTGGCTTCACATAGCCCAACTCCTGCTCACCACTGGCATGGGGTAAGGGCAGTCAAACTTCCGAGTCATGCTTTCCTGAGTGGCCGTAGCCCCATGGTGGAGCAGATGCAGGACCCCACTTAACCCAACAGCAGCTGTCCAAAATGAAAGCTGTGACCCACATCCAAACATAGGAGAGAGCTCCAAGAGTCTTTGAAAGATCTGGAAGAAGAATTGGGGGAACTGGAGGAGATAAGAAGACCAACAGAGTCAGCTTACCTGGACCTTTGGGGTTTCCCAGAGACTGAACAACCAATCAAAGAGCATTCACGAGCTGGACGTGTGCCTCCACCCCCAAATGTATGAAGCCCATGTGCAGCTTGTTCCCCAACAGTTGGAGCAGGGACCGGCCCTGAATCTGTTGCCTGTCTGTGGAGGTTGTTCCCCTAACTAGGCTGCTTATTCTTACAGAAATGCCAATAGCAGAAAAAAAAAAAGACTTGCTATTTATAGTCTGAAAAGAAGACAATATTTTACAAATACAATGTTTCAACTAATTTTATTTGTGCATCGGTGAGATGGCTCGGTTGGAATGGTTTACGGAGTGCAATGCTGGCGACCTGACATTGATCACGGTATAAAGATGGTTAAAGTAAACCCTACAATGTTATCATCCAGTCTCCACGTATCTGTCATAGCTTTAAAAGCCATAATCGCATTACACACAGACACACACAGACACACACACACAAACAAAACAAAACAGAAATGCTTTATTAAGAATAAATCTCATTGCTGTTATTATCCAGCATCTCTAGATAATCCTCTTTGATGATATTCAAGAAGACGTGCTAACTGGTAACTACTGGGGACATAAAGAAGCATGGAATATCAATTAACATGTACATATCCATAACAATCAAGATATGTGAGATACACAGTTGATTACTGATCATCCTATTTTATTAAATCTCTATCAGATACATGAAAATGTTATTTAGGATACATATAAAGTATTTCATGTTTGTTATATTCTCTTTCAAATTAACATTGTTAAAATGTGTTGACAAAAACAGGTCACATTGCGATGCATCTTCTGTGCTTACTTTTTATTCAGTAGAATGACACATGAGAATCAAGAGTTAAAATGTAGTCTTAACTAGTGACTGACCTCCAAGCCAGGCTACATAACAAATTACACATCTGAAGGGAATTTGTAACACTTGTGTTGCCACTTTTATGGTGATACCATACCCCTCTGAAACTATAAGTCAAATTAAATCCTTAGCAATTGAGTTTAATCACAGCAACAAAAAATATGCATTAATACACATCTACAAAGTTTGACACCTGGTTGAGAAATTTCATGAAATTGATAAGAATTATTACAACTACAAACAAAACACAGAGGACCATTACATCATACAGCTTAAACAGATTGTTGACACCTTTTTTTCTCCTGAAAAATAACCTTGTATAACTGAATGTCTATTGGCTATAGATCTTACCAAATCCTTTATAGTCACAGATTCCCTTCAGTGTGGTTCGTTAGATCCTCAAAGACTACTGTGATATGAAAGGATATAAAAGAATGATTATACACTGAAGGTTTTACTCTTGTATAAAAAAACCATAGAGTACAAAATATTACCACACTGAGTACAGTTATACAGTGTGACTTTTTCTCAGGATATTTGAGAATACTGCTACTTGCTATGACTTACCAATTGTGTTTTCATAGGATTCCTATCCAGTATGTGTTATGCATTTGTTGTGAAAGGCTTAATCACGTCGACGACATTGGTAGGGTTTCTCTCCAATGTGAATTTTTTTTTCTTATATATTAAAAAACAACTGATATGCAAATATTGAGTGTAGCGGTAGTTGGTTAATCTGCTCTACTCCTGGGCAGCAGCAGCTGTGCGAGCTCCTCATTGTCTGCCCAAATGCTCTAGATTCTAGAATGAAACACACACACACACACACACACACACACACACACACACACACACACACGCTCACATCCTTTATGTTTAATATGCCTAAATCAGCTAAATGGCTGGGCCACTTCCACACTTCCATGTTGCCAATGCCTCCCCTCCTTAGTTATTACTTACTAAAATCTATAGCTCATCTTTACTTCCCCAGACCCAACTGGGGGAAGGGACCATGGGACCATGGGACCATTCTTCCCCAGCTCTTACATGGCATAGTGATCCTCAATCTTTCTTCTTTGGTTCCCTTGTCTGGGAGTCCTTAAGTCCTGCCTCTGTTTCCTTGCCTATCCATTAGTAGCTGGCAATTTTATTTACTAATTAGAACTAGCTGGGGGCAGGGACCCTCAGCATCTAAAATTCGGGATTCTCATGCACATTGGGAACAGAATTAACATAAGTAGTGCTGGGGACACCATCACATGACAGGGACTGCCAGCAGCAGGCCAGGATGGAGACATCTCAGAAGCCCACAGCAGCTCCTTGTGAAAAAGGATGGTGTCTGGAACCCTGAGAAGCAGGAGATACATCCTTCCAGGGGACCTGCCATCTGAAATAAGGGACTGCCTGCAGTTGGCCGGGATGGGGACATCTCAGTAGCCCACGCACAGCAACTCTTTGTAAAATACAGTTGGTCCCATTTCTCCTAACCTTAGCCCTGGACAATGGCCATATAGATTTCATTTGTGTGTGACTGCTTTTCAGTTGGCCTTGTTGTGTATAATTATTCTATTATATCTCACTTTCCTATTTCTTTCTCCTTTTGCTCTGGTGAATGCTGTGAAACTAGATGTTTCTTGATATAATGATTCTTAAACAATTAAAAATTGAGGCATAGGGGCACAACACAGCACAGTCCTAATGGGCCAGGTGCATGCTGTGTGTTCTCATCTTGGAAACAATGTAATAGCTGCACAATGATAGTTCCAGACTAATGTTTTTCTTGAAAAGAAAGTTTGAAGAAATTATTGGAAAATAAAATAGAGTCGACATTGGGACCTAAAGAAAGAAAAGAGTTATTGAAATTCTGAAATAGGTTTAGCATAACATTTAAGAGTGGTTCCTAGATAAAATTATATACTAGCAAAACTAAGTCAAAACACTGGGACTCTTAGGAGAGTCATTGTGTGTAATGTACAGAAGCAGTTGGACTTGAGAGATGGCTCAGCTGTTAAAGGCTAGGCTCACAACTAAAACTATAAGAAGCAGAAAGCTAGTGGAACTACTGAGTTAAGGGTTAACTTGATTCTTTCTGGCCACCGCCTGGCAGCTTTGCCCAGGTCATTTATCACTAGAGCTTCACAAGAAAATGTAAGCAGCAGACCTCAGAGCTCTGAGCTCTGAAATATAGTAAGTCAAAAGTTAAAATTTAAATAATGAAAAGTTTGCAAGTATTATTATTTTGGCTACAGGCCTGGGAATAGGGGAAGCTTGAAACTTTGGGGAATGATTGTAATTCTTAATTTTTTGTGGGGTGTGGTTATTCTTTTGAATTTGATTTGGCAATGATTATACAATGTCTTTTTTTCTTTTGGAGTATCAATAAAAGACTGGGGCAAGAAAAAGGTGAGAGAGCATGAAAAAAACATGTGAAGAGTGAGTGAAGAGAGAATGTAAAAAGTGAATGTGAGATGTGTATGAAGTGTGTGTATGAGTGAAAGGAGAGTGCATTTAGTGTGTGTGTGAGATGTGTATGAAGAGTGTGTGTGTGAGTTAAAGGGGGAATGCACAGAGGTGTGTAGGAGTGTAGGAGTTCTAGAAAAGAAAAGCACACAGGAGAAAAGCACAGTGTGCAGGAGAATGCAGAGTGTGTGCAGCCTCAAGCTGTGAGTGAGAGAAAAAGGGAGGAGAGAGAGAGAGAGAAAGAGAGAGAGAGAGAGAGAAAGAGAGGAAGGAGAAGGAGAAGGAGAAGGAGAAGGAGAAGGAGAAG
>JANHMN010000002.1:235144361-235166258 GCA_030674055.1 Rhabdomys pumilio
CCTGAGATTCACTCCTCGAAGTGGATGATATGAGATGAAGTGATCACTACCTGTAGCCAGGCAGAACTCCCAGTGAAGGAATGACGATACTAACTGAGGTACAAATCCTTCTTGCTTACAGATAGTGTAGAGACAGAGAAGGAATAGGGTCTGAGGGAATGGACTACCAATGACTAGTCCAACTTCAGACCCATCCCATGGAAAAGAACCAATCCCTGATGCTATTATTGATACTTAATCATGCTGACACACAGGGGCCTATCATATTTGTCCTCTTAGAGGCTTCAGACAGCAGCTGTCCAAAATGGAAGCTGAGACACACAGCAAAACATTGGAGGCAGCTCCAGGAGTCTTGTGGAAGATTTGCAGGAGCAACTGAAGAATCTGGAAGGATAAGAACTTTACAAGTAAACTAAGAGAGCCCACTGGCCTTGATTTTGTTTTGATTAGATATTTTATTTACATTTCAGATGTTATCCCCTTACCCCATCCCTCCCTCCCCCACCCAGGAACACACTATCTCATCACCCCTCCTACTGCTTCTGTGAGGATGTGCCCGGACCTAACCCCCCACTTCCATCTACCCACTGTAGAGAATCGCTCTACCCCAAGCTGGGGGCCAAAATGACAGGACTGCTCTGTCAAGGTTGGAACCCGCACTGCCAAAAGCCTTGGAGGCTAAATTGTTGGAGTCCGCACTGCCCCAAGATGCTCCAGTCCGAGGGGAGGGGTTCAGCAAGACAGTGAGGAGGGACGTGAAGAATAGAGACCAGACCAGACAGAGTGTGATTCAATCCTGTTTATTCTTCAGTCTCTCTTCCTCTCTCCAAGTCCCTAGTTCCAAGTCCAAGTCCCAAGTCTTGAGTTCCTAGTCCCTTGTTCCAGCTACAAGTCTCATGTTCAAGTTCCAAGTTGCTAGTCTCTTCTCCCTAGTTCCTAGTCTTCTTCCAAGTTACCTTCCAAGTGTCTGTCTCTAGTACAAGTGTCTAATGTCTAATCTCAAGTGTCTAATAATTTCTTCTGTCTGCCTCTTGCCTTTTATGTCTCACTTCTAAGCCACACCTTTAATTCATGCCCTTAAATCACACCTTTAAGTCTTTTCTTTAAATCACACTTTTAAGTCTCATACACCCAAGGGAAAATCCTGGGTATCTAAAACAAGATGTTATCAGAATGTGTTCAGTTTTTGTAGGCTATTGTAAACAAGTTTCTTGTCAGGGTATATGCTTCAAGATGGCTGCAAGGCTGATAGCTACCTTCTGTCAGCTCCCCACAACCCACCCTTGAATTCCCACACTTGCAGAGTCCAGCCTTCATGGGATCAAGTATCTTTTCTTTCCCACCTATGCCCGACAGGGCCATCCTCCCATACATATACAGCTGGAGCCATAGGTCCCTCCCTAAGTGCTCCCAGGCTGGTGGTTTAGACTCTGGGATCTCTGGTTTATTGGTATTGTTGCTCTCCCCATGGGGCCTCGAACCCTTTCAGCTCCTTCAGTCTTCACTCTAAGTCCTCCATTGGGAACCCTTTGATCAGTTCAATGGTTAGCTGTGAGCCTCCGCCTCTGTCAAACTCTGGCAGACCCCTAAGGGCACAGCTGTATCAGGCTCCTGTCAACAAGCACTTCCTGACATTCACATCAGTGTCTACCTCTGGTGACTGCACACAGGATGGATACTCAGTTGGAATGGACTCCAGACAGCCCCTCCTTCAGTTTCTGTCCCAAACTTTGTCTCCACATTTGCTGCCTTGACTATTTTGTTATTTCTTCTAAGAAGGACCGAAGCACTGCACTTGGTCTTCCTTCTTCATGAGCTTCATGTGGTCTGTGAGTTGAATCTTGGGTAACCTGCCACAACACTGAACTATGCTACACGATTGGGGATAGGGGCACAGGTCCAGACCATGAATGCTCTTTGATTGATGGTTCAGTCTCTGGGAAGCCCTAAGAATCAAGGCCAGCATCCTAGAGGAGCCACTGCACTCAGAGCAGCAGGTAAGAAACCTCTCCCACTACCCTATCCCCCAGGGTTACAACTGGGAACTAGGGGTGCTCAGGACCCATCAGCCACCCGAACCCCACCCCTCCAAAATAACAATTCCCTTCTGCCCCTTGCCTGGTCCTTTTGGCTGGGACAGACACCTAGCTGGTTTGCTCCCGTGGAGACACCATATCCTGAGCCATCCTAGAGGAGCCACTGCACTCAGAGCAGCAGACACTGTACCCTGAGCCATTCTAGGGGAGTCATTCCACTCAGACCACTGAACACCTAGCTGGTCTGCTCTTGTGAAGACACCACATCCTGAATCATCCAAGAAGAACCACAGCACTCAGAGCAGCAGGATTTTGGGATCCCAAAGGTGGCCCATCCCAGGAGTTTCTCCACCCATGAGTTTAGGATCAAAGGATCACAGAGACATCTGGACTCTGAGGAGTTCTGACACAAACAAGATAACTGAAAAGACAGGCTTCAGTCAAACACAGTGAGTGCAGGTAGCACTAGAGTTAACCAGATGGCAAAAGCCAAGCTTAAGAACATAAGCAACAGAAACCAAAGTTACTTGGCTTCATCAGAACCCAGTTTTCCCACCATAGCAAGCAGTGGAAACTCCTTGACACCGGAAAAGCAGAATTCAGAATTAAAATCACTTCTCATGATGATGATAGAGGATTTTTAAGAAGGACATAAGTAACTCACTTAAAGAAGTACAGGGGAACACAGGTAAACAGGTAGAAGTCCTTAAAGAGGAAACACAAAAATCTTTTAAAAATTGCAAGAAAACACAAACAAACAGGTGAAGGAATTAATCAAAACCATCCAGGATCTAAAACTAGAAATAAAAACAATAAAGAAATCTCAAAAAGAGACTACTCTGGAGATAGAAAACCTAGGAAAGAGATCAGGAGTCATAGATGCAAGCATTACAAACAGAATACAAGAGATAGAAGAGAGAGTCTCATGCACAGAAGATACCATGGAAAACATTGACACAACTGTCAAAGAAAATGCAAAATGCAAAAAGCTCCTAACCCAAAACATCCAGGAAATCCAGGACACAATAAGAAGACCAAACCTAAGGATAATACGTATAGATGAGAGTGAAGATTCCCAACTTAAAGGACCAGTAAACATCTTCAATAAAATTATAGAGGAAAACTTCCCAAACCTAAAGAACGAGAGGCCCATAAACATACAAGAAGCCTACAGAATGCCAAATAGACTAGGCCAGAAAAGAAATACCTCCTGTCATATAATAACCAAAACATCAAATGCATAAAACAAAGAAAAATACTAAAAGCAGTAAGGGAAAAAGTCAAGTAATATATAAAGTCAGACAGATAAGAATTACACCAGACTTTGCACCAGAGACAATAAAAGCCAGAAGATCCTGGACTGATATCATACAGACCCTAAGAGAACACAAACGCCAGCCCAGACTACTATACCCAGCAAAACTCTCAATCACTATAGATGGAGAAACAAAGATATTTCATGACAAAACCAAATTTGCACAATATCTTCCCATGATCCCAGCACTTCAAAGGCTAATTGATGGAAAATGCCAGGACAAGGAAGGAAACTACAACCTAGAAAAAACGAGGAAGTAATCTTCCAACAACACCCAAAGAAGATAGCTACACAAACATGATTCCATCTCTAATAACAAAAATAATAGGAAGCCACAATCATTTTTCCTTAATATCTCTTAACATCAATGGACTCAATTCTCCAATAAAAAGATGTATACTATCAGACTGGATACACAAACAGGACCCAGAATTTTGCTGCATATAGGAAACATACTTCAGTGACAAACACAGACACTACCTCAGAGTAAAAGGATGGAAAACAATTTTCCATGCAAATGGTCCCAGGAAACAAACTGGAGTAGTGATTCTAATATCAAATAAAATCAACTTTCAACCAAAAGTAATCAAAAAAGATAAGAAAGGACACTTCATACTCATCAAAGGAAATATCTACAAGGATGAAATCTCAATTCTGAACATTTATGCAACAAATGCAAGGGCACACACATACATAAAAGAATCTTTACTAAAGCTCAAAACACACATTGCACCTCACACAATAATAGTAAAGGATTTCAACACCCCACTCTCAGCAATGGACAAATCATGGAAATAGAAACTAAACAGAGACACATTGAAATTAACAGAAGTTATGAACCAAATGGATTAAGCAGGTATCTATAGAACATTTCATCCTAAAACAAAACAATATGCCTTATTTCTCAGCACCTCATGGTACCTTCTCCAAAACAGACCACATAATTGGTAACAAAACTAGTCCTCAACAGACACAAAAAGAATGAAATAATTCTTTGCATCCTATCAGATCACCACGGACTGAAGCTGGTCTTTAATAATGACAAAACTAATGGAAACCCACAAGCACATGGAAACTGAACATCGCTCTGCTCAATGATGACTTGGTCAAGGAAGAAATAAAGAAAGAAATTAAAGACTTTTTAGAATTTAAGGAAAATGAGGACACATCATACCAAAACTTGTGGGACTCCATGAAAGAAGTGCTAGGAGGAAAACTCATAGCTCTAAGTGCCTACAAAAAGAAACTGGAGAGAGCATACATTAACAACTTGACAGCACACCCAAAGCTCTAGAACAAAAAGAAGCAAACACACCCAAGAGGAGAAGACAGCAGGAAATAATCAAAATCAGGGCTGAAATCAACCAAGTAAAATGTATCCTTGAGCCAGGTAGTGGTGGCACACACCTTTAATCCCAGCACTTGGGAGGCAGAGGCAGTCGAATTTCTGAGTTCAAGGACAGCCTGGTCTACAGAGTGAGTTCCAGGGCTATATAGAGAAACCCTGTCTCGAAAAACAAAGGAAAAAAAAAAACCAAAAAAATGTAACCTTGAGTAATGACTAACATCCAAATCATACTACATAACAAATCACAACATGTGAAGGGAATTTGTAGCACTTGTGTTGTGACATCTCATGTGATCTCCTACCCCACTAAAGCCATATGCCAAATTAAATTCTTTAAGAAGTTGCTTTAGACATTGGGTTTTAGCACAGCAACAGAGAATGCATTAATACACAGCCATAAAGTATGACACTTGCTTCAGAAATTTTATGTAATTAAAGAAAAACAAGATTACAATCTCAAAGAAAATATAGAGGAACATCTCATTATACAGATTTAATAAATTGTTGACACATTTTTTCCTCCTGAAAAATAATTTTGTGTGTTGGTTATAGATCTTATCAAATCTTTTATAGTTATAGATGCACTTCAGTGTGGTGCCTTATGTCCTCCAAGGCTACTGTGATGTGCAAAGAATTTAAGATTGATTATACACTGAACAAATTACTCTTGTACAAAGGAACCTTAAATTGCAAAATGTTCCCACACCGATTTCAAATATGGATTCTTCTGCAGTATGACTTTCTCATGGTATTTGAGAATATGGCTACATGCAAATGATTTACCAATTGCTTATTCAGAGGATTCCTGTTCAGTATGTATTATGTATTTGTGGATAACTGTGTTGTAAAAAGGCCTTATCATATTAATTTCATTGGTAGGGCTTCCTCTACAAGATGGTTATTTTTTTATTTATTGAAAAATGACTGATAGGCAAATATTGGGTGTATTAGTAATAGGTTAATTTCCTCTGCTCCCTGAGAGTGGCTGTGCAAGTCTACCAATCAGAATCAGCTGAGGATAGAATGCACATCATCACAAATGCATGGTTCTTGGGCAATTTGGGAACTGATTTAAAACAAGTAGCAACAGAACCAATCCAAAATATTTCACCAGTTTCTTCCATTATCAGGAGGCAGGTAGCTGGATCAACAGGTCATCTCATCATCGCCACCAATAAGCCTTGTCAAAAGGGGGACATTCTGCAATATATGAATCTTACAACAAGGTTTTCAGTACTATTAAGATATTCCTATGGATTGTGCAAGGTGCACTGTTCAGTTAAGGATGAATTTTTGATTCTGATTTGAGCAGGTAGAAGAAAACTATCCTTTTAAGTTAATTTAATCCATAAGCAATTGTAATAAATCTTCACTCATGCCATAGGAATGATGGCATGTTGAATCTTAAGTGTTCCATAAGCAACAATATGAATCGTCTACTTTTATCTGAAGTTTTTTCTAGAGACATTTTATGTCTAGGCTAGTTATAGGGCTGTTCCCATGTGGAAGAATCAGCAAATCATGTTTCCTGCTTGTTTGATTTTCTGAAACTTTTTTTTCCTTTAGCCAAGATTTTCAGGGGACTTCTCCTTTCATATCTGATCCATATCACTCTGTAAGGTGTCCAAAGCCTTTTCTTCTTTCCTACTAGCACAAATACAGAGTCTTTCTCCCATAATAGCATGTCCTTGTTCCAGTAACACAAAATCATCAAAGGTAGAGGCCGATTCAAAAAAACAGATTCTTTCTGTTCAAGTTTGCCCTTACTTCAATCTCTTAGGGGAGTTTTAATATCATAACCACCAAACTTATTTATCTATGCATACATAAGTTCTGCCTTCTATGGAGATTCATATCTCTTTGGATCTATATCCTTTCCCTTTACATAACTTGAACAAACATCTTTTCATATGTATTTAACTTCAATTAAATTTCCCCCTGCTTACTATATAAGCCAATTTCTAGGCTCTCAAATAACACCTGTACTTTACCACCAAAAAACAAATCCATATGACTGTTTGAACTGTAAAACCCACATTCTATTAACAGTTGATAACTGTCAACTCCATAAGCCCCTATCCCTAAATCCTGATTGTTGGGAAAATCTAGCTCTAACTTGGCATAGAAGTTTCTTGTGTTCTCTCCTTATTTTTATAATTTTCTTTTTTTCTTATTCATTTATTGTTCAATCTTTTTTTTTAACAATTCAGATTTTATAGCATTGTTTATCCACCCTCTAACTCTTCCTCATCTTACTCCTCCTACCCCAGTCTTCAAGATGTTCGTATGCACAATCCTCACCCCACTCCCTGGGGCCCCAAATTTTTGGAGGGTCTACTCTGACTGAGTTCAGACCCAGTAGTCCTCTGCTATGTATCAGGTGGTTTATGCTACTTGGTTGGTGGCTCAGCGTCTGAGAGATCACACAGGTACAGGTCAGTTCAGACTGCTTGACTTCCTATATAGTCGCCCTCCTCCTAAACTTCTTCCAGCTTTTCCCTAATTCAACCTCATGAGTCACCAGTGTCTATCCATTGATTGGGTGTAAATATCTGCATCTGACTCTTTCACCTGCTTATTGAGCATCTTGGAAGTCAGTCATAACAGCCCTCTATTTGTAAGCACACTATAGCATCAGTAATAGTGTCAGACTTTGGGGCAACCCATTGAGATAGATCTCAATTTTGGCATGTCACTGGACCTCATTTTGCTCAGTCTCTTCTCCGGTTTTGTTCCTGCAGTTCTTTCAGACATTAATAATTGTGGGTTAACATTTTAGACTGCAGGATGTCAGCTCTGAAACATTCTGGCTCACTTGGGGAAATGTGTGTGTTACAAATCACACATTATGTTCCAAGTATGTCATGATCTAGCAGCAGCTTTATTACCATAAACTGCTGTCACTTGCATTACCTGAGACTGAGTGGTGTTGGATCTGAGAGGACCCCATACCAGAAAGGCTCTACTACATGGTTTACACTCACAGACTTTCTCTCCATTGTGAGTACTTTCATGATGATGAAGTCTGTAAACATGTACAAAGGCTTCCCCATATTGAATGCATTCATAGGGTTTCTCTTTCATGCTGATGAAAACTTGGGAAATTTGAAAAGGCTTCACAATATTAAATGTATTCACAAGTTTCTACGCAGTATGGATTGTTTCATGGTGATGAAGACTATAGAAGTGTGCAAAGGCTTCATCATATTGAAAATACTCAAGGATTTTTCTACATTATGGTTTCTTTTGTGCTTCTGAATATGACTGACATATGAAGGCTTTACCACATTGCTTACATTCATAGAGGTTCTCACCTGCATGTCTTCTTTTATGTATTAGAAGAGGATTGCAACATAAAAGGCTTTATCCTGTTGATGACATTCACAGGGTTTCTCTTGAGTGTCTTCTTTTATTTACTTGGAGAGTACTGTGACTTGCAAAAGGTTTACCACATTGCTTGTATTCATAGTGTTTCTCTTCAGCGTGTAGCATTTGATGTACTAGGAGATGACTCTTTTCTGCAAAGGCTTTACCACATTAGTTACATTCAGAGGACTTCTCTCCAGTACATGTCCTTTTATGTATTTGAAGATGATTGGGACATAGAAGAGCTTCAGAACATTGATGATATTCACAGGGTTTTCTCCAGTATATGATCCTTTGTGAAAAGGTTTAAAACCACATTGCTCAAATTCAAAAACTACTCTCATGTATGTGTCCTTTTATGATTGTGATGACAACTGCTTTGTGAAAAAGCTTTACCACACTGGATTCACTCAAAGGGTTTCTCTCAAATATGTGTTCTTTTATGTATATTAAGGCTACTGATTTGTGAAAAAGTTTGACCAGATTGATTATATTAATACAGTTTCTCCCCTGTATGTTTTCTTTTATGTATTTTAAGGTCACTACTTCCTGCAAAGGCTTTACCACATTGGTTACATTTATAGGGTTTCTCTCCAGTATGTGTTCTTTTATGATATTTGAGAGCAGTGCCTCCTGTAAAGGCTTTACCACATTCGGTACATGCATAGGGTTTCTCCCCTGTATGTGTTCTTTTATGACATTGGAGACCACCCCTTGCTGCAAAGGTTTTACCACATTGGTTACATTCATAGGGTTTCTGTCCTGTATGTGTTTGTTTATGTTTTTTCAGATGACTGCTTTGTACAAAGGCTTTACCACACTGGTTACATTCATAGGGTTTCTCTCCAGTATGTGTTCTTTTATGTATTTGGAGTTCAGTCCTTACTGCAAAGGCTTTACCACATTGGTTACATTCATAGGGTTTCTCTCCTGTGTGTGTTGTTTTATGATATTTGAGAGCAGTGCCTCCTGTAAAGGCTTTACCACACTGGTTACATTCATAGGGTTTCTCTCCTGAATGTGTTCTTTTATGATATTTGAGACCACTGCTTCCTGCAAAGGCTTTACCACATTGGTTACATTCATAGGGTTTCTCTCCAGTATGTGTTCTTTTATGATATTGGAGAGCACTGCTTGCTATAAAGGCTTTACCACATTGGTTACATTCATAGGGTTTCTGTCCTGAATGTGTTTGTTTATGGCTTCGGAGATAACTGCTTCTTACAAAAGCTTTACCACACTGGTTACACTGAAAAGGTTTCTCTCCTGTATGTGTTCTTTCATGATTTTTGAGATCACTTCTTCGTACAAAGGCTTTGCCACATTGGTTACATTCATAGGGTCTCTCTCCATTATGAGTTCTTCCATGCCTTTGAGTATGACTCTGATATGCAAAAGCTTTACCACAATGAGTAATCTCAGAGGCTTGCTCTCCAGTAAAACTTATTTCATGCCTGCAAAGAAATTGGCACATGTGAAAGCTTTCTCATATTAATTATACTGATGAGTGGTTTTATCTGTATGAATTCATTTACAATTTAGTTAAATTGTAAAGGGTAATCTGATTTTAACGTAATATCACTTTAATAACATTCAAAGGTATTCTCCTTCATGCTTAAAATGGGAAGAGTATTGATTACATGGCTCACATTTATAGCACCCATTTTTAATAAGAAGTTATTCACATATTTGAAGAGAACAGGAAGAACTCAGAGCTTTTGCACACTGATTGCATTCATAAATTTTGCTATTATGTGAATAATACTACACTGGTAATATAAACCACTGCTAACAGAAAAAAATTTCTACTTCCCTAATTCTCATAAAGGTTTTCAGCAGTTTGAGTTAGTAAATAACCTCAATAATATTGGGAAACTAATTATTTATAAACTTTTAGCACATTTAGAAATGTCTACTCAAAGTGGACAGTACTATATATCTTCTGATTGTTCTGGAAAAGAGAAAGGTATGTTGCTTCTTTCACTATCCCTATGCTCAGATGGCTTGTATCCATCAAGACCTATGACATCCATATTATAAAAAAGAATAACAAATGAAAGAGTTCCACATTACATTCACAGAGTTTGACTTTTTCCCTCATATTGTTGTGGTACAGGGATTAAAGTTTCTCCACAAAACCATCCTTAATCTCATAAACTGTCCATCTCAATAAATTTAGCAATGTTATTACAAGTATACGGTTAAGAACAGATTTACTATGGATTACTTGGTCATTACAAGGTCTTAGACATATACGTATCACCTAATAAATGTGTTTCCCTTTTGCAATAGCTAAGTGGTATGAGACTGTCCAGACTGGCAGCTCTAGAGCATGGCTCTACTGAGCTTGATTCAAATAGTGACATATCTGTTAAGCCATTCTTTCTGTATTTTTGAACTTAAAGGAACACCTTGAATATAGAAACTGGATGTCTGCCATCGACATTCATGGTTTTGTGAAGTTTAATAATCATCTATAACTTAAAGCAATGCATATTTTATCCTATTACTTTTGTTTACAACTTGTATCACATATTAAACTTTAATCATAGGCATTATCTTATCAGCTTGCACATGAAAATTACCTTCCATGTCTTCTAGAACTTTGAAAATGTTCACCAATAGAATAGTCTTCCCAAACGTAGCCTAAAATATGGTACCAGAGAAAGTAGGTTACATTATTGGAAAATAGGCAACATTTAAGTTATTGAGTTGAGGGAACTTTAGAACCATATCTCATTTATTCACCTCATTCTTCCTCATTCTCAACTTAAATTACAAAAACAAATAACAAAGAAACAGATGTGCCTATATTTTAAAAGTGAAAAAAAAAATCACTGTATTACCTATATCTATGAGATTCCTATAGGTTTCCAACATCACATCTTTGTAGAGACTCTTCTGAGAAGGATCCAGCAAAGCCCACTCTTCTGGAGTGAAGTTCACATGCACGTCCTCAAAGGTCACGACATCCTAAAAGATCCAGTATATATGTACATAAGAAAGCGTGATTCCAACAACAGTGTAAATGTGTACTTCAAAAGGAATACTGACTTTCCTGCCCATCCACATAGGAATTTTTATGCAATAAGCAAACAGTCTTTCACAGTTAAAAACAAACAAACAAACAAACAAACAAAACCTTAAGTAAATGTAGAAGTAAATAAATGATCTCTGGGAACCTGATGACTCTGTATTTAGATGTTGGGTATGAAACCATGTAGAATCCTGCCAGACCTTCCTCACTTTCTGTTCCCTGAGACTCAATACCCATGGGTGCCCTTAGGACTGCAGTTTCTTCTCACCTGTCCAGGCCTCCTGTAGATACAAAAGACCATTTCCATCTTCTCTTCTCTTCTTACTCCATCTCTGTGTCTGAGCTCTGAACTATGGGCAGAAACTCTCTACTTAACCACAGTCCAGTCCTCCAGAAGACAAGTAGTCTGTCCAAAGACACATCCCACTATCTGTTACCCTAGACCCAGTTCTCAAAGTTGCCCAACACTCTGCAGCACAATATCAGAGAAACCTTCCTTTGCCCATTTCCATGTGACCAGTTTTCAAGTTCTCTTCCAAACAACTGAGGGAACTATACCAGGAAAAATGTGAACTTGACCAATGTTACCTGTGCTTGTATACAAATAAAATAAAAACTGATTTCATGACTCCTCCAAAAGTAACTTAAGTGACCCCTAAAATGTTATATTTCTGACCTTTCAGTTACTACATGTCTGTCTTCCACACAGAGAGGCCTGATGGTATAGAGTTCTGTCAATAAAGGTAGGTGACCCGAAGGTGGTCTATGGCTCTGCAGCTCTTCATGACCCCTAGTGATTTCAGGCAACACTAGCTCCACTGAAGTCTAACACAAACAATATTGAATAATGATTTAATATCTGCTTCCTGACACATGGATTATGTTACAAGATGTGAAATCTGTCTTGTGTACCTATCCAGCACTAAACACACCTAAGAGACTTCTACATCTCAGAAGCTCCTTTTGTAACCAAGAATTGAAGTTTTGGGTAACATGTCCTTATTACTGAAAGTAATAGAAAGGCTAAAGGATTCTAGTTAGTTTCTGAAGTATGATCCCCATCACCTCTTTTTTATTAATTTCTAAATTACTTATAAAATTAGTCACACAAAACAATATAGAAGGTTCACAAATTCTAGAACTCAAACCTCCACTTTTGCAATGTCATCCTACTGTATACCAAAAGCACTGCCTGTGTGTATACACTGGATAGTGACATTTAAGTTTCACACCTTGCCACTCAAAATTCTACAGACCCTCCCTTGGAATCCACCCTCAGGAATGGTCAAAGGACAGGGGCCTCTGCTATTATCACTACATGGGGCAACAGAACCACACTCTGAACCATGGTCCCTCTTAGTACCAGTAGATCTGACTCCAATACCTCAGCTGACTTGTTCCTCCTGTCCTGGCGACAGAGATGGCCACAGTCACCAGGGCATGGCTTGTGGTCTCCTGCATAGCTTGTAACACATGCATCTGAGGTGAATCTTGTAAAGAATCTGTGTGGTGAGAGCTGCACTGCCCCACGTTTGGGGGCCAAAATGTTGAGAACCACTCTGTCACTGTTGGAACCCTCACTGCCAAAAGCCTTGGGAGCTAAATTATTAGATCCCATACTGCCCCAAGCTGCTCTAGTCCTCGGGTCGAGGTTCAGCAAGAGAGAGAGTGAGGACAGATACGGAAGAATGGTGACCAGACAGAGTGTGATTCAATTCAGTTTACTCTTCAGTCTCTCTTCTTCTCTCCAAGTCCCTAGTTCCCAGTCCCAAGTCTCAGGTCCTAATCCTAGTTCCTTGTCCCTAGTTCCTAGTACCAAGTTGCTAGTCTCCTTCCCAGTCACTAGTCTTTTTCCAAGTGCCTAGTTCCTAGTTCCTAGTTGCTTTCTTCTGGTCTCGAGTCTCAAGTACTCTTCCAAGTACAAGTGTCTAATAATTTCTTCTGTCTGGCTCTGGCCTTTTATATGTCTCACTTCTCAGCCTCGCCTTTAAGTCTTATCTCTAAATTATACCTTTAAGTCACGCCCTTAAGTCGCAGCTCTAAATCACACTTTTAAGTCTCACACACCCAAGGGAAAATCCTGGGTATCTAAAACAAGATGTTATCAGAGTGTGCTCAGCTGTTGTAGGCTATTGTGAACAAGACTCTTGTCAGGGTATATGGCTCAAGATGGCTGCAAGGATGATAGCTGTCTTCTGTTGGCTCCCTACACCTGTAAGCCACCTTCCACTAGTGCTCCTGATTGACAGGCCTGCCAGAGTCCCTCATTAGCTTGGAAAACTCAGCTGGGCATCAGGACAGTAAGTAGCAGGTCCTCTACCTGGAGACTACAGAGCAAATGACTCAGACAGCTGAAGTCATCCAAGCTCTGCTGTTCCACCCGAAATGCAGACATAGCCCTAGTCTTGGAAATTTGCATTTATTAAGATGTTCCAGTCTCCCAGAGCACTTATTTTCCTTGTTAAAGGCACAGGGTCCTTTCTTTGCATATTCAATTATACATGCAAGTCCAGTGCAGCCATCTCTGCTTCATACTGGGGAAGACCTGCAGCCAAACTGCAATCAAATTCATAGAGTAGCAACAATTAAAAAGTTGCTATGAATTTTAAAGCTATAAGCAGATAATAGGAGAGAAATAAAAAAAAAGCAGAAATAAAAATTATAGGACATCACTGCTTCTAGATATGGTTGAATAGAAAATTTATTATACAGAAAAGAGAGAACATAGGCAGACCCAGTTATATCTGGGATAGTTTTAGAGTAGACATGGCATTGAACCTTGTGGAGAGGTAGGATGGGAGAATGAAGAGTCAGACCAACAGATCAGAAAAAGACCAGTTCCCAAATGGTTGGATGGCATAAGGAGTGGCAGCTGGGAGACTGGCAGCCCTACTCCTGGGCTAGAGGGTGAAGTGTGCCATCAATATTCTGTAACAGGTAGGGACTGTGGTCTGAGGAGAGAACCAGACAGCCAGGTTTGCTTCCATTTGTTAAATAGGCCCCTCAGCTCCTTGTCCCAGAGCTTCAGACTTAACACCAGGGAGAAAGGAGGAGGAAGAAAAGATGGTTATACCCTCAAAGATTATTTTTAAGAGTTAAAACACACTTTATGGTGCAGTATTTTTGAGAAACTAAACATACGTACTAGAGCACACCAAGTAGCACTCACATCTTTTCTCTCACACTGTATATGTTCACACAGGAATAACAACATTCCTGTTAGGCACAGCCACACCAGTTTGTCTAGATCTTCTTTTGTTTGAACTAGTGAAAATACAGAAATTTGGTTTCTGGATATAAGTTCTGTTCCTCATTTAGATTCCTCATTACCCCGATCTGAGAAATCAAGATGGCCAGTGTGGAATTTAACTCACTGTCTAAGATTGCTTACTTGACTATTCATGGTGCATGCCAACTACTGCAAAAGCGAAACAGCCTCGCCTTCCTTCTTCCTCCTCCGTTTCTGTGCTGCAATTATACCGGCTTCATCTGTGGTCAGTGAACTCAATTCTTATACAGGTCCCTCTTTATTTGTAAGCCCCTCACCCCTAATCCAGGGAGGTTTGACAACACTCACTCCCTGGTGGTTTTGTCTCTTTCAATCAGCAGCCAGACTGAAAGGAGTTGTAGGACTATTTTCCAAGCACTGGGCAGCAGAGGCAGGTTCAGGTGTTCAAAGGACGTCCTAACTGCATGGCATAAGGAAAGCCTGAGCTATAGGAGATGTGGCTCTAAACAGATAGGAAATCTCTTTAGAAAAGGGAATGGCATTCTTAATTTCTTAATTAAATTCAATGTTTCTGTGAAACATTGGATAATCGAATCAAGTAAGAGATCAGAGCACCTATGAATAAAGAAAATGAAATTTAAAAACTAATAACAAAAATTGAGTTTTTAGTTGGGTGGTGGTGGCGCACGCCTTTAATCCCAGCACTTGGGAGGCAGAGGCAGGAGACTTCTGAGTTCGAGGCCAGTCTGGTCTACAGAGTGAGTTCCAGGACAGCCAAGGCTACACAGAGAAAGCCTGTCTCAAAAAACAAAAAACAAACAAAACAACAACAACAAAAAAACCAAAACAAAAAAAAACTGAGTTTTTAAAGAGATAAATATAAATGAAAAACCATATTGGTATACTGATTTCAAAAAAGAGCAGACCCTTCCTGGTAGAGGTGATGGCATTAATAAGATAGTGCTTGACTTTGCCGGTATGTGTAGGGTTAACTGCTGAGATCTATAGCATGACACACACAGCTACAGCTAATGGCATGTGTTTTACATTTCTGAGCTGACTTAGATGTGTCAACATCAATTGCTCATATCTACATAATACCTGTCCTAAAATAAGAATTCATTATCCACTGGCTCAGGCTAACCTTACGGAAATAAACACCCACCAATCTAGTTTTGTTTAATCCTATGTAATAGTAAATATTCACTGTGAAATTATAAAATTATTCACCCTACCTGAATCAGGTCCTACTCCAGAATTCTGACACCCGCAGCTGACCCTCATAAACTTTTTTTTTTTTTTTTGGGGTTTTTTTTTTTTTTTTTTTTGTTTTTCAATACAGGGTTTCTCTCTGTAGCCCTGGCTGTCCTGGCACTCACTCTGCAGATCAGGCTGGCCTGGAACTCAGAAATCTGCCTGCCTCTGCCTCCCAAGTGCTGGGATTAAAGGCGTGTGTCACCACCGCCCGGCTACCCTTATAAACTTTAGTCTGTGATCTAGCTATTGCCTGCCGTGTTTCACCTGACACTAAATAAAGTAAACCATTCCTCCTGTTCTCATCTGAAAATGGAAGAAATGGACAGTTCATCATATGATTCAAATGAGCAAATTTACAATGTTGTTGTGCTGCATTCTTTTAATTCAAGAATTTATGAATTTTCATCAAGCAAAAAGCAAGGTCACTGCCCTGAGGAGCAACAGACAGAGATCAAGGCTACCTGTGTCAACAGAGCTTGTCTTAGGAACATCTCTATAAAAGGAAGATGATGCAGCTCTCCCAGAATTAACATATCATCTCAGAAAGAAATCACTCCACACACAACATTAACACATTAATTAGGAACAATCTCATTAAAGACAGCATGGATTCAGCTCTGACTAATGCTCAGAGAGGAGACAACCAAAAACAGATTTTGGATACTGTCATCCATAAGTTTGTTTCCTGTTCAGGCACCAGGTTATTTTGAACAATTTAAATATGGACTAGAGATTGTAAGTCCTACATAAGACAGCTGTGAGATTTACACAGCAAAGATCCCCAGAATCATTGATTAAGTGCATCAGAGCCCTGAAATAGCAGGTCAGTTTCCAGTGATGGGTTCCTGAGTTGGAAGTGAAGATGAGAAAGATAGGAAACGTAGAAGGTAGAATGTACAACAGCTGTGGTGGGGAGATCTTGCACAAGCTCTGTCTATGTCAAGTAAGCTTCTTAATAGTAGCATCTTGTGTATTACTTACAGGGGATAAAGGGAACGAAATGGAGACTTCTATGAAGGCAGCAGTAACTACCATACACTGGGACAAACTCAGGAGAAGTGGAATAAAACAACTCTGCACAAGGGAATCCATTACTGACCAAGCCCACAGTTGACTTGGGACTGATACCCATATCATCCTATGCTGGAAAGACTTGGAATCTCAGGATCTGAAGCTTCTCCTCCCCAAATGCCCTGGTTGCAAAGCATTCCAACCTCTGCCAACCCTAACCCTGGCTTAGGAGAAAGAGCACTGTTTTCTATTCAATAACCAGGTCCTTAGGTAAAGCTCCTAAAGCTAAAGGCTCCAGGCTGTTAAGGGGCTAGAATTTAGGAAGGAGATATGCAATTCTCCACACATTAGGACCAAGCCTTATTTGATTGGACCAGCACAGATCATACAGTGTTGTCCTTTTCAAAGAGATGTCACCAGGTGCAGTCCTGCTCTTGTGGCAAAACTATGCTTTTCTCAAGTAAACTGGATTTTTATGGGACACTAGGCCTTAATGTTGGCTGTGACCCTGTAATGCCTCATCGAGCAACTTGTCAGGGGCCTGTTCTTTGATATCAGCATGAGCCTAATGGCTGACTGTAAGTCAGATTTGTCCCCTTTGTTAAGGTTTGGAGACAAATGTCTGGACAATCCTGGTAAGCAAACATGTATACTACAATACTGATTTTTAACAGGACTGCATTTTTAGCATGCTACATACCTGTCAGGTGTTTTACAGGCAGTGCTTCCTCAGATAAATTCTACTTAGCGTCACTTAATATTTCCTAAACATTGGCAATTCCTTATATCATCAATTCTACACTTGTACAGCACAGCTCAATACTGGAGCGATACCCAACACACTGAGATTTCTTTTTACAGCCTTCACAATACCAACTCCAAGTGGAACTTACACCTACAAGTTCATTGCTAAGAGCAGAACTTAGAGAAGATACTGGAGAAACCAGGGCTCTCAGGTTTGGCATCATGCGGAGTATATTTCGACACACAAGCCACTGCTGCACAGTTTTGTGCAGATGCTCCCATAACAAAGTTATTCAGAGGCCACGGCCGGGTACAAGAAGAGACCACAAAAGACCTCACAGGAGGCTGCATGAGTCTGGCTGCTGTTTACTATCCAGACACCCGGAAGACCCACTACACGTGCGTACTTTGCTAAGCCGCTTCCGCCTCCGGTTCCTGGGAGATGATCTTGCACTTACCATGTCTGCGGTTCTGAACTTGCCGAGCTCCGCTCACAGCTCCCATCAGAGACACTCAGAATGTTTCACCCAGAAACACTCATGCCGGCTGAGTTACAGGAAGAAACTCGCAGGCTCCTTACCAGGAAGTGCCGCCTCCTCTTCCGAGTGTCAGGTTCATGTGAAGGTTCTGATTGGCTAGCGCCACTTGAGTGACATAATCACTACTCTTAGGATTAGAGTCTCTTAAAGAGACACAGCATAGTGGTTCCAGTTTTGGCCAATCCTTTTCCAGATCTGCAGATTTGAAGTTCAGAAGCACAAGTGCCTCTCCTCCAATAGCTTATTTGTTCTCCCATCAAGCTCCTGGGAGAAAGTAAGAGTTCACATCCCTGCTTCTCAACTGCCTGCTTCTAACCACGTGGGCAGTGATGCTGTGTTCATTGCTTTGCAAATTTGGAGCTTTCCTGAGCTCCAGTCACAGCACTCAGTAGGGACTTCCACTTCCTCCTGGATTCAAGTTGTATAGCTCTCACAGTCAGTAAGTCAGATTACAATGGAGTTAGTAATCTGTCCCAGAAATGGACAGGTGCCCAGAATATTAAAAATTAAGAATGATTTTAGAAAACAATATTTCATTTTGTGCCTTCAGGCTGGGTTCAGGTAAACTGCAAGTTCTTTTCACCTGATGTTTATGAGACACCCGTCAGAGCAAAGCAGGAAATAAGTGACAGACACCTTGGAGCACTCTTCTTAATCAGCCGAAAGTCCTCAGTGAGTCTGTAAAATGAAAATAGCAACAACAACAACAGCAAATCTGCAGCTATATTACATATAGTAAAGTTTCTCCAGATGAACAGAGCTGATAGAATGAGTCTCTGTTATGTAGGAAATGCATTTATTAGATGGCTCACAGGCTGCGGTTCAACTAGTCTAACAATGGCTGTCTTCAAATGGAAAGATTAACAATCCAATAGTGGTTTAGTCCATGTGGCTGGATGTCTCAGCTGGTCTCAGTAAATACCTTAATTTTGTAAGATAAGCGCTATTGCCAGAAAATAAAACAAATAAACAATAACAGCAACAACAAAAAGTTACTAAACAGAGTTAGGGAATAAGACAAAGAGAAAGAGCTACCATCTTCAATGTCCTTTATATATGTAGGCTGTCACCATACAAAGTGTCCTAGGTTAAAGGTGGATTTTATCACCCCAAATGACCCAAATTAAAAATATTTTCCCCAGTTCGAAAACTTTACTTTTGAAAAATCCTGCAGAGTATCCAACTCTTTGAGTTTTATTTAATTCCAGATGTGTTCAATTTGAGTATCAAGAACAGCTAACACAACAGACAAGACAGAACAGCTGGGAAAGATTTTTTCCTGTATCAGGTGAGGAGAGCATAGGAGCCATTTCCAAAGCAATGCCTTTCTTCAAGAAAGGGAACACTGAAATTTTACTTAGGTATTCTAGATACATTTAGACATAGGTTTGCCTACTCCTATGAATGTTAAGTTAAATCTTTTTCTGAACATGATCAAATATAAAAGCTGAGATATTTAAGGGCATTGTTACCTCAAAGTCATCCAGAAATATATGTAAGTTATACAAATGGTGGACAGAAAGGCATCTGGAAAGTTCCTCTTGTATTATAAGATCTTAGCTGAAAATCAAGGGACAGCTGAGAGCTCATATTTTGAACTCCAGACAAGAGGGAGCTAGCAATATGGGCATGGTCAGAAGATATTAAAGCTGGAAAATGCACCCATGTGTCACACCTCTTCCAAAAAGGACACACCTGTGCTGCTTCCCAAATAGTTACACAAACTAGGAAATATGTATTCGAAAATTTGAGTCTATGGGAGTCTAATTCATTTAATTACCACATGTTTCCTGAAAAGTGAAAATAACTTTTTATCTGATTTCACTGTACCATATCCTTAAGAGAGACTCTTATGTTTTCAACCTACAATGTTAAAAATGAAACAACCATTACAAGAAAGAATCTCAGCATTGTAAAGAATGAACAGACCAAACGTGGACAAAATTCAACAGGTATAATATCAAAACTTACAGCTTCTTGTTCAGCAACGTGAGATTATGATGAAATTGCCTTAACCACCAGGTCTTAGGTATTTCTACTCTTCTAGCTCTGACACCTGAAACACACACAGATTCATTCCCAGAAACTCCACCATCTTCCTGCAGCTTTTCTCAAAGCTGGTCTTTGTATCTCAAGTCTGTTAATTGTAGTATTCTCTTTCATTTTATTGAAAGTGGGTGAGTGGGCTCCAGGAACCATTCAATTGTTAAGAGCACTGTTCAATCCCTTTCATTTCCAGGCACTCAAATGGCAGTTCACTAGCTGTACTTCTATCAGATAGTTGGATATAAGTGGGTATCTGGCATTGACTTGGATGGTTATATAAATGATATATCTTCTGTAAGTCCTCACATTTAGATTTAAAAATTAGTGATATCAAAGTAAACCTCTGTTGCCAAGGACCAAGCTTGGGCTTGAAGTGGGGAAGAGAAAAGGAGTATCTGGGAGCAGAAAAACAAAGGACTGGTAGTCACATTGTCATTTCAATCTATCCATCTATGCTCTGTGGAGACAGCTTTCCAGCCTGCTTTCCCTATGTTCTGCTTTCTCTCTGATCTATTTTCTCTGAAAAGCTCCAAACAGCTGTCTATATTCTGCTAGAGATGGTTCCCCAAGTAGTTCTCTCCTGTCATTCTTCAAAAATTCACTTCATAGCTCCTCTTTTGCATACCATAAAAACAATCTGTTATTTTCCCTATCGCCCCAGTCATGTACTCCTTTTATTAGCCTCCCCTGCCCACAGGCCCCTAATTCTTATGAGACAGCAAGCACACCTTTTTTCTTTTTTTTTCCCAAAACACTTTATTTATCAATATTTGTATAAACATATATACTTATACATGTATACATATATATACATATGTAAAGAATAATTAAATAATAAAATGTATTTAAAAGTATAGGGGGTTGGAAAGAGTGGGAGGAAGGAGAGAAAGGGGAAAATTATGTAAATACAGTGTTCATATATGAAATTCTCAAAAAGGAATCCAGTGTTTTAAAATGTTAAGCAGATTAACTAGCATTTTACAATATGAAAATAAATATGACCTATAATTATATTGAAGAACATTTTAACTCCCTACAAACTTTGAGGTTAAAAATGAGATCAATAAAAATTATTTTACCCAGAATACTAACAAAAACCACAACAAAGTTTTATAATTCAAAGTATTTCTGAGAACAAGAAAATAGATTGTCAGGAGCTAAGTCAGCAGAACCAGGGGTACACTGTGTGTGTGTGTGTGTGCGTGCGTGCGTGTGTGTGTGTGTGTGTGTGTGTTTATCAAATCATAATTTTTACTTTTTAGCACAGGGGTTATAAACACAAAAATGCAGGATGTGGGGAAGGGGATGACACAGGAGCATAGGTGTTCAGGGGGAGTACAGATATCTTCCAGAACAGGGTATCAGCTGGGTGAAGGTTCAGGGGTCAGGTCACTATGACTCTGCCCATGATTCACTTGTCCTTATCTAATTTGGTACTATCTGCCAAAGGCTGCCTATTTACAAGGTCTATGACTACTCAGGATGGTAGATTTCAACAAAAGCTGCCTGTTTACAATAGTTTATAGCCCTCTTTTTCAGTGTTTTTCCATAGTGACACAAACATCTTTTCTTTTAACTTTGCAAAAGCATTCAGTTGTCTGCTTGCCTCTGTTAAACAGAAATGCTATGGTGGCTGGTTGGGACCCAGTCCTGAAATTGCCGTTTCTACCACACCTGGGCCTTAAGTTGCTTTGTCCTAGGCTGATCCTGAAATCAGTAATCTGTCAGCCTTTCTAAGCATAAACAACAACAGCAACAACAACAAAATAACCATTAGGTGAGTGGGTTCTTCTGTAAACATCACTTTCCATACCTCTCTTTTTTTATTTACAGATCTTTTCTCAAGTTTCTTTGTAACAGCATAGGACACTAGTCATCTGCGAATAGTGTGTGGGTAGGTGTGTCACAGTAGTCCATCTGTCTTCATGTTGGTAGGAGCCTTTTCTATGGGGCTTTCTCAGAGGCTGGG
>JANHMN010000002.1:235192514-235251840 GCA_030674055.1 Rhabdomys pumilio
TCTTCCTCATCCTACTCTTCCTCCCTCAGTCTCCAAGATGTCCCCATGCACAACCCCCACCACAGCAGACATCCCCACTCCCTGGGGTCCCAAGTTTCTGGAGGATCACACATATGTACTCTGACTGAGTCCAGACCCAGTAGTCCTCTACTGTATATCAGGTGGTTTATGCTACCTTGTTGGTGGCTCAGTGTCTGAGAGATGCCAGGGGTACAGGTTAGTTCAGACTACTGGTGTTTCTATAGGGTCGCATTCCTCCTCAACTTCTTCCAGCTTTCCCCCAATTCAACCACAGGGATTACCAGTTTCTGTCCATTGATTTGGTAGAAACATCTGCATCTCATTGTCTCAGCCGCTTATTGTACCTCTTAGGAGTCAGTCATGACAGGCCTGTTTGTAAGTAGACTATAGCATCAGAAATAGTATCAAACCTGGAGGCACCCACTGAGATGGATCTTAATTTGGTCATATCACTGAACCTCCTTTTGCTCAGGCTCTTCTCTGGTTTTGTTGCTGCAGTTCTTTCAGACAGGAATAATTGTGGGTCAGCGTTTTTAATTGTAGGATGACAGCTCTATAACATTCTAGCTCACAGTGGGAAAATGTGTGTTACAAGTCACATATTATATTCTGAGTATGTCATGATCAAGCAGCAGCTTTATTACCGTAAACTCCTGTCACTTGCATTACCTGAGACTGAGTGGTGTTGGATCTGAGAGGACCCCATACCAGAAAGGCTCTACCACATGGTTTACACTCACAGACTTTCTCTCCATTGTGAGTACTTTTATGATGATGAAGACTATAAAAATGTACAAAGGCTTCCCCATATTGAATGCATTCATAGGGTTTCTTTCATGCTGATGAAAACTTGGGAAATCTGAAAAAGATTCACAATATTAAATGTACTCACAAATTTCTATGCAGCATGGATTGTTTCATGGTGATGAAGACTATAGAAATGCGCTTCATTATACTAAATACACTCACAGAATTCCTCTACATTTCGGTTTCTTTTGTGCCTTTGAATATAACTGACATCAAAGCTTTACCACATTGCTTACATTCTCACCTGTATGTCTTCTTTTCCGTACTTGAAAGGAATTGCAATGTAAAAGGCTTTATCCTGTTGATGACATTTATAGAATTTTTCCTGAGTGTGTCTTCTTTTTTGTACCTGGAGAGAACTGTGACTTGGAAAGTTTACCACATTGCTTATATTCATAGGATTTTTCTTCAGTATGTATCGTTTGATTTACTAGGAGATGGCTCTTTTGTGTAAAGGATTTACCACATTAGTTACATTCAGAGGACTTCTCTCCAGTACATGTCCTTTTATGTATTTCAAGATGATTGGGTCATAGGAGAGCTTCAGAACACTAATGATACAAACAGGGTTTCTCTTCAGTATATGCTCCTTTGTATACTTAGAGGACACTGTTTTGTGAAAAAGGTTTAAAACCACATTGATAACATTCAAAACTTGCTCTCCTGTATGTGTCCTTTTACGATTTTGGTGACCACTGCTTTGTGAAAAAGCTTTACCACATTGGATACACTCAAAGGGTTTCTCTCAAATATGTGTTCTTCTATGTATATTAAAATATTGATTTGTAAAAAAGTTTTAGATTGGTTACATGAATATGGTTTCTTTCCTGTATGTGTTCATTTATGTTTTTGGAGGTGACACCTTACTTCAAAGCCTTAACACATTGGGTACATTCATAGGGTGTCTCCCCTGTATGTGTTCTTTTATTACATTGGAAAACACATTTATATGCAAAGGCCTTACCACTTTGGTTACATTCATAGGAGTTCTCCCTTGTACGTGTTCTTTTACGACACTGGAGAACAACACTGCTGTGTGCACAGGCTTAACCACATTGGTTACCTTCATAGGATTTCTCTCCTGTATGTGTTCTTTTATGATAGTTGAGACCACTGCTTTGTGCAAAGGCTTTACCACATTGGTTACATTCATAGGGTTTCTCCCCTGTATGTGTTCTTTTATGATATTCGAGAGCACCACTTCCTGCAAAGGCTTTACCACATTGGTTACATTTATAGGGTTTCTCTCCTGTATGTGTTCTTTTATGACATTCGAGAACACTGCTTCCTGCAAAGGCTTTACCACAGTGGTTACATTCATAGGGCTTCTCTCCACTACGTGTTCTTTCACGCCTTTGAGTATGATTCTGATATGCAAAAGCTTTGCCACAATGAGTAATCTCAGAGGGAGGCTCTCCAGTACAAATTCTTTCATGCCTGCAAATACAATTACCACATATAAAAGATTTCTCATATTGATTATACTGATGAGTGTTTGTACCTGTATGAATTCATTTACAATTTGGTCAAATTGTAAATGGTAATCTGATCTTACCATAACATCACTTTGTTAACATTTAAAGGTGTTCTCTTTCATTATTGGTTGGTTTACATCTTTAAAGATGCAATGGAATGGGAAGAGTATTGATTACATGGCTCACAGTTATAGCATACATTTTTTTATAAGAGGTTATTTGCATATTTGAAGAGAACAGGAAGAAGTCAGAGCTTTTGCACACTGATTGCATTCAGAAATTTTCCTATCATGTGAATAATACATTAGAAATGTATACTAATGTTAACAGAAAAAATTTCTACTTGCCTAATTCTCATAAAGATTTTCAGCAGTTTGAGTTGGTAAATAACCTCAATAATATTGGGAAACTAATTATTTATAAACTTTGAGCACATTTAGAAATGTCTATTCAAAGTGGGCAGTGCCATATATCTTCTGATTGATCTGTAATAGAGAAAGGTATGCTGCCTCTTTCAATATCCTTACGCTCAAAGGGCTTGTATCCATCATGACTTATGACATCCAAATGAAAGAGTTCCACATCACATTCATAGTTCGACTTTTTCCCTCACATTGATGTGGTACAGGGATTAAAATTTCTCCACAAAAGCATCCTTAAATCTCATAAACTGTCCATCTCAATAAATTTAGCAATGTTATTACAAGTATACGGTTAAGAACAGATTTACTATGGATTACTTGGTCATTACAAGGCTTTAGACATATACGTATCACCTAATAAATGTGTTTCCCTTTTGCAATAGCTAAGCGGTATGAGACAGAACAGACTGGCAGTTCTAGAGCATGGCTCTACTGAGCTTGATTCAAATAGTGACATATTTGTTTATCTCGTCTTTCTGTGGTTTGGAAAATAAAAAACACCTTGCAAACACAAACTAGATGTCTGCCATTGATATTCATGGATTTGTGACACTTAATAATCATCTATATCTTAAAGCCGTCCATATTTTACACTATTGCTTTTCTTTACAACTTGTAGCACATATTAAACTTTATTCATAAGCATATTTGTATCAGCTTGCACATGAAAATTACCTTCCATGTCTTCTAGAACTTGGAAAATGTTCACCAATAGTATGGTCTTCCCAAACATAGCCTAAAATATGGTACCAGAGAAAGTAGGTTATATTATTGGAAACTAGACATTTAAGTTGTCAACTTGAATGAGCTTTAGAATTATCTATGATTTATTCATCTCATTCTTCCTCATTCTCAACTGAAGTTACAAAAACAAATAACAATAACAAAGAAACAGAAGTGCCTACATTTTAAAAATGAAAAAAAAAATCACTGTATTACCTATAGCTGCGAGATTCCTATAGGTCTCCAACATCATATCTTTGTAGAGACTCTTCTGAGAAGGATCCAGCAAAGCCCACTCTTCCTGAGTGAAGTTCACATGCACGTCATCATAGGTCACGACATCCTAAAAGTTCCAGTATATATGTACATAAGAAAGCGTGATTCCAACAACAGTGTAAACGTGTACTTCAAAAGGAATAGGTGCTGACTGGCCTGCCCATCCACATAGGACTTTTTATCCAATATGCAAGCAGTCTTTCACAGCTGAAGGAAAACAAAATCTCAAGTAAATGTAGAAGCAAATAAATGATGTCTGGGAACCTGATGGATCTGTATTAAGATGTTGGGTATGGACCCAGTAGGATCCTGCCTGACCTTCCTCACTTTCTGTTCCCTGAGAACCAATACCCAAGGATGCCCTTAGGACTGCAGCTTCTTCTCATCTGTCCAGGCCTCCTGTACATACAAAAGACCATTTCCATCTTCCCTTCTCTTCTTACTCCATCTCTGTGTCTGAGCTCGAAACTATGGGCAGAAACTCCCTACTCAACCACAGGCCAGTCCTCCAGAAGACAAGTAGTCTGTCCAAAGACACATCCCACTATCTGTTACCCTAGACCCAGTTCTCAAAGTTGCCCAACACTCTGCAGCACAATATCAGAGAAACCTTCCTTTGCCCATTTCCATGTGACCAGTTTTCAAGTTCCCTTCAAAATAACTAAGGGAACTACACCAGGAAAAATGTGAGCTTGACCAATGTTACCTGTGCTTGTACACAAATAAAATAAAAACTGATTTCATGACTCCTCCAAAATTAAC
Source organism: Rhabdomys pumilio (assembly GCA_030674055.1). NCBI lineage: Eukaryota > Metazoa > Chordata > Mammalia > Rodentia > Muridae > Rhabdomys > Rhabdomys pumilio. Next base: position 235,197,001 of record JANHMN010000002.1, read on the forward strand.
TGAAGTGACCTCTAAAATGTTATATTTCTGACCTTTCAGTTACTACATGTCTGTCTTCCACACAGAGAGGCCTGATGGTATAGAGTTCTGTCAATAAAGGTAGGTGACCCGAAGGTGGTCTATGGCTCTGCAGCTCTTAATGTCCCCTAGTGATTTCAGGCAACACTAGCTCCACTGAAGTCTAACACAAACAATATTGAATAATGATTTAATATCTGCTTCCTGACACATGGATTATGTTACAAGATGTGAAATCTGTCTTGTGTACCTATCCAGCACTAAACACACCTAAGAGACTTCTACATCTCAGAAGATCCTTTTGTAATCAAGAATTGAATTTCTGTGTACCATGCCATTATTACTGGAGGTAATAGAATGGGTAAAGGAGTCTAGTTAATGTTTCTGAAGTATGATCCCTATCACCTCTTTTCTACTAATTTCTAAATTATTTATAAAATTAGTCACACAAAACTGAATATAGAAGGTTCACAAATTCTAGAACTTAAACCTCCACTTTTGCAATGTCATCCTACTGTATACCAAAGGCAGTGCCTGTGTGTACACACTGGATAGTGACAGTTAAGTTTCACACCTTGCCACTCAAAGGCCTACAGACCCTCCCTGGGAATCCACCCTCAGGAAGGGTCAAAGGACAGAGGCCTCTGCTATTATCACTACATGGGGCAACAGAACCACACTCTGAACCATGGTCCCTCTTAGTACCAGTAGATCTGACTCCAATACCTCAGCAGACTTGTTCCTCCTGTCCTGGCAACAGAGATGGCCACAGTCACCAGGGCATGGCTTGTGGTCTCCTGCATAGTTTATAACACACGCATATGAGGAAAATCCTGTGAAGAACCTGAAAGCTACCTTCCACTAGTCCTCCTGATTGACAGGCCTGCCAGAGTCCCTCATTAGCTTGGAAAACTCAGCTGGGCATCAGGACAGTAAGTAGCAGGTCCTCCACCAGGAGACCACAGAGCAAATGACTCAGACAGCTGAAGTCATCCAAGCTCTGCTGTTCCACCCGAAATGCAGACATAGCCCTAGTCTAGGAAATCTGCATTTATTATAATGTTCTAGTCCCCAAAACACTTATTTTCCTTGTTAAAGGCACAGGGTCCTTTCTTTGCATATTCAATTATACATGCAAGTCCAGTGCAGCCATCTCTGCTTCATACTGGGGAAGACCTGCAGCAAAACTGCAATCAAATTCATAGAGTAACAATTAAAAAGTTGCTATGAATTTTAAAGCTATAAGCAGATAATAGGAGAGAAATAAAAAAAAAAAGCAGAAATAAAAATTATAGGACATCACTGCTTCTAGGTATGGTTGAGTAGAAAATTTATTATACACAAAAGAGAGAACATAGGCAGACCCAGTTATATCTGGGATAGTTTTAGAGTAGACATGGCATTGAACTTTGTGGAGAGGTAGGACGGGAGAATGAAGAGCCACACCAAGAGATCAGAATGAAAAAGACCAGTCCCCAAATGGTTGGATGACATAGGGAATGGCAGCTGGGAGACTGGCAGCCCTACTCCTGGGCTAGAGGGTGAGGTGTGCCATCAATATTCTGTAACAGGTAGGGACTGTGGTCTGAGGAGAGAACCAGACAGCCAGGTTTGCTTCCATTTGTTAAATAGGCCCCTCAGCTCCTTGTCCCAGAGCTTCAGACTTAACACCAGGGAGAAAGGAGGAGGAAGAAATGATGGTTATACTCTCAAAGATTATTTTTAAGAGTTAAAACACACTTTATGGTCCAGTATTTTTGAGAAACTAAACATACGTACTAGAGCACACCAAGTAGCACTCACATCTTTTCTCTCACACTGTGTATGTTCACAAGGAATAACAACATTCCTGTTAGGCACAGCCACACCAGTTTGTCTAGATCTTCTTTTGTTTGAACTAGTGAAAATACAGAAATTTGGTTTCTGGATATAAGTTCTGTTCCTCATTTAGATTCTTCATTATCCCGATCTGAGAAATCAAGATGGCCAGTGTGGAATTTAACTCACTGTCTAAAATTGGTTACTTGACTGCTCATGGTTAAAGCCAACTATTGCAAAAGCAAAACAGTCTCACCTTCCTTCTTCCTCCTCCTTTTCTGTGGTTCAATTATTCCAGCTTCATCTGTGGTCAGTGAACTCAACTCTTATACAGGTCCCTCTTTATTTGTAATTCCCTCACCCCTAATCCAGGGAGGTTTGACAACACTCACTCCCTGGTGGTTTTGTCTCACTGATCAGTCAGCAGCCAGACTGAAAGGAGTTGTAGGACTATTTTCCAAGCACTGGGCAGCAGAGGCAGCTTCAGGTGTTCAAAGGAAGTCTTAACTGCATGGCATAAGGAAAGGCTGAGCTACAGGAGATGTTGCTCTAAACAGACAGATAGGAAATCTCTTTAGAAAGGGGAATGGCATTCTTAATTTCTGGGAAACATTGGATAATAAAAACAAGTAACGAATCAGATCACCTATGAATAAAGAAAATGAAATTCAAAACCTAATAACAAAAACTGAGTTTTTAAAAAGATAAATATAAATGAAACAACCTATTGGTATACAGACTTCAAAAAAGAGCAGACCCTTCCTGGTACAGATGATGGCAGTAATAGGATAGTGTTTGTCCTTGCCCCTATGTGCAGTGTTAACTGCTGAGATCTATAAGGTGACACACACAGCTACATCTAAAAGCCCGTGTTTTAAATTTCTGAACCAACATAAATATGTCAGCTAGGATTGATCATATCTATATAATACCAGTCCTAAAAACAAAATTCATTATCCACTGGCTCAAGCTAAGCTGCCCAAATTAAACACTCACAAATCTAGTTTAATTTAATCATATGTAACATTAAATATACACTGTGAAATTATAAAATTATTCATCCTACTTGAATCATGTCATAATCCAGAATTCTGACACCTGCAGCTGACTCTCATAAACTTTAGTCTGTGATCTAGCTATTGCCTGCCCTGTTTGACCTACAGTGAATAAAGTAAACCATTCCTCCTGTTCTCATCTGAAAATGGAGGAAATGGACAGTTCATTATATTATTCAAATGAGCAGATTTACAATGTTGAGCCACATTCTTTTAATTCAAGAATTTATGAATTTTCATCAAGCAAAAAGCAAGGTCATTCCCCTCAGCAGCAACAGACAGAGATCAAGGCTACCTGAGTCAACAGAGCTTCTCTTAGAAACATCTCTATAAAAGGCAGAAGATGCAGCTCTCCCAGAATTAACATATCATACCAGAAAGAAATCACTCCACATACAACATTAACATATTAATTAGGAACAATCTCATTAATGACACCATGGATTCAGCTCTGACTAATGCTCAGAGAGGAGACAACCAAAAACAGATTTTGGATACTGTCATCCATAAGTTTGTTTCCTGTTCAGGCACCAGGTTATTTTGAACAACTTAAATGTGGACTAGAGACTGTAAGTCCTACGTAAGACAGCTGTGAGATTTACACAGCAAAGATCCCCAGAATCATTGATTAAGTGCATCAGAGCCCTGAAATAGCAGGTCAGTTTCCAGTGATGGGTTCCTGAGTTGGAAGTGAAGATGAGAAAGATAGGAAACATAGAAGGTAGAATGTACAACAGCTGTGGTGGGGAGATCTTGCACAAGCTCTGTGTATGTCAAGTAAGCTTCTTAATAGTAGCATCTTGTGTATTACTTACAGGGGATAAAGGGAACGAAATGGAGACTTCTATGAAGTCAGCAGTAACTACCATACACTGGGACAAACTCAGGAGAAGTGGAATAAAACAACTCTGCACAAGGGAATCCATTACTGACCAAGCCCACAGTTACTTGGGACTGATACCCATTATCATCCTATGCTGGAAAGACTTGGAATCTCAGGATCTGAAGCTTCTCCTCCCCAAATGCCCTGGTTGCAAAGCATTCCAACCTCTGCCAACCCTAACCCTGGCTTAGGAGAAAGAGCACTGTTTTCTATTCAATAACCAGGTCCTTAGGTAAAGCTCCCAAAGCTAAAGGCTCCAGGCTGTTAAGGGGCTAGAATTTAGGAAGGAGATATGCAATTCTCCACACATTAGGATCAAGCCTTATTTGATTGGACCAGCACAGATCATACAGTGTTGTCCTTTTCAAAGAGGTGTCACCAGGTGTAGTCGTGTCCTTCTGGCAAAACTATGCTTTTCCCAAGAAAACTGGATCTTCATGGCATACCAGGCATTAATGTTGGCTGTGACCATGTAATGCCACATTGAGCACCTTGTCAGGAGCCTGTTCTTTGATATCAGCATGAGCCTAATGGCTGACTGTAAATAAGATTTGTCCTTTTTGTTAAGGTTTGAAGACAAATGTCTGGACAATCCTGGAAATAATACAATACTGATTTTTAACAGGACTGCATTTTTAGCATGCCACATACTTGTCAGGTGTTTTTCAGGAAGTCCTACCTCAGATAAATTCTACTTAGTGAGCTGGACATTGGTGTGCACAGCTTTAATCCCAGCATTTGGGAGGCAGAGGCTGGTGGATTTCTGAGTTTGAGGCCAGCCTGGTTTGCAGAGAGTGTACCAGGACAGCCAGGGCTACACAGAGAAACTCTGTCTTGAAAAACAAAAGAAAGCAAAACAAAACAAAAAAATCTACTTAGTGTCACTTAATATTTCCTGAACATTGGCAATTCCTTATATCATCAATTCTACACTTGTACATCACAGCTCAATATTGGAGCGATACTCAACACACTGAGATTTCTTTTTACAGCCGTCACAATACCAACTCCAAGTGGAACTTACACCTACAAGTTCATTGCTAAGAGCAGAACTTGGAGATGATACTGGAGAAACCAGGGCTCTCAGGTTTGGCATCATGCCGAATATATTTCGACACACAAGCCACTGCTGCACAGTTTTGTGCAGATGCTCAAAAACAAAGTTATTCAGAGGCCACAGCCGGGTACAAGGAGAGACCAGGAAGGACTGCACAGGAGGCTGCACGTGTCTGGCTGCTGTTTACCATCCAGACAGTGGAAGACTCACTACACATACGTACTTTGCTAAGTAGCTTCCGCCTCCGGTTCGTGGGAGATGATCTTGCACTTACCATGTCTGCAGTTCTGAGCTTGCCGAGCTCCCTTCACAGCACCCATCAGAGACACTCAGAACGTTTCACACAGAAACACTCAAGCCGGCTGAGTTACAGGAAGAAACTCGCAGGATCCTTACCAGGAAGTGCCGCCTCCTCTTCTGACTGACAGGTTCATGTGGAGGTTCCGATTGGCTGGAGACACTTGAGTGACATAATCACTACTCTTAGGTTAGGGTCTCTTAAAGAGACACAGCATAGCATAGTGGTTCCAGCTTTTGCCAATAATTTTCCAGATCTGCAGATTTGAAGTTCAGAAGCACAAGTGCCTCTCCTCCAATAGCTTATTTGTTCTCCCATCGAGCTCCTGGGAGAAAGTAAGAGTTCACATCCCTGCTTCTCAACTGCCTGCTTCTAACCTTGTGGGCAGTGACACTGTGTTCATTGCTTTGCAAATTTGGAGCTTTCCTGAGCTCCAGTCACAGCACTTAGGAGGGACTTCCACTTCCTCCTGGATTCAAGTTGAATGACTCTCACAGTCAATAAGTCAGATTACAATTGAGTTACTAATCTGTCCCACAAGTGGACAGGTGCCCAGAATATTAAAAATTAAGAATGATTTTAGAAAACAATATTTCATTTTGTGCCTTCAGGCTGGGTTCAGGTAAACTGCAAGTAGTTTTCACCTGCTGTTTATGAGACATGCCTCACAGCAAACCAGGAAATAAGTGACAGACAACTTGGAGCACTCTCCTTAATCAGCTGAAAGTCCTCAGTGAGTCTGTAAAATGAAAATAATAATAACAACAACAACAGCAAATCCGCAGCTATATTACATATAGTAAAGTTTCTCCAGATGAACAAAGCTGATAAAATGAGTCTCTATTATGTAGGAAATGCATTTATTAGATGGCTCACAGGCTGTGGTTCAACTAGTCTAACAATGGCTATCTACAAATGGAAAGATTAACAATCCAATAGTGGTTCAGTCCATGTGGCTGGATGTCTCAGCTGGTTTCAGTAAATACCTTAATTTTGTAAGATAAGCACTATTGCCAGAAAATAAAACAAAGAAACAATAACAGCAACAACAAAAAGTTACTAACCAGAGGTAGGGAATAAGACAAAGAGAAAGAGCTACCATCTTCAATGTCCTTTATATATGTAGGCTGTCACCACACAAAGTTCACTAGGTTAAAGGTGAATTTTATCTCGCCAAATGACTCAAATTAAAAATACTTTCCCCAATTTGAAACCTTTATGAAAAACCATGCAGAGTATCCAACTTTTTGACTTTTATTTAATTCCAGATGTGTTCAATTTGAGTACCAAGAACAGCTAACACAACAGAGAAGACAGAACAACTGGGAAAGATTTTTTCCTGTATCAGGTGAGGAGAGCATAGGAGCCATTTCCAAAGCAATGCCTTTCTTCAAGAAAGGGAGCATTGAGATTTTACTTAGGTATTCTAGATACATTTAGACATAGGTTTGCCTACTCCTATGAATGTTAAGTTAAATCTTTTTCTGAACATGATCAAATATAAAAGCTGAGATATTTAAGGGCATTCTTACCTCAAAGTCATCCAGAAATATATGTAAGTTATACAAATGGTGGACAGAAAGGCATCTGGAAAGTTCCTCTTGTATTACAAGATCTTAGCTAAAAATCAAGGGACAGCTGAGAGCTCATATTTTGAACTCCAGACAAGAGGGAGCTAGCAATATGGGCATGGTCAGAAGATATTAAAGCTGGAAAATGCACCCATGTGTCACACCTCTTCCAAAAAGGACACACCTGTGCTGATTCCCAAATAGTTACACAAACTAGGAAATATGTATTCGACTATTTGAGTCTATGGGAGCCATATTTATTTAACTACCACAGTTTTCCTGAAAAGTGAAAACAACTTTTTATCTGATTTCACTGCAACATATCCTTAAGAGAGACTCTTATGTTTTCAACCTACAATGTTAAAAATGAAACAACCCTTACCAAAAAAATCACAGCATTGTAAAGAATGAACAGACCAAACGAGGACAAAATTCAACAGATATAATATCAAAACTTACAGCTTCGTGTTCAGCAACGTGAGATTATGATGAAATTGCCTTAACCACCAGGTCTTAGGTATTTCCACTCTTCTAGCTCTGACACCTGAAACACACACAGATTCATTCCCAGAAACTCCACTATCTTCCTGCAGCTTTTCCCAAAGCTGGTCTTCGTATCTCAAGTCTGTTAATTGTAGTATTCTCTTTCATTTTATTGAAAGTGGGTGAGTGGGCTCCGGGGACCACTCAGTTGTTAAGAGCACTGTTCAATCCCTTTCATTTCCTGGCACTCAAATGACAGTTCACTAGCTGTACTTCTATCAGATAGTTGGATATAAGCGGGTACCTGGCATTGACTTGAATGGTTATATAAATGATATATCTTCTGTAAGTCCTCACATCTAGATTTAAAAATTAGTGATATCAAAGTAAACCTCTGTTTCCATGGACCACGCTTCGGCTTGGAGGGGGGAAGAGAAAAGGAGTATCTGGGAGCAGAAAAACAAAGGACTGGCAGTCACATTGTCATTTCAAGCTATCCATCTATGCTCTGTGGAGACAGCTTTCCAGCCTGCTTTCCCTATGTTCTGCCTTCTGTCTGATCTGTTTGCTCTGGAGAGCTCCAGACAGCTCTCTGTGTGTGCTCTGCTAGAGACTGTTCCCTAAGTAGTTCTCTCTGGCCATTCTTAAAAATTCACTTCATAGCTCCTCTTTTGCATACCATAAAAGCAATCTGACATTTTCCCTATCACCCCAGTCATTTACTCCTTTTATTAGCCTCCCCTGCCCACAGTCCCTTAATTCTTGGGGACAGCAAGCACACCTTTTCTTTTAACTTTGCAAAAGCATCCAGTTATCTGCCTGCCTCTGTTAAACACAAATGCTAAGGTGGCTAGGTGGGACCCAGTCCTGAAATTACCATTTCTACTTCTCCTAGGCTAAAGCTGCTCTGTCCCAGGCTGATCCTGAAATCAGTAATCTGTCAGCCTTTCTAAGCATGAACAAGGACAACAAAATCACCATTAGTTGAGTGGGTTCTTCTGTAAACATCACTCCCAACATCTATCTCTTTTTTTATTCACAGATCTTGCCTCAACTTTATTTGTAACAGCATAGGACACTAGTCACCTGCAAATAGTGTGTGGGTAGGTGTGTCACGGCAGTCCATCTGTCTTCATGTTGGCAGGAGGCTTTTCTATGGGTCCTTCTCACAGGCATGGGCAGCTTTGGGAGCCTGGGCTGGAGCAGAAACTGGGCCTTAGCTGGAGCTTTGGCCTCTGTCTTGATTTGAACCTAGGGCTTTGGATGTCAGAGCCTATGCCCCTTGTCCATGTAGCTTTCAATCCATTTCCCAAGATTGGAGTGAGTAATGAGAGTCAGACACCTGAGTTTGCAACTAGGGCCCTTTGGAATTCTGGGACTGATGGCCTGAGGCTTCACAAAGGCCTTGATGGCTTCTGCACCTGCACTCACTGCCTTTCATTGTTGGCCTGCATCTTCTTCAGGCCTTTCTTGTTGTGCTTCTTGGCAAAGTGCATATTCCTCAGGAACTTGAGATCAACCCCCTTAAGAGACTCATATCTTTGTGACTCAGGTTTCTTGTTGCCCTTTCTGCACCATTCGTGGGACTGGTTGTGTGTGGTGTGGTTCTTGGACTTAGCCACGTCTGCTGGTAACCTGTGGCACCTGCAGTGCCTGGGACAGAAGAGCTCCCCACATCTCTTTGTCTCCTTCCTTAGTATCTTTCTGAGAAGGTGACTTACAGCACGTCTGCTTTTGTTCCTTTATACTCCTGAAGTTCCTCATACTTTATATTACATCATTAATTACTGAGAAAAAATTTTGAAGCCATGTTTTTACAGGTCTTTTCCACAGCTTTAAGGGATGTCCTGAAGATTGCAGCATTTATCAGTTGCTGAGATATTAGCCACACCTTTGCCTCTAGGACTTGTACTGTCTCTGATCCACATGGAGTCATTAATGTTGACATGGAGAACATACCTTAAAGGAGGAATGTAAAATATGTACATTAGTTTGCAAACAGGCCTTATGCTCATAGCTGCCATTGACACTCTTGAAGGCCCACATCCACTGTTCCTGTTCTAGGGGAAGGAACCGTGTCATTCTGTCCCCACCAAGTTCGTGGTGTACCTGGCACTCCGTCCTAAAAGGGAACATGAAAAGATTGTTTGGTGATTACTGTCTTTCACAGTCAGTTGCAACATGTGATATAAAGAATGAAAGTATCTTCTAGTAGTGTATATAGTCAGCAGAAATATTCCATTATGGTAGGCAACTTTGGGGACAATGTTGGGAATCTAGCTTGATAATTGGGGATGAGGTCAAGAATTAGTCATCAAATAGAACCATAAAATGGCTATAAAACTTGAGTACTTGACAGCAATCTATTTTTCAAAGGAGGCTCCATTTTTTATAAGCTGCACACAGCTTCAAAACAGTACTGTCATTTTGGGATCCATGATTCTTGAAACACATGAACACTGGAGGATTGAGTGGCCAAAACTACACCATCTTGGGACTGGCCTCCATCTTAAAGAAAAGAAGAAAATCCTGAGAACTTGACCTGCAGTAGAATAGGAGTTGTGCCCTCATACCAGAAAGGGCCGCATAGCTTGTCCTTGGTCAGAGTTACTCCTTAGCTACTTCCTATCTACAGTTAATTAAAGATTAGTGTGGTGGGTTATGATATACTTTCAGATCATTTGTAATTTTATATGGTCTTGCTTCAGAGCACCTACCTTTTGGCTCATGTCATTCTATTAAATGGCTCACAGGCTGCGGTTCAACTAGTCCAACAATGGCTGTCTATCAATGGAAAGATGAAGAATCCATTAGTGGTTCAGTCCTTGTATCTGGATGTCTGGGATGGTCTTCAGTACATACCTGAATTTTGAAAAATGAACTTTAAAGCAAAAAATACAAAACAAAAAAACAAGCACACAAACAAACTGACAAATGATAACAAAGAATTCACTAGGCAGAGGTGGGGCAATAATTCAAAGAGAAAGAACAATCTCCTTTATATATGTAGGCTAGCACCACAAAACATGGCCTAAATTTAAATTAAAGTTCGATTTTATCATCCCCAAACTCCCAGATTAAAAATAGTCTTTTCTAATCTAAAGCTATAATGAAAAAGAATTCCTCACAGTACCCAACTCTTTGGGTATTAATTAATTCCACATGTGTTCAATTTGAGTGCTAATAGTAGCTAGCCAACAGACAAGGTAGAACAACTGAGAAAATTTTTTTCCTGTGTCATGTAAAGAGAACATAGGAGCCATTTCCAAAGCAATTCCTTTCTTCAGCAAAGGGAACATTGAGATTTTACTTAAGGAATCTGGATATGCTTATACATAGTTTTGCCAACTCCTGTGACCTTTAAGTTTGACCAAACCAGCTCAGTCAGTCAACATGTTCTCCAGCACAGAAGGATTAAAAAGAAAAAATATGATTAGACAACATTGCAGCATGACCCCAGACAATTCTGAGCCTGAAGGCAGCTTTATTTTTTCCCAATTTGCTTTTATACCATTTTAATTATATGCAAGTATTTAGGTCCGTTCTAGAGTGAAGAATTAGCAATACAATAAGTCAAGGAACAAGCAATGCAATAAGCAAACTCTTGTGATCACTGTTTCCCAAGGGCTGATCAGGATGACCAAAATATTTGAGCATACTTCCCATCCTAGCCCAAACTCAAACTAAATGCCTGAGTCCTACTTCTTTGTTCTAGCCTAAGATTTAGATTCCTGCCTGAATGTGTTTAGAACATGATAAAGAGAAACATTCTATGCCCCATACCAAGGAATCTCTTTTTCCAGTGGGACCAGCCACACACTGGTATAGTGTAGAATAGAATTTATTCAGGGCATGGGGAAGAGAGTTAAGAGGGTAGTAGAGGCAGAGAGAAAGACAGAAAGAGTAGAGAAGAGGAGTAGAGTCCTGCCAATAGAACCTAGAGAGAGTGGGAAGGGAAGGGAGAAGGGGCAAGGAAACAAAGAGAAGCAATAGGCAAAAGAGCAGCAAGAGAGAGAGGAGGGGGCAAGCAGCCCCTTTTATAATGGGCCAGGCCCACTATATATATTCATGCAGATATCACCTATCTTTTCCTTATACAGTTTTCAGTTTTGTATATGTATGCATGCATACGGGAAATACATACATACATATATATAGGGAGGGAGAAAAAGAGAGACAGATAGAAATACATAGCCATAATATATTGTATGCTGAATAAAATTTACACTTGTGTGACTCAAATGCTGCTTTCTCTCAAATCTTGTTTCAATCAAGACATGGCATTGTAATACATATACAAAGAATCTCCTGTTTCAAGTTTGTGTAAAGAGGTCTAACCTTTCATTTCTAACCTTTCATTTCATTGTGTATAAATAGTGACCAAGCAATCCTGAATAAATGACTGGGCAGAATCACAGAACAGGATGGGACTTCCACTACCGAGAGGCAGGAGAGAAGGAGAGCAGATGTGCTCTGTGGACAGAGGAATTTGATCTGTGAAAAAGGGGTCCAAAGAGCCAGCTCAATAATAATAATATGTAAGTACCATGGGATGAAGTGTGTAGGTAGCCAGATTAGCATAGGTCAGAATAGGTCATTTAATTGATCAGTCATTGAGGTGCAGTTTTAAATAAATCTTAGTTTTGCTGTGCAGATATTAGGGACAAACACCAGGTATAGAAATACCACTGCCAGATTAATATACTCTGTTTACATTTATGTGAAAATTAATTCATGATCACATACATGTATGTATGTATATACAGAAATTATATAGGGAAATTGGCAGGCGATCAAACCACGAGCTCTCTCTCAAGAGCAGGGTTTGTCCAAGAGTGATGGGCTAAGGGGTCTTTTAAAGCAGAAAACCACAAACCAGGGGAGGGAGGAGGGGGTGAGGGGTTGCCAAGGATACATAACATAAGAATAGTGAAACATTCCAGAGAAACCCACCCTGAATGGTTTATAGTTGTGAAGAATTACTCTGTAAACTCATTCTTCTCAAAAATGTGGTTTCACAGTCACTGTGCCCTTCCCTGTCATATTAACTATTTCTCACTTGCTCAGCCACAGAGCCACAGCCCAGTCATTGTGTTTCTCCACCTGGATGACTTTCATTCTTTACAGCCAGTTCCTGAAACTGGCCTGGCTTGTTTCAGAGAAAATTCCCATGTCCCTAAAAGAACTTAAAAAGAATCTATATACTTATATTCTATAAAAAATGATTTTTATAATTTTTCACTCTACATCCCCACTTCTTCTGATTGACAGTTTTTAACCATAAAAACTCAGGTTTTTAATCATAAAAACTCAATTATTAATAAGCCCATCTCACCCCACTTCTTCTGATGTGGATCTCTAGAAGTTTTTAAACTCCAGTATCATCATAGCAATCATTCTCCTGACCTAAAGTTCAATATTATTAAGAAAAACCAATGTAAGAAAGACCCCTACAGATATCAGGGCCCCTAGTGTCACATCCCCCATCAGTGTTGTCTTTACTGACATCCATTTCCCTTTCTGCAGACGCCGTGTCTCTTTTAGGGCCTTGTCTCCATATAGGACTGTGAACTCCGTCCAGTCCCCATTGTTGTGGATCCAGTCAGCCAGGTGCCTTTCTAGGTAGGCCACCATCCAATCCCACCAATGGCTCTAAGTTTTTGTTGATACTCTCAGCACACAGGGCAGCCCCAAAGACAAAGAATGCCACAAGACAGCCCCGATTGGGGCCTCCTTGGAATAGCTCGTCGGAAACCTGGATGAAGCGTTGTTGGGCTGAACCTGGGGTCACATTTAGTTGAGCAGTCAGGTCAGAGAAGGTGTGCCAGAAACAGGTCTCAAATTCGTCCCCAGAAGCTCACATGGCCTGGTGTAGTGAGTGATGTTAGACTACATTTCTCACTTGGAACTGGTGTTCAGGCCTCTGGTCCCATAGACCTCTTACAGCTGTTCTCAGATTCCATTCTATGTCGAGTCACTTCGAACGCTTTCATTCAGGCAAACAGGAATTTGGAAAGAACAGCATCAGAATTAGGTGTCCTGCCTGCCTCAGTAAGCAGTGGAGGCACCCACACAGAATTTCATAAGGAGTCAGTTTAAACTGTCCTGGGGTATTCTAAACCCAGAACAAGGTAAAGGGAAGGAGAGCTGTCCAATCACCCCCGCCAGTCCCTGAGGCCAATTGAGTCGAGGTCTCTTTTTGGAGTTCTATTTATCCTCTCTATGTATCCTGAACTCTGGGGCCTATATGCACAATGTAATTTCAATTCATCCCCAGCTGGGCGGCCAGTCCCTGACTTACCTGGGCAACAAAGGTGGGTCCATTATCGAATCCTATTACCTTGGGTATTCCATACCTGGGAAAGGTTTCTTCTAAGATCTTCTTCTATAAAGACTAGCAAATATTTGTCATCATACTTAGCAGGTTTGACCTTCATGAAGTCCACTTTTCAGTAGGCCCCAGGTCTGTCTCTTTGAAGTCTTCTTCCTGGGGTACATCTTGAATACCCAGCATTAGTCAGAGCACAGGCCTCACAAGTCTAATACATGAAATTGAGAGGATCTTACCAAATCTTTCAAGTGTTTAGCTCCCAGATGAGTCAATCCACATAGCCTTTTCTTTCTGAGGTTTCTACTCATCCATGAGGGAACCCAGGTCTGAATGTTAGTTTGTCCATCTTTGTATTTTTGTCATATGTTTGAAGTTGGTAACATGGTCTTCAGGACATCAACAGTCAGAATCATGGCTCTTTGAGCATCCTGTTTAGCCATCTAATTTTACTTAGCAACAATGTCCTGAGTTCTCTGATGTCCAAGACAGTGAATTATGGCTACCTTCTTAGCCAGATGGATGGCTTCGAGGAGACTCAAAATCTCCTCTTTGTTCTTAATGTCTTTTCCTGTAGAAGTCAGCAGCCCCCTCTGTCTGTATATCGCCCCATGAATATGGGCAGTGGCAAAAGCATACCTGTTATCGGTGTAGATGTTGACTCATTTTTCCTCCACCATTCGCAGGGCTCGTATCATGGTGATGAGCTCTGCTCTCTGGACAGAAGTCCCTTCTGGCAGGCTACTTGTTTTCCATCTATCACTGTTGTTCCTGCCATCCGCTTACCTCTAATCACAAAGGTTGCCTGTCTGATGTCTCCTCACCAATACAGCATCTCCAATCCCAGTGTGTGGCACTGGGTTTTCTTTTGGAGCATAGTTCAGACTTCCTGGACAAAGCTGGTCCTTCAGGTCACATCACAGGTACCTGTTTCTTCTGCCAGGATGTCAATGCATCGATGGATGGGAGAAGAGTCATCAGTCTCTAGCAGCAAAGCGGTGGGGTTTAGGGTAGCCGGGGGAGCAAAGATTACTCCTTCAGTCAACAACAGGCTCTGATGGGGGGCTGTCAAACAACATTCTCAAGAGAGTGGGGTATCACAACGGTTGTATAGCTGGTCCACTGGCCTCCTCTAGGGTCCCAAGATCTGTGTTGGGATCCCTTTAGCAACCCCTGTCTCCTGAATAACACATAGCTTCTTTTCTACAAACTCCACCATGATCATGCAGCTTTCCTCAAAGCTGGTCCTTCTAACTGGAGTATCTTGTGTATAGTATTTTCTTCAATTCTAGTGAAAGTGAGTTAGTGGGCTGCAGGAATCATTCAGTTGCTAAGTGTACTCACTGTTCAAACCCTTTCATTTCTTAGCACTCACAAGGCAGTTGACCACAGTCTGTAACTACCCTTCCATAAGAACTAACAATCAAAATAGTTGGTTATAAGCTGGAGCCTGGCATTGACTTGGATGGTTACATAAAATAAACTTTTTCTGTAAGTCCTGTCATCTGGCTTTAAAAATCAGTGATATCAAAATATACCTCTGTTGGCAAGGACCAAGCTTGACCTTAGCAGGGGTTTTTGAGACAAGGGGTGTCTGGCAGTAGTGAAAACAAAGGACTGGCAGTCAAATCATGGGTCCAATTTAGTGGCCCATGTTCTGTGGGAGACACCTTTCCAACTTTCTTCTCTCTGTTTTGCTTTCTTTCTTTCTCTTTGATCTGCTTTCTTTGGAGATCTTTGGACATCTCTCTCTCTCTCTCTCTCTCTCTCTCTCTCTCTCTCTCTCTTCCTCCCTCCCTCCCTCCCTGCCTGTCTCTTCTCCCCCCCCTCTTTGACTTCTCTCTCCACTCTTTCTCTGTTCTTCAAGCATATCTCTCTTACTACTCTAAAATGTTTTTTGTATAGCTCATCTACTGGAGGGCACAAATAAAGTCTGTTATTCTACATGTCAATCCAGTCATTTACTCCAAGTTTCTTTTTGATTTTCTTAAGAATTAGAGTCCTGTTATCCAGATGCTTAATTCTTAGAAGACAGCAAGTATATCTTCCCCTTTAACATTGCAAAAGTATTCAGAGATTTGTCTGCCTTTGTTATGTATTAATTCTAAACTAACTGGGTGGGACTTATTCCTGAAATTTCTACAACACTTAGGTTTAACCTTGCTGTGTGCCAGTCTGATCCAGAACTCAGGCATCTGCCTTTCTAAGCATAATCAAAAAATACATTAGCTGAATGGGATCTCCTGTGATCACCACTCCCTAAATCTCTTTATCCCTTTCCTTGGTATCTTTCTGAATAGTTGTCTACAACACACATGCTTTTCTTCCTTTATATTTGTTAAGCCTCTCATAAATCAATTTGCATAATTATTTTTTGTGGATTACATATTTTTGAACCAATGTTTTCATAGGTGTTTTCCACAGCTTTAGAAAGCAGTCCTGAGCTGGACAGTGGTGGCACACACCTTTGATCCCAGCACTTGGGAGGCAGAGACAGGCAGATTTCTGAGTTCCAGGCCAGCCTGCTCTATAGAGTGGGTTACAGGACAGCCAGGGCTATACAGAGAAACTGTCTTGAAAAACCAAACCAAACCAACCAACCAACCAACCAAACAAACAAACAAAAACAGTCCTGAAGGTCCCAGCATTTCCCATTTTGCTGAAACATTAGCCACACATTTCCCTCCTGGACTTGTGATTAACATGGCATCATTAACATTAACAGGGAGGACACTCCTTAAAGGAATATGTGCATTATTATACAAACTAGCCTTATGCCCATGGCAGCCATTTTTACTCTTGAAGGCCTGCATCAACTGGCCTTTGCCCAGGGGCCAGAACCATGTCATCTGGATTCCAAGAAGGCCACTCAGGATCTGGTACTATGTCCCACAAGGGAACACGAAAAGGCTGTTTGTTGATTACTGACTTCTGACAGTAACTGACCAGATCAGATATAAAGAATGAAACATATATTCTAACAGTATATATATCCAGGAGAAATATTCCTTTATGATAGGAAGGATTTGAAGACAGTGTTAGAAATCTAGTTTGATAATTGGTTCTGAGGTCAAGAATCAGAGATCAAATGGAAACATACAATGGCTATAAAAAAAAAATAAGCACAGCAATCTATTTCTCAAAGGAGGCTCCATTTCTAACAAGTTGCAAAACTGCAAGAGCACTGTTAGCTTAGGATCCATGATCCTTAATGTTAGACGTCCACTTTAGATGTCCAGGTGCAGCTCAGAACAGACCACTCCAGACCTCATGGTTACAGGAGGGGGAGTTTATTCAGGAGATAGGGTAAAGGTGGGGGAACGAAGATGGAAGAAGATAGAAGAAGACCGGAAGAAGAGAGAGGAAGAAGAGAAGTGGAGGCCAGCCATGACCATGTAGAGAGAGGGGAAGGTAAGGGAAGAGGGGACAGAGAAGCTAGGGGCAAGAGAGCAAGAAATTAAGAAAGAGTAAGAGGGAGCAACCAGTCCCTTTTATAGTGAGTCAGTCCTACCTGGCTGTTGCCAGGTAACTGTGGGGAAAAGCATACCTGGCTGTTGCCAGGTAACTGTGGAGGTGGAGTTTAGGCAGAATACTAACACTTAAAAATTACCCTGGCCGGCAGGGATTTGAGGAGACGCTAGGGAAGGGGGCAAAAGAATGAAGGGACAAGAGACACAAAGAATGAGAGCTAGTCTGAGGTTCTGATCAAGCTCTGAAACTTTAATTTCGGGGGCAGGTTATAAAGACACAGCAAAACGGGAAGTTTTGGCGAGGGTCATTGCTTAGGATTATCTCACCAAGACTATCCCACTGTCATATCCATGTTGCCCTAGACCATACCCGGTCCTAACTGGCTCCCAGGGAATGCCAGATGTTCTTTAAGTTCCTGGGACCTGAGACCTGCAAATGGTCCTTTCTTAATCTTATATTGACTAGGTTTCCCAGAAAGCTGGTAATTTCCTTGGGTTGGCTCTGGGCATCTGCCCCCTTTTAACAATTTTAAATGAGGCTGGCAGTCGAATGTGGATATTAAGAAATCTCACTGGCAGATAAATGGCCATTGACAAGAGGTGGAAAGCATTGATCTGATCCTCCCAGTATCATTTGTAATGGTGTCTTTTTGGGGAAGAGAGTGTTATTTGTTTCATGGGCTACATAGGATATAGAGGGTCCTAGCCGGCTGCTTTGAGACACAAGAAATCAATACCAACTTCTGTACAATCAACTTTGCTTTTCAGGGGACTCAGAAGTGAACAATTTGGGTCTGCTCCCTGCGGTACCTTGTCCTGCACCTCTTGCATGTACCCATGTAGTGTCTGTGCCATGTGTTACCAACCTGCATAGATCTGAGTTCTATGCAGCTCCTAAAGGAGTTATGTCAATGCAAAACTCAGCCAAGCTCTATCATCCAGGCCAAGTCTATGATAATGTACTTGTAGAGGTTTAGATGCCATGGAGTCAACTTGTTGTTTTATAAAGCCAGTGAATCTGTTAAAGGCTTAAGGGCAAAAGAAGGAGACTGACCACTGGACCCAGGTTGTAAGCCAAAAAGAGGCAGAGAACCAGTTTTTTAAGCCATGCCTCCTCTTGTTCCTGGTGTTTCTTTTGCCATTCTAATCTCTCTTTGATCTTGGCCATAGTATCTCTAAGTACCCTGGTGTGGTCATGATAAAAACAGCATTCTTCCTTGGGGGTGGAACAGAGCCCCCCTTGCTGAAGGAAAAGCAGATGAGTGATTTTTCCAGATTACTGAAGCCAATCTCTAGCTGTTCGATGTCCTTGTCAATGGTCCCTCAAGTTCCTGAGTAGTGCAAGTCTGGAGGTCAGCATCTGGATCAAAGCTTCCAACAGCTAACAACACAGGTGATTCATTTTTATATGGAAAGGAAAAAAAAAAAGGGAATTCTCAGGAAGATCTCTCTTCCCTGAATCTCGATTGTTTTCCATTTTATCTATAATTGGATCTGGCTTTGTGGAAATACCTATTTGTTTCACCAGTCTTTCTGGCAGCCATCTAGCCGTGCCTTCTTTGGTATCAAACAGACATATCAATCCTCGGCCCCATATGAGAACTGAGTTTGAGCCATTCCATTTAAAAGTAAGAGGGTTCTTCCACAAAACTGTGGCATAATTTTTATTAGTCTCAGGATGCTAGAGGTGATCAGCAGCAGATTTGCCATGAGCATCAAGATTTAGAAAATTGAAAACAACAGGGCATGATGGGGAATATTTTTAGGGCACCCTTTCTCGGGTTATAACTCGCACTCTTTTGTTTTTTAAAAGCTAATTTTTATTCCTTGCAAAACCAAGGCAGAAGCACCAGTCGCTGCTCCTCCCACACGCAGAGAGTTATGAAGATATTATTTTAAAGTTCCACAATACCTGTTTCACAATACCTTGTCCTTGAGGATTATAGGGAATCCCAACATCATGGGTAATATTAAATTGTCAACAAAACATCTCAAATGTCTGACTGCAATAGCCAGTTCCATATTCTATCTTAATCTAATATGGAACACCATGCCAAGAAAGATAATGTAGGCAATAACTAATTGCAATTTTAGTAGCTTCTC
Source organism: Rhabdomys pumilio (assembly GCA_030674055.1). Taxonomy (NCBI): domain Eukaryota; kingdom Metazoa; phylum Chordata; class Mammalia; order Rodentia; family Muridae; genus Rhabdomys; species Rhabdomys pumilio. Next base: position 235,216,085 of record JANHMN010000002.1, read on the forward strand.
CTGTTAAAGCAGTTGCAAGTGGAGAGCCTGAAAATGTGTCAAGTCACATGTGCACGTTTTAATTTTCTAAAATCAGAATTGAGTAACATCCACTTGCCATAATTGATTAGGTATGAGTCCTCAAGGATTAACACCATTATGAAAAAATTGAGGATACACAGAACAAGTTTTTGCAGTTTGACTTGCACTTTCTAGAAATAACAAATTATTGTCTCAAAGTATTATTATTTTGATGATATAAAGAATAAAATTAGCTGGGCAGTGGTGGCGCACACCTTTAATCCCAGCACTTGGGAGGCAGAGGCAGGTGGATTTCTGAGTTCGAGGCCAGCCTGGTCTACAGAGTGAGTTCCAGGACAGCCAGGGCTACACAGAAAAACCCTGTCTTGAAAAACCAAAAAAAACCAAAAAAACAACAACAAAAAAAGAATAAATTGTATGGCCAATTGTTTCTGTAAGGCTTATAATCTGGCTGGTATACAAATCTGCTGTGGCATTGCCCTGGGGTACAGGCAATCCAGTAAGAACTCTTAAATGTCTTATACAATTTTTTTAAAAAGTACATGTTTCTTAAATTAAGCTGTATTTGTAAAATTTGAGAATTAGCAATATTTAAAAAAGAAACAATTTCAAGCAATTATAAACCATGAGCTATATACTGGCTATGAGTGTTCAACTTGAAAGCTTGATTTTTCAGCATTTCAAACAGTGGCTACAGCAGGTCATTTAATTATTTGTGTTGAAGAAGAGGGAAACTTAAGTAAAATTAACATGTCATCCAATTATATATACTGTCTTCCCATTAGGTGAGCTGTTTGTAAATATTTTCTACCTTTAAATATTTTCTGGAGCAACAAGAACTCCCCCAAAATTTAAAGCTCGTTATATGAGTGCAAAGGCTTGCATTAAAACCCCTTCAGAAAGACCAACTAATAAAATACCATACAATGAATAATGTGCACTGAAAGATTCACACTCTTAACTTCTTGTATTAAAGCAACAACAAATTTTGTACATATGTAAGGTTATTACCCATTTCTTAGGCAAAATTTTCTAGTGATACAGCTTCATGGGCTCTCAAAAATTACAAGCAAACTCACCTAATATAAGTTTCTCACCTTCACCAAGATGTAAAGTAATGGTATAAAAACACTCTTCTAATCTATATTAATTCTATATGCATTTTCTGGAATGGCAGCTGGAGTAGGTAAGTCAGGCTGCAATGTCTCACAAGCTTCATAAATTTTAAGTTTCATCTTTGCTTTGGATTAATGGAATAACCAGTACCTTGTAGCCAATTGAGAGTATCAGATAAACAGCAAGTTAACAACTAATCTTGTCCTCTCTTACTCTTTGAGCAATTCTTTTATTAGCAGGAACAGCTATGCCATGGAGGGAAGCAGGCATAATTTAAATTTTCTCCAACATAATCATTATATATAACTCCTGGCCTATAAGTTGTTTGTTGTGAATGTCTTTGTGACTGAGGCTGACATTTCCTCCCCAAAGAAAAAGCAAGGCAATAAAACAAATTAGGGAAAACACCATTTTAGGGGCTAGTCAGAGTGACCATGAAAAAAAAAATGTCACAACCGCTTCTGCTGAGCCCACTCTGAGCTTTGTCTTAACTCAAATGTGAAAGTTCTTAATCTGGGCCTATTTCCTGTGACCTGGTCCAAAGATTATCCTTTGTGCACTGAGAACAGATTCTAGGGGAATGATTCTGCTGTTTATGCCTCTATTTTTTGGACAGACTTTCCTAAAATGACCTATGTCTCCATACCTAGAACATTCCTTATTCCCCCAGTGCTGTGAGAACATGGCTTGCACTGTAGTTAACATTCTCATAAGTCAATTGTGTAACAAAGGAACTCCTACCTGAGGGTCTCTAAAAATTCTACCAGCCCTTTTAGCAGTCTATCTACAAATTCCTGAAATGGTTCATCAGGGTCTTGTTTGATCCCAAATAAAATTCCCACTGAGATGTCTTTTTCAATCTTGGGGGGCTAAATCTGCCTTTACCACTGTATCTAATAATGCTGTAAAGGTGGCAGCAGTGCTGTACTGTTACAGCTGTTATTAACTCTTTTATTACTCTTGCAATCATCTCCACCTGCTCTATTTTCTTCTCAACCATAAACACGAGTCAAAAATTCTTAAGCTCACAACTGAACTGCCAACACCAGCCAATGGAATATTGGCAGTTTAACTATATTTTTAAGTTTATTTTGCAATATTAGAGTGTAACCATAATTTTGGGAAACAAAACCAACTTTTAACAATGGAAACAATCCATTTTTTTGAAAATCAACACCAAGTGCTTTACTTTCATCTTACAATGTTTGGTTACCAGTTCTTATATATGAATGTATGGTAGTGCAGCTTTTAATATCTCTTTAAAGAGACATTGTTTTAAATCCTATCCTTTATACATCTGGTTTCTGAATGACTCCCATCCTGAGTTACCAGTTTTAAGCCAAATTTTGTTGCCAAAGTTGCAAATTTTTAATCATACCCAATAACTTACAGGCCAATAATCTATAGCCAAGACATGCAGAGCATTTTTATACTTTTAAAACCAGTCAGAAACAAAAATGAAGTAGATGCACATCTTATATATTTTATCCAAACAAAATTTTCTTACTTTTTCTAGCTGTAATTTCAACAGAAAAGCACCTTGTCACAGAGATTTTTCTAGGAAAAACAACTATCAGCTTCCTTATCATAGAAGCCAAAAAACTGCTGGTCCCTTTCATTTGAACATGAAACATAGAACACCAGTCATTCAAACAACGAAACAAAAACAGATTAACTTCATCTTCTCCTTAGGAGGTGTAGCATTTTTTTTTTTTATCAACAGTCTTCTCTTGGGGAAACATCACCAATAAAATATTTTAAAGACCTTTTTTTCGTAACCCTTAATCCTCATGTCTTGAGGGACTCCTTGAGACCCTTTAAGAACAAACCATGTTTGCTTATTGCTTGTCCCAGTGATTGCGTTGCTCTATCTTACCTTAACTGGGTCAGTGTCACAGGCAGGCCACTCTGTGGAGATCACAATGCAGGACCTTCTCTCTTCACCCGCCTTCATGGTGAAGCCTTTACGGTGAAGCGATGATCCTATGCCTGACGGACATCCAAGTGGGAGCAACTATCAACTGGACTCCAACCCAAAGGCCACACATCAGGTGCCAACTGCCTTAGTCCATGGGGATTCAACAAGACCCTAGGGAAGGGGGCAAAAGAATGAAGGGACAAGAGACACAAAGAATGAGAGCTAGTCTGAGGTTCTGATCAAGCTCTGAAACTTTAATTTCGGGGGCAAGTTATAAAGACACAGCAAACCAGGAAGTTTTGGTGAGGGTCATTGCTTAGGATTATCTCACCAAGACTATCCCACTGTCATATCCATGTTGCCCTAGACCATACCCGGTCCTAACTGGCTCCCAGGGAATGCCAGATGTTTTTTAAGTTCCTGGGAACTGAGACCTGCGAACATCCTTTCTTAATCTTGTATTGACTAGATTTCCCTGAACAGCAGTTAGTGTACTGGGTTTGGCTCCTGGAAGAAACACATGGACACTGGGTGGATTGAGAAGCCAAAACTACTCCATGTTGAAACAGGCCTCCATCTTAAAGTAAAGAAAAGAAAAGGAGAGGAGAGGAGAAGAGAACAGAGAGGGGAGGGGAGAGGAGAAGAGAGGAGAGGAGAGGAGAGGAGAGGAGAGGAGAGGAGAGGAGAGGAGAGGAGAGGAGAGAAGAGAAGGCCGGAGAACTTGAAATGCAGCAGATCTCAAGCTACACCCATGTACCAAAAAGGGCGTCATAGCTTGTCCTTGGCCAGAGTTACTCCCTAGTTACTTCCTAGCAACAGTTAATTAAAGATTAGTCTGATTTTTTCAGATGTACTTTCAGACTGTTTATGATTTTATACCATCTTGCTTCAGAACAAGTTACTGTTGTCTCATTATTCTATTGGATGCTTAAAAGAGTGGACACCTCGGCCCTCAACCCCCTCACTTGCTCCTATTTTCCTGTAAAAGCTTGTCCTGCTGAGGGTTCCTTCAGGGCTGCTCTGCCTTTTCTTCCTGTCCTGCTGTGTCAGGATTGGTTTGGAGAAGAGCCTAAGCCAGAGCTTGTAAGAAAGAAAACATAATCATCAGAGACACCATTTTGGTGGTCTTTTGGGGGGTCATAAAAGCTTGCTGGCACAATAGAATATATCAGATTCAAAATAAAAAAGTTAGTTCTGCAGGCAAATGTCAGTGCTCATGACCTAGTAGAACAGATTAGATTACTACACATTATGCTAATATAAAATAACAGTGTCATTGTGGCTTTTGTTTTACAATAATAGAACAAAGGAAGTTATGAATTGAAACATTTAAAATATACTAGTGGAAGCTTGACATAGGTGTGTTACATCAAATTGGGGCAAACTCTCTTATACACTTCAGACTGGATGTCATGAGCATGTTAGTCTTTCCACGGGTGAACACTAAAGTAGAATGGCCATGGGGACTATGATCTTATAGGTTACACAGCCCTCAGGAACAGACAACTTCCAATGTCCTCATGGAGTGCAATGTTCCCTTACTTCTCTGTTGGCTTGACTCACTTGTAAATGGAAAGGTCATGTGACTGGATCACGCTCTATATTGGTGACAACTGAATCATTTCTCTTCTATTTTAGAAAGTAAGTCTAAGTGTAAAAATGATTTTTATTTCCAGGGTAACATCAGTACTTGTTCCCTTAATTGGTGGCCAGAACGTTATGCAGAAAAAGAGGAAGACACTTTATTTTTATGTTATCTAGATCACATTATATTCAGTGGATAGGATTATAGCCAATTTTGTTTGTGGGAAGATTAAAGGGGTGATTCCTTTTGAATTTAACAGACATATTTCAAACCCACAGGATGGGATTTTTTTATTATCTTTAATCTTACTTTACATTCCAGTCATCATCACACTACCATTCTTCCCTCTGATTATTCCTCATCCCATTCTCCCTCCTACATATCCATGAAAATGTGCCTACACCCACACCCATATCACAGCATCCCTCCAGTCCTCCCTAATCCCTGCAACCTTAAATCCCTCAAGGATTAGATGTGCCTTCTCTCATTGAGACCAGACCATGAAGTCCTCTACTGTATATATGTTGGGGTCCTTGGACAAGCTAATGTATGCTACTGGGTTGCTGGTTCAATGTCTGAGAGATCTTCAGGGTCCAGTTTTCTTCAGGCTCCTGGTGTTCCTATGGGGTCTACCCTCTCATTGTTTTACAGCTTTTCTTTAATTAAACCACAGTGGTTCCTGATTTCAAACCATTGGTTGGGTGTAAGTATCTGCTTCTCTCTCAGTCAGCAGCTTGTTGGGCCTCTTGAGAGGCATTCTTGCTAGGCTTCTGTATATATGCTCACTGTAGAATCAGTCAGTGCCAGGTGTTGGAGCCTCCTCTGGAGATGAGTCCCAATTTATGATGGTCAGTGGACCTCCTTTCCCTCAGTCTCTTTTCCTTATTTGTCCCTGCAGTTCTAACATTACAGAAACTATTCAAAGTCAGAGTTTTTGACTGTTACATGGCAATCCCATCCCTCCACTTGATGCCCTGCCATTCTACTGCAGGTGGATTCTTTCTACAAGTTCACACTCCCCACTGTAGGTTATTTCACTTATGGTTCCTCCTTTTGAGTCTCGACATTCTCTCAGCTCTACCAGACCTCTGGTACATTCTAGAGTGTCAAGCTTCCTTGATCATTGTGAATGAGCGTTGTGATGTGTTGTAAAACACTTATTATAACTGCCTTTTCTTATATATAGCACAACCTTTGCATTATAGAAGGTTCTATATGTGGTTGACGCATCTTCTCCAATTTTGATGAGAGAAGGAAGCAACACAAATACTTCTGATAATCATACATATTCATCTGCCTCTATGATTCATTTTGAGCAAAAAAAGCTTCCTCATTGTATTTTCTTTAGAAATACTGTAGGGAATTCCTTTGCAATACAAGTGTTTGCTTACAATTCTATACTTGAATCATGTTCTAACATTAAGCTGTATTGCCATCTGTAAACCTGACTTTTTATAGCTCCTTCCTCAAAGGTAAACAACTTAAGTTTGACTATGAGACTATAATTAGGCTTCAACCCCATCAGAAATCCAAGAATGAATTAAATATTACCTGAATAAACAGAAAGCACTAAAACATACTTTCCAATTCTTAATGAAATTTTAGAGACATCTGACTATCTGGACTGTCCTGTATTCCTTAAAACATTGGAGCATCTGTCTTCAGCCATCTGTCCCTAAATCATCAGACACATCGTAGAGAAAGCAAGAGTAATGATGGACTATTTTATTCTGTCTTGGCAGAGCTAAACTGTCAGTTTTCCTCCATCATATGTCCTTTCATGGACAGTAATTTCTTTCTGTAAGTGAATAAGACAACTTATGCCCAGTGGCTATCTTGTATAACTGGACAACTCCATATCATGGTTCTGATGCTCAAATTCTTCCTTAAACTGTGAAGTGGGTACTGTCAGGAAAAAACATGTCTTTTGGTCAAGTGATATTTAGTAACAAAATAACATTAAATGTAATATTCTTTGAATTTCTGATGTTTTTGAATATTAGCTATCTACATAAAGTGTATCTGAACTGTTAAACCTTGATTATTCTCAGCTGTTCCAATTTGGATGATATTAAAATCAGTTTATTATAATTAAATAAAAATCTAAAATAATCATGAGGTTATTATCTGGCCCTTAAGTTGTATTAGTTAATGTAAACAGCTTGTAATAGCAAATAAAGAAGGCCTGAGTCTAAGACTTGTATTCTTAAGTGAGTGGTATAGGCAAAGTGCCTATCTAAGAGTAACAATATTAATTTCAAATTTTTGTCAAGATAAGAAATTTAAACCAATGAAAACCTTGAATCTGCATTAATCAATAAATTCCTTAACAATGTAAAGTTACAACTTCAATTTGTATCAAGTATAATGATATCTGCCATTGTAAAATGGTGGTTATGTAATGCTTTGCTTAAGAATATATTTAGTAATCCATCTAATCTATTTCCTCCTAGTTCAAAATTATGACCATTTCCAAATAAATTATCCCTTAAATGACAACCTATCTATAATTTATAAAATAACCATAATGTGATAACCAAACCCAAGGGAAAGGAATGACGAGTCTCTGCAAATACCTCCTGCTGAATAGAGGTAAAAAGAAATTCTTTAAAGGTGTGGGGAAGGGTAGGAAAGTTAGAAAAATTGGTTAGACCTAAGACAATTAGTTTCAGCATCTGTTATCCACAATTCATATGATCAGAAGACTCAGGATTGAAGTGTAGTACAGACTGGTTCCATCTGAAAGGATAAATGAAATGAGGATAAAGGATAAATGATTCTTCTGGAATCACCAGCTATTCCTAAATTTATTTTGGAAGCAATTCTTTGGAAACAGCTTCAGGAGCCAGAGGACTGGAAGAGCAAGTCATTTCAAGGTCTTGTCCAGTTCGATTTTCTTAAAATTTTCTTTTCTGCAGTCAAAACCTTCTCCTGTCAAGTATGATCCATAATACTCTGGAAGAGGTTCAAAGCCTTATCTCCTTTTCTGTCAACATAAATATAGAGCCTTGCTTCCAAAAGAGCATGCCACTTGTCCAATGACTGGAAATCATATAAGATAGAGATTAGATTAATTTAAAAGTTTGTTTCTGACCCACAGTGGTGGTGCACGCCTGTAATCCCAGCACTTGGAATGAAGAGGCAGGAGGATTTCTGAGTTTGATGCCAGCCTGGTCTAGAGAGTGAGTTCCAGGACAGCCAGGAATATACAGAGAAACCCTGTCTCAAAAAACCAAAAAAAAAAAAAAAAAAGTTTGCTTCCACTTCCATAGAAATTTTAATATAACAATAAAACACATAACCATATGCATTTTGATAATGAAAACAATTCAAGCAATTAACAAAATCTAAATAAGTATTACTATCTGCCTAATTTATACTCTGCTCTAAAATATACCCTACATGAGATCAAGGCCTATATTTATTCATCTATGTATTTAACTTCAATTGAATTCTTTCTGCTTAATGTATAAGCCTATTTCCAGGCTCTAACTTTGTCATACCAGGTTGAATAATCCCAGCAATCCCATGTAGACCATGTTCAAAGATCCTGTCTCTCTGCCCTTGCATAGACTTTTTTGAATTTTTTAAAAGCATTTTTCTCAATCACTCTTCTGTGTGTCTTTGTTTTCCATATTTGAGATCAAAGCCTTGAATTTCTTTATTCCATATATATTTAAAAACATTTAAACAATTACCATTATATTTCCTCTAACTTTACAAACAATTAAATCAAAATTAATTTGTCTCTCTCCTGTGATTATCTGCTTGTTGGAGGCCAGTAGTCTGCCTATCTCTGCAGTCCTCTGAGCAGCCTGACTATTTTAACAGCAGTGACTGCCCTACCCACCCACCTACTCCTGCCTCCACATCCTGGCACTCCCCTACACTTGGGCATCCAGCTTTCACAGGACTCAGGGCCTCTCCTCCCATTGATGCCTGACAAGGCCATGTTCTGCTGCATATGCAGCTGGAGCCATGGATTGCTCGCTCCTTGTGTATTCTTTGATTGGTGGTTTAATCCCTGGTGTCTGGAGGATCTGGTTGGTTGATTGTTGTTCTTCCTATGGATTTGCAAATCTCTAAGGCTCCTTCAGTCCTTTCTCTAACTCCACCATTGTGCACCCCATGCTCAGTACAATGATTGGCTGTATTCCATTTTTAAGGGTTATTTGATTCTCTGGTGTTCTTTGTACATATTGGATATTAGCCCTCTAACGGATGTAGGATTAGTAAAGATCTTTTCCCAATCTGTTGATAGCCATTCTGTTTTCTTGACAGTGTTCTTTGCCTTACAGAAGCTTTGCAATTTTATGAGATCCCATTTGTCTATTGTTGATCTTAGAGCATAAGCCATTTGTGTTCTGTTCAGGAAATTTATCCCCTGTGCCCAAATATTTGAGTCTGTTCCCCACTTTCTCTTCTACTATTTTCAGTGTTGGTGTTCTGTTCAGGATATTTTCCCCTGTGTCCATGTGTTTGAGGATCTTCCCCACTGTCACTTTTGCCGTTGTCCTCCTTGCAGCTGCCTTTTCAACTTGGACAGACATATCCAATGCCTGCACTGAGGTAGGATTCTGGCTCCATTGTAGGGAGAGCTCACAAGATATCCTGGGAGCTTCTCAAGTGTCAAATATTCAAGAACTTGTCTTTAGGTCAGGAACTCACCCTGGATTATGATTATAGCAAGTGATTTGTGCAGTGTTTGTTGTTCTGTGTTTTCTGGGGAGATGTGAAGAAACTTCTGTTCCACCCAAAAAGAGCATGTTGAGAGACAGGAGATGGCTCTGCCCAAGTATTGCTTGGTGCATCAGCAACTTTTCTTGTTGCTCTGAATAAATACCTAATGAAAATATATTAGAAGTATGGGAAGGAAAAGTTTATCTTGTATCACCTTTTTTGGAAGTCCATGGTGAGAAAAGTAGAGTGGGAAGTGGGAGACAGAATGGGCAGGACTGGACGGCAGGTGGGGGGAGTGGTAGGCAGGTGGGGAGAGGGTAGCTAGTGGGAAGAGGGTGGCAGGTGGGAAGGGGAGGAAGTTGGGGATGAGTAAGAGGCAGGTGGGAGTAGGTAGGATGCAGGGTGTGGGAAAGGTGGCCAGGGTTGGGAGTGGAACGTAGTTTGCCAGATTTAATCTGTGATCCAAACAAAGGGTGACAAAAGGTGTTCATACCATTTTCTGCTTAAGAGGGTCCACCAGTTGGAGCCTTCCCATTCAGGATGGCTCTTTAATCTTTTCTTAAGCTTCTCTCTCAGATCTCCCAAACACTCCCAGAACTATGTCTCCTAAGTCATTTCGAGCCCAGTGAAGGGAAAAAAATTTTTATTGGGTTTGTACAAGCATGGTTTCCATAGCCAGCTATCTACATCACTAACAAAGTCACCTAACATGGGGGATTGTGGGGTGGTGGGCTGTGAGAAGCAGCTGGGAACCTGGTGGAGCACAGGACTCGCAGCACGGATGCTAATGGGAGAGTAGGTGTTCGGCCTTGCTTCTTGGTCCCTGGTTCCTTTCTCTTAGCTTCAGCCCTCCACAACCCTTTCTGCAGAGAGGTCTATGACCATCAGTCTTGTAGGAACAGTGCCTCAGGCTCTCCCACATGTAGATGAGGTATCTCTAAACTCTCAGACTAAGTCAATAGGGGATATCTGTCGTTAGACCCTAACCCACCCAAAAACTGTATATAAGAACCCTATTTGCAGGAAGTAAAGGTGTGCAAGAATCATGCCATTGTCTGAGTGTTTCTGTAGCAAGAGCTGTAACAATTGGGAAGAGATCTTCTCTCCCAAAGCACTGTCAGGACCCTCCTCTCCTTGCTAGCTAGTCTGCTTCTCACCAGCCCAGCCCAGGCTGGCTCAGCACAGAGAAACAGGTGAAACACTTGGGAGCAACTGGGTGGCAACAGTGGAGACACAAGCAGAGACAGGAGCAGAGGTAACTGAGGTGATTCCCCCTCCCTGCTCACACTCTGTCTCACTTGGCCTGGACCCTGCAGCTGGCCGGGCCAGAGATCTTTGTGGGAAACACTCCAGAACAGGGACAACAGGTGATGACCGCTTGGGGGAGCTGAATCCCTGGAGTCTGCTATACTGCTTGCAGGCAGCTCTACCAGAGTCTTCTCTTCCTCAGCAATTGGTTCTTGCCTACAGAACCTTTTTAAGAACTCTGTGAGTCTTATGACCTCCTTCTGAATTAATTTCAAATTAGAGGTAGTATCTGCTCACCAACACTTCTGTGAGCCATGGCAGGGTTAGCAGAGTAGGAATCTGCTGTCTCCTAACTGAAGAAATGAAGGTTGCCTGACAGAGGCTGAGACTGAGGGAGGCTGTCCATCAAGAGCTAGACCAGTGAGCAGACTTTGTATCAGATCTGTGTAGATCTGTACCAGATCTGGCCTGTGGAGGAGGGAGATGCCCCCACTCATGAAGGTGCCTTCTTATGCCAGTACATGTGAAGTGATTGATTATGGACCATGCCTCAGAACACACTGCCTGATCTGTACCCATAAATCTGGCAGCCATTTTATTTCTGTGTGCTGTCTTCAGGGGGAATTCCTGACTAAGAGAGGACTAACCCTTAGAGAAATAGCCAAGATTTGAATCTAGTACCTATGAAATATTAGTTATTAAATTTATCCCTAACTTTAAAAGAATGAGATTTAAACTATGATATTTGTTTATTAGGCTCTGTACAATTGCTGGGTGTTAAATCTAATCAAAATCTCTAAACACTCCACTGGCTAATGGCTGAACTGAACTCCACAAGTGCTTGCTGTTTGAAATTCTCTGGGTTATTTCTGCTCCTGCAGTCTGGCATCCTGGGAGGTATATCACTCTGACATGTGCTATTGGCCTATCATGAGTCAGGGAGACCTCTTTTTCTCCCAGGCTTTCCATCTCCTCTGCTTCTTCCTCCTTCTCCTCTCCTTCTGTTTGTGGAGTCTACCTGTGATGCCTAGCTTAGTAACTCAAACCCACCTGTCTTTATTCCACACCCTCATAATTGGCTGTTGCAAGTTTTATTTAACCAGTCATTTTAAATTGGAGATCCATTATATAGCATCACTTGGTGTCCATTAGGTTCTGCTATAGTGGAAGCAAGATCTTGAGAGGCAGTAAATAACATTTCAACTCAAGTAGCACCCGACCAACCCCTACAGCTACCAACTTAAGGCCCCCAATGCTGTGGAAGAGTAAGCTCTGTAGAATCAGCGCTTTCAAACTTTGCTGATATTCACACTAGTTATCAACAACCTGAGCCCTAATGAGAGATGACCCACCTGTATCATCACAGGTGATCTCCATCATACAGGAAACAGTGAATTGTGGGAAGCATGGCCAAGCACAGTTTCACACAGGTAGCAATCTGGGAGGAAAAGTGATAGGCTTTGGACAAGGCTTCTAGAAATACTCCAGCATGACAACTGGGGATACTGTCCCCTCTTTCTCAAGTATCAGATGTACATAAATGTACATCATCACTGTTCTGCAGATACTATGGACATCACCAGCTTCAGGAATACATGCAGGGACCAGGCATATCCAGGGTATGACCTAGCACTCTTCTGTTCTTATCATTTGTTAAATAGCAACCACCAGAAACTCTGTGGACAATGGTATCACTATCAGCAGTTCCAGGTATCAGGGTGTGTTTCCACTTGCAGTGAGGGACAAGCATAGGCTTGCCAGGATGGTATCTAGCATGGTGAGCAGAATGGGCAACCCCTATGTGTACACTTGATTCTGTGGACAACACCTTTCATGCCATATATACTTTAAGTTTCATTTTAAAAAGTTCTCTGCTGGGCGGTGGTGGCGCACACCTTTAATCCCAGCACTTGGGAGGCAGAGGAAGGCGGATTTCTGAGTTCGAGGCCAGCCTGGTCTACAGAGTGAGTTCCAGGACAGCCAGGGCTACACAGAGAAACCCTGACTTGAAAAACCAAAAAAAAAAAAAAGTTCTCCAACAGAAATAGAATGTTTAAATTTCTGCTAAGCATCATTGCTATTGTTACATTAAATACCCTAACAAAAGCAATTTAGGAAAGAAAGGGTGACTTTACCTCAGAGATCCTGTCTATGCTCCATTATTGGATGATGTTACAATGCCAAGAGACTGAGACAAGAGTTCACCCCTATCCAAAAAGTCAAGATCAAAAAGTGCTCAGAGCATGGGGGCTAGTGCATACTTCACTTCTCCATTGTTATACAATCAGGGTACCTACTAGTGAATGGACCTACTCACTGTTGTGAGTCCCTTCACCTTAACTAACAAACTATGACATCATTCCACAGACATAGTCATAGGCTAATCTGATTGAGATGATGTCTCCTTGAAACTTTCCTCATAGGTGGTTCTAGATTGTGCCAAGTTGACAATGAAAAGGATCCATCCTAGCCTCCCCTTTCTTATGGTAGCTGAGACAGACAAAGGAAAACATGTTTTTGGGATGTGGACAACTTAGAGTCCTTGTGTATGGTTGAGGGATTGTGAAAGGATCCCATATCTATAGAAATAGATACGGTGACTTTTAAAGGACAACTACCAAAGAATTAGCATGAAAGACCACAGCGATGCTTACAGAGAACTGAAAACCAAATGTCATATACATTTCCCTACTCAGGCTCATCACAGCTATATTCTCAAGAGCTGGAAGTAGCAGTCAGAATTCTTTTAGAGGGTTAAGAACTAAGAAAAAATGCTGTATGCAGACAATAAAATATTAGTTATGACAACTGCCACAAAATAGATTAACTCTGAAGTCTCTGTTTTTTGATTTGTGTTTGTGTGTGTGTGTTAAAATTCCATAGCAAAAGCAACAAAGAGAGAAGTTTATGGGAGACTTACACTATCAGAGTAAGTACAGTAAAAGCTTGTGACCATTGTTGCAGGATATTTGTTCACATGGTGAAACCCATGTATGTGAACTGGAAAAAACTTTTCCTTGTGCTGTGGTTCAACCTTAGCTGAATTAACTCCTTTAATTCTGAGAGGTTTCTGTAATTAGGATTAAATAAACTTGATCATAGGTCAATAGGCAGAGCAAGCAGACAGTTGAGAAAGAATGAAGACAGGATGTGGAAAGGAGGGCAATGAGTTGGAGGTTATTTAAGATAGCTTATAGAAAGATAAAGGGCCCTTTACTTCTGTGACATTGGATGAGGAGCATATTTAGCTGAGTTCTTTCTCTGCCTCTCTGATCTAGAAGGCTTTCACATCATTGGCTTCGTGAATCTTCTCTGGTATGATTGAATGACTGGGGTATTGTGTTTAAAATGGAAAAACAAACAAACAAACAAACAAACAAAAAACAATAGATCATCATGGCAGGGAACGTGACAATCACCAGGTTGCATGCTGTTGCAACAGTAGGTAAGAGATTGGACCTTAATCCACAATAAGTAGTTAGGAAAAAATACTCAGAAAGGTTTGGGCTTTGCAAACCTCAAAGTCTTCCTGCTCCCAGTGACAAACCTCCCCTAAAAAGGCCACGCCTACTAATCCTTCCCAATTTTTCCCACAATCTAGGGCCCAAGTATTCAAACATATGAGTATATTGCAACAGTTCTCGTTCAAACAACCAGGAGGTCCTTATAAAAAGTGAAATGAGCCAGCCACAAATGAACAAGAAATACTTCATGATCTTTAGAGATATCAACTACACATAGGTGGAATTAGGAGTAGGAGCCAGAAGTTGAGTGAAAAAGGTGAAAATTAATGTCTCACTAAATATAGAGGATAAGTTTGGAAGATCAAAGATGCCCTGTAGATTGGCTGTGGCATTTATACATCATGTTCTTAGCACTGCTGAATTGGTTACTTGAATGTGGTAACATGGTAAATCGTATATCCTGTGTTCTTTACTACAAGTAAACAAAGAACAAACAAGGATAATAAGAGGTAGAGGAGGAGCAGTATGAGGAGCAGGAGGAGAAAAATCAGGAAACAAGGCAGAGGAAGATAAAGAGGAAGAAGAAGAACAGGAGATGGACAAGAGTGTGGAAGAAGAGAAGTATAAATAAGGCGACGGACACTAGGTTGGCCAGGACACAGAAGACAGATGAAAGTACTGGTTTCTAAGTCACTAGAAGCACCATGCTGAGTGAGGGGACCGGACCTTGCTTCGCACAGAGAGGGCATAGACCCCAGGAGGGCACACCAGCTAGGGGTTAGTCTCTAGATTCTTCTGTCTGAGAGAGGCTGCATAGGTTAGAAAGTTGTTCCTGTTGTGTATAATGAAGTTTTGTCCATAGATATGGAAGTGTTTGTTCCAGGCCACAAGTAGCTGAGAGGAAAAGAACTTACCTTGTCTGATGATTTGTACCTGCTTGGCCCAGGGAATAGCACTACTAGAAGGCGTGGACCTGATGGAGTAGGTGTGGCCTTGTTGGAGAAAGTGTGTCAATGTGGGCACAGGCTTTATTAAGACACTTATCCTAGCTGCCTGGCAGCCAGTATTCTGCCAGAGCCTTCAGATGAAGATATAGAAAACTCAGCTCTTCCTGTACCATGTCTGTCTGGATGGTGCCATGTTCCCTCCTTGGTGATAATGGACTGAACCTCTGAAAGTGTAAGATAGCCCCAATTAAATGTCCTTTTTAAGACTTGCATTGGCCATGGTGTCTGTTAATAGCAGTCATCCCCTAAGACATCTGACAAGCATGAACACCTGAGTTGACCACTAGCAACAGTTAAAAGAGTTTGTCCCCAGGTAGATATCTCAGTCTGCAAAGAGGCTGAGTTCACCTTGATTCCAGATAAACTACTGTTTGAGAAGTAGAAGTTGTTACGAATTAGAAGCTGTGAGAAATCTTTATTTGCTTGCCTTTAAAAGATGCTGGAGAATTCAAGGGAGTATACAGTGGTGCACAGTTCCTCTGCATCCCCTGTGTTCTGATTGTTTCACCCCTACCCAGGAACCCCATTGACCCCAATAGACAATTACAGGGATAAGGAGGTATGAGGCATGTCCAGAAGGAGATAGAGATTTGGGATAATGGAGGCACCCAAGAATCTGTTCTTGCTTACCCCTCACCCCCACTTGAGGTCTTCCCAGTGTTACAGCCTACTGTTGTTCAAAATTTGTAATACAACCAATCATATGTAACCCCTCGAAAATACAACCAACCATGTGTAACCGCGCCAAATTTTCCCGCTCTTCCCAACCTCTATCTATAAATATCCCAAACATCCTGGTGTCTGGGTCAAAGCCTCTATTCCCTGTGTGAGATACATTTTGACCCGAGGCCCTCGCCATTAAACTACCTTTTGCAATTGCAAAAAAAAAAAAAAAAAAAAAAAGGGTTTAAGCATTGTACATTGTATCCTAAATGTGTTATACAGGCACAATGCATATATGAGAATAACAATATTAATCTCACTTTTATGTCAATAAGAAATTCATACCATTAAAAACCTTAAATTTGAAATGAAAATAATTTTTGTACCATTTAAGAAATATAACTTTAGCCAGGTGGTGGTGGTGCAGGCCTTTAATCCCAGCACTTGGGAGGCAGAGGCAGGCAGATTTCTGAGTTCGAGGCCAGCCTGGTCTACAGAGTGAGTTCCAGGACAGCCAGGGCTACACAGAGAAACACTGTCTTGAAAAACCAATATATATATATTATATCTTTAGCTTAATTAATTATACAGATTTCTACCAAATAAGTTATGGCTAAGTAATCAATTCTAACTATTCCTCCATGTTCCAATGAAACCATTACTTTTCCCTAGAAGGACAGCCTAATATTAACCATCTCAGTCCTCAAGCTCAGGGAATAGAGGCGCTGACACTTCATTAACTTCTTCAAGCTCAATTTGGGCATTGAGGTATTAGAAGAGGGGTGGGTAGAAGGGTAAATTGATAATCCTCTGATGTCTGTATCTTCACTGCATCCAGCTGAAATTCCAAGACATCAGAGGTTCAAGCAGGTCTGCTCAGCTTGCTTGATGAGTAAATACACCAAGGCTGTGTATTCTGCAATATGCAATTCTCAAAACATATTTTAGTATCAAGATACTCTTTTATTTGATTTCTGGAATCTAGTCTTCTGACAGCATGACTCTGTCATGTCTAATGCATATAATTCTGGGAGGTAGAAATATCTTAATCATCTCTTCTGAAAACACACAGAAAAAAAACCTTTTTCCCCAAATAGCTTTTCCTTGAACCAGTAACCAGAAAAACCATTATCTTGACCGCTTTCTCAGAGGAAAAATATAACCACAAACTGAAAATCACACCCTGTCAGGAGCCATAATGGGACAAGCTAATAATTGGCAGATGATCATCCTGAAATGCTTGCCTCGGATTATTATATAATCTGCGACGAGTGTGCCCCATTAGCAAGGCTATGGTGGACGTGATTTTAGGAAAGATTTCTGCTATTAATATGCTTTTCCCATTATTATTATTATTAGACATTTGCTACTATCACTAAACAATAGCACATCCCTTTGGAGCAGATCTCTGCAGATCCACGAAGATGTACTGTCTTGTAATGATACTATATAGATAAATAGATGACTTCTTAAGCCTCAATGATGATCCTATAATAATTCTTAAAATTATATCAATGATTATTAAGCTCTTTTATATCGGGACTGCTATTAAGTCCCTCAGGCATAGTCGAAACTGCAAAGAGAACTCTGCCAGTCTCCTGAGTGTTATCAGTTAATTGCCCCTAGACCTTCTCCTGCTTAGAGCACATTCCAAGAAGTCATAAAACCATTAGCCTAGGTCAATAGAGGTTATTCACAATTTATTATAGGTACCAGGACAGAAGAGAAAATATTGCCTGGGTTTATCTATACAAAACTTCACCAATTTATAGTTTCAAACTTTCTGCGAACCTGTGGATCTAGACAGGTGATGAATGTCTAGTTAGATAATTACTCCTAATGGATATTCATGTAAACATTCTGTGTTGTAAACTTCTATTTCAATTTATGACTTGAATTTTGGTGTGAACTTGTGATGAACTTTGTAACATGTGATCATGTACTCTGAATGGTGTACAAATACTGAAGACAAAGACAGAGAGAGTGAGTAAGATAGTAGAGTTAGAATAGAGTTAGTCAGTTAAAACCCCGTCGCCCTTTCCTTTCCCCTGTCTAGAGTTTTTCTCCCTTAGAATCTTTACTTTGTTAGAATCTTTTCTTCTTCCCCACTCAGGACCTTTCCACGTTTCCCCTCAGACAGCTTTTATAGGATACTTTTTACACTTAATAAACTCTATAGCAACTTTTCTAAGTGTCTTTTCTTCCTGAGACCCAGCAGTAAGTTAGAGCCCAGCAGTTCCTGCTGAGATAGAACAAAGGCCAGTTGCCTAATCCTCTGCAGTTAGGCTGCAGGTGTTAATCACCCTAGTCTGCAGTCTCTTACCCTCAGAAGAAGTTTTTAGGATAATACAAAGCTATTTACTTAACCCCTTGCTGGTCTTAAGGCTGGGATACTAGTGCCAGTCTCAGGCCACAGGATCCCTGACAGCAGATCAGCACACAGCAACAGCATAGGGGCTACCTCAAGAAGAACCGGAGGGTGGGAGGAGGAGAAGAAAGAAGAAGAAGCTGCATCTCTCTCTCTCCCCCTCACCACCCCAAGCCGGGGCGCGGGTGGAGTGGCCCCTGGCAACACCCATCTTGAAAATAAAATCAACTTAATAACTAAAATACTATATGTGTAAAATTCTTTAGGTCTTCCCTAATTTGCCAAGCAGGAAAAGAACCCAGAATTCCTGTGGGGCCCATGTTAAAACAGAACCCGAGTCTCCTGTGAGGATATAACTTTATAGCATCTGAATACACCTGATTTACACTATCTTTCTGTTTGGCCATCTGCCTAGAACAGTTTTTTATTTATACCATCTATCTATACCAAGATATTCACACCAAGGTATTTTATATTATTTGTGAAGGGTGTCGCTTTCATAATTTCTTTCTCAGCCTGCTTATCTTTTGAATAGAGGAAAGCTACTGATTTGTTTGAGTTAATTTTATATCCAGCCACTTTACTAAAGTTGTTTATCAGGTTTAGGAGTTCTCTGGTGGAAGTTATTGGGTCACTTAAGTATACTATCATATCGTCTGCAAATAGTGACATTTTGACTTCTTCCTTTCCAATTTGTATCCCTTTGACCTCCTTTTGTTGCCTAATTTCTCTGGCTAGGCATTCCAGTACTATATTGAATAGGTAGAGGGAGAGTGGGCAGCCTTGTCTAGTCCCTGATTTTAGTAGAATTGCTTCAAGTTTCTCTCCATTTAGTTTGATGTTGGCTACTGGTTTTCTGTATATAGCTTTCACTATGTTTAGATATGGACCTTGAATTCCTGATCTTTCCAAGACTTTTATCATGAAGGGGTGTTGACTGTTGTCAAATGTTTTCTCAGCATCTAATGAGATGATCATGTGGGGTTTTTTTCTTTGAGTTTGTTTATGGATTACATTGATGGATTTCCGTATATTGAACCAACCCTGCATTCCTGGGATAAAGCCTACTTGATCATGATGGATAATTGTTTTGATGTGTTCTTGGATTCTGTTCACGAGAATTTTATTGAGTATTTTTGCATTGATATTTATTAGGGAGATTGGTCTGAAGTTCTCTTTTTTGGGGAACCTTTGTGTGGTTTAGGTATGAGTGTAATTGTGGCTTCATAGAATGAATTGGGTAGTGTTCCTTCTATTTCTATTTTGTGGAATAGTTTGAAGAGAGTTGGTATTAGGTCTTCCTTGAAGGTCTGATAGAATTCTGCACTAAAACCATCTAGTCCTGACCTTTTTTTGGTGGGTAAACTTTTAATGACTGCTTCCATTTCTTTCAAGGTTATAGGACCGCTTAAATGGTTTATCTGCTCCCGATTTAACATTGGTAACTGGTGTTTGTTTAGAAAATTGTCCATTTAATCCAGATTTTCCTGTTTTGTTGAGTATAGGCTTTTGTAGTAGGATCTGATGATCTTTTGAATTTCCTTGGTTTCTCTTGTTATGTCAACCTTTTCAGTTCTGATTTTATTAATTTGCATACTGTCTCTCTGCCCTCTGATTAGTCTGGCTAAGGGTTTATTTATCTTGTTGATTTTCTCAAAGAACAAACTCCTGGTTTTATTGATTCTTTGTATAGTTCTTTTTGTTTCTATTTGGTTGATTTCAGCACTGAGTTTAATTATTTCCTCCTGTCTACTCCTCTTGGGTGTATGTGCTCCTTTTTGTTCTAGAGCTGTCAGACTCTGTAATCCAGGGCAGCTTCCACTTATACACTGTACTCTCTACTCTAGAGCCAATGACAAGTTTCCCTATCTAAGTTCCAAACCATAGATGATAATCCCTATGTGATTTGGACAAATCTGTGTACAAATCTTTCCTAAAAGCAAATAATCCCTACATTTTAACTTTATACTTAAATCAGTAACACACATATATTAATTTCAGTTCAAAACAGTTGGGCCCAGCTTGCATGCATTCTCAGAACTACATACCTACACACACACACACACACACACACACACACACACAGAAAGAGAGAGAGAGAGAGAGAGAGAGAGAGAGAGGCAGACAGACAGACAGACAGACAAAGACAGGGAAATGCATAAATTTTTACAATTTCATACTTACACAGGAACGTACATTCTTACAAATGCATAGGGAACAAAAAATGATGTACCAGTGCAAAAAGAACTCATACATTCTGGATGAAAAATGTGCTCCAATATTTTCCGCATAAAGAAAAAGATTCTACCCTTTTAATGCTAAATGACTTAAACCCTAGTTCATAAGAAGATAGCTTTGTTCCTTTAATACTTGAAAGCCTTTGTTATTAGTAAAAAAAAGACCTGTTCTGTCCCATGGTAAGGAGAAGCCTGCCTGCTCCTTTTGCTCTCTGTAGCTTCTTCTTTTTTCCTCTTTACCTCTGCATTCTTCATATTGCTGTCTTAGTTTTTTATGCTACCTATATATTCTGAGTTCTTCCACTCTGCATTCTATCTGATCTTACTCTCTCCTGCTTTGATGTCACAATAATGTTCTTACTCTCAATTCCTTTTTCTCCCAATGCTATGTGTATACTTCTAAGTTCTTCTTGAGTTCAGTTCTGTCTAAAATTTGTTCTGTCTAAAAAGTTCTCCTCAGTTCAGTTCCTCTCAACTCAGTTATTCTCAGCTCAGTTCTACCTTTACTCTTTGTCCTACATACTTAATACATCTTTCAGATTACATAATAATATGTTAAAAATTCATGACCAGTTTACACATAAAATCAAATCATAAATTGAAATAGATGTTTACAACAGAAAATATTTATATGCATATCCATTAGGGGTAATTATTTGCCTAAATGTCCATCACCTCTCACAGCACCACAAGTTTACTGAAAGTTTAAAACCATAAATAAATTGTTAGTGAAGTTTTGTATTGATAAACCCAGTCAATATTTTAGATTCTGTCATAGCATCTATAATAAATCATTATTTCCCTTTCAATGACCTTTAGTTAACTGATTTACAACATCTTGGAAAATGCTTTGAGTAGAAGAAAGACTAGTTATTTTCTAATAGGCAATTAACTGGTGATACATGGGAGACTGACAGTTTTCACTATCAAAAAAGGATTCAATATCAGTCACACTATAAAAGAGCTTAATAACCCCAGATATAATTTTGTGAATTTTTATAGGATTATCATTAAGACTTAAAAAGTCATCCATTTGTTTATATAGCATCACTATAAGACAGTGCATCTTTGTAGATCTGTAGAGATCTGCTCAAAAGGGGTGGGCTAATAGCTAGTGATTGTTATATATGTTTAATAATAACAGGAAAAGCATACTAATAGCAGGAATCGTTCCTAAAGTGAATTCTCTTTGGCCTTGGCTGTGAGAACAAATCTGTCTCAGATTATATTATACTCTGAAGCAGACCATCCCAGGAAGCATACCTTCTAATTATTAACTTGTCCTATTATTGTTCTGACAAGACAGATGCAGAAACCAACAACCAAACAGTGGATGGAGGTTGCATACTCTTATGGAAAAATAGGAAGTAGGCTTGTGGTCCCTGAAATGTATAGGAATTCTACAAGAAGACCAACAGCATCAACTAACCTGAACCCTAGGGACTCCCAGAGTCTGACCCAGCATCCAAGAACTTATAAGCTTTGGACCTATTCCTCTCAGCTCATATGTACTAGACTTAAAGCGTGGTCTTCATGTGGGTACTGAACAACTGGAACAGAGACCATCCCAAAAGCTGTTGTTGCCTGTACTTGGGATCCTTCTACTGCTTGGTCTTTTCTGGCCTCAGTGAGAGAGGAAGTGACTAGCCTGGCAGAGACTAGGATTGCCAGGGTGGGCTAGGGATACCCATGTGGTCCCACTTGCTCAAAGGAAAAAAGGAGGGAAGAGAGGAGAAATACAAAAGATTGTGGAAGGGTGTGAATGGGAGGATGTGCTGGGTGGACTATAGAAGAAATAAGTAAAACAAAAAATTAAATTTAAAAAATGGAATTTCTTTCTACAATGGAATAACACACACTTATTAAAAACAAGAATGTCAAATGTATGGAAGTATAAATTATCACTCTGTGTAAGGAAACACAGAGTAATGATATGCAGAGTACATACTCACTTATAAGTGGATTTTCCCCACAAAGTACTAGAAAACCAGGGGACAACTCACAGACCTAAAATATGCAAAAGTACAAAGAGGGCACAATGGAGGATAATTGAAACACACTCAGAAGAAGAAATGACAGTCTTCAAAAGTGGATGGAGGGAAAAAACTGTGTAGGACAAGTGAAGATGAGGGGAATGTTGAAAGAACGTGTGTGCTAAGAGAAGGTGGAGAGAGTACATGAGAATCAGCAGCAAACATGGGAAGGACATTTTTAGGATGTGTCACAGACATAAAATGGGGAAGGCTCCATGGAGTTTATGATTGTGATTGAAGTGGAGACTCACTCCAAGTAGTGTGTGATATGGAGCCTGAAGTGATGACTCCTGTAACGAGGCAGGACTCCCAGGGAAGGAATGGTGATACCAACCCATCTACAAAACCTAGCCTAAAGGAGGAGCAGGGATAATGAAGATGTGTTGTCTGAGGGAATTGCCTAACAATTGCAGGCCCAACTTCACACCCATCTGATGGACAGGAACCATTCCGTGGCACTATAAATGATACTCTGTCATGCTTACCGACAGAAGCCTAGAATAAGTTTTCCTCTAAGTGGCAGCAGACAGTAGCTGTCCAAATGGAGGCTGAGACTCACACCCCAAAATAGGAGGGAGCTGGAGGAGTCCTATGGAAAATTTGCACAATGAATTGAATAATCTGTTGGAGAAAAGAACCTCACAAGTAAACCCACAGTGTCAACTGACTTGGATCCTTAAGGGGTTCCAGAGACTCAACCATAAAACAAACATCAATCATTGGCTGTACCTATGCCACCACCCAGAAACATGTGTAGCATATGTGCAGTTTGCAGCTTGTTATTCAGGAAGGTTCTCCAACAACAGGAGCAGAGACTAACAACAACTAACAACAGATACACATAACTCTGTTGCCTGTCTGTGGAGTCTGTTCTCCCAACTCTCTTGTATGCAATGCTGGAAACCTGACCTTGATTACTGTATAATGAAGGCCAAATAGCCCCTACAATGTTGGTATTCAGTCTCCACATATCTTTGTTGGCTTAAGACTATCTTGTACCTCACTGGTACAAATAGGAATAATTATGCTCTAATTGTATTCTGAAAGAAAAGCTTTATTTTAACAGGAAGGGTAATATGTAGGAGGAGCTAAGGGGAAAGGAGCACCGAGAGGAAAAGATGGAGTAAGGAGAGGAGAAGATGAAGTAGATGAGAAGCTCGGTAATGAGAGAGAAAAAGAGAGAGAAAGAGAGAGGGGGCATGGAGGCAGAAACTCACGTGTCTCCACTAGTCAAAGATAGTTTACATAGCTAGGTTGGGTATTAGGTTACACTTCTGATTGAGCATTACCATACTTATAAAGCCCTTGATTAACATTTTTAAAAAATTGTATAAAAGCCAAATGGAAAAGGGGGGGCACAGGATAGGGGTTTTCTAGGGAGGGGAAATGGGGAAAGGGATTGGCATCTGAAATATAAATAAAATATCCAATTAAAAAAACCCATAACATACTATACATACACAAAAACACATACACACATCACAAATGCTTATTAAAATACATGTCATTGCTGTTACATTATCGAGCATCTCTAGACAATCCCCTTAGATGGCACACTTCAAGATGAAGTTCCAAATGGTAACTAAAGGTGTGGAGAGCTTTTGGGGCCACTTGGCAGGAATCCGACTTTGGCCAAGGACAAGGACATGGGCTTTAGGCAGGATTCTGACATTAGGCCATGACAGGGAAGTAAGTTCAGGCAGCAATCTAATTTTAGGCCAAAACAGGGAAGTAATTTCAGTCAGGAATTTAAATCACAGGCTGGAACAAAGAAGTAGGCTTCAGGCATGAATATGAGTTTGGGCTAGGACAGGTTAAGTAGGCTCAGATATTTTAGTCATCCTGAAAAGCCCTTAGAAACAGAGATCACGGGAGTGATCAAACGACTTTGCTTATTGCCTTGCTTGTTCCTTGACTATTTGCATTTATTGTATTGCTATTACCTCAACCTAGAACTGACCTAAATACTTCCATGTAATTAAAATGCAATAAAAGCAAATTGAGAAAAAAATAAACCCGCTCTCAGCATCAGAACTGGCTGGGGCCATGCTACAATGTTGCCTAATCATCTTTTTTCTTTTTAATCCCCACTCCTGAACTGGAGAACCTGTTGACTGACTGAGCTGGCATGGTCATAATGGGAATAAAAAGAAGCATGGAACATCAATAGATGTGTGCATATAGAAGTATTTCATGATTATTATATCCTCTTCTATTAAGCATTTTAACATTAACATTGTTAAAATATGTTGACAAAACAGGAAACATTAGGGTACATCTCCTATGCTATAATTTGTATTCAATAGGCTGACACATGAGAATCAAGAGACAAAATGTATCCTTGAGTAATGCCTGGCATCCAAGTCATGCTACATAACAAATCACAACGTATGAAGGGAATTTGTAGTACTTGCGTTGCCACATCTCATGTGATTTCATACCTCACTAAAGCCATATGCCAAATTATATTCTTTTATAAGTTGCTTTAAACATTAGGTTTTAGCACACCAACAGAAAATACATTAATACACAGCCATAAAGTGTAGCACTTGGTTGAGAAATTTATGTATTACATAAAATTTAAAAAGAAATAAGATTACAATTTCAAACAAAATACAGCTGGGCAGTGGTGGTGCAGGCCTTTAATCTCAGCACTTGGGAGGCAGAAGCAGGTGGACTTCTGAGTTTGAGGCCAGCCTGGTCTACAGAGTGAGTTCCAGGACAGCCAGGGCTACACAGAGAAACCCTGTCTTGAAAAAAACAAAACAAACAATAAAAAACAAAAAACAAAACAAAACAAAACAAAAAACCAACAAAAACTGAAAAATGACTGATAGGCAAATATTGGGTGTGCTAGTAATAGGTTTATTTCCTTTGCTCCCTGAGAGTGGCTGTGCAAGTCTACCAATCAGAATCAGCTGAGGATAGAATGCACATCATCATAAATGCATGGTTCTTGGGCAATTTGTGAACTGATTTAAAACAAGTAGCAATAGAACCAATCCAAAATATTTCACCAGTTTCTTCCAGCATCAGGAGGCAGGTAGCTGGATCAACAGGTCATCTCATCATCCCCACCAATGAGTCTTGTCAAAAGGGCACATTCTGATATATATCTATATCTATATCTATATCTATATCTATATCTATATCTATATCTATATCTATATCTATATCTATCTTACAACAGGGAATACAGTACTATTAAGATATTCCTATAAATTGTGCAAGGTGCACCATTCAGTTAAGGATGAATTTTTGCTTCTGGTTTGAGCAGGTACAAGAAAACTATCCTTTTAATTTGATCAATAAGCAATTGCAATAAATCTTCATTCATGCCACAGGAATGATGACATGTTGAATCTTAAGTGTTCCATAAACAATATGAATTGTCTATGTTTATCTGAAGTTTTGACTAGAGACCTTTTATGTCTAGGCTAGTTATATATTTGTTGCCATGTAGAGGAATCAGCAAATCATGTTTCCTGCATGTTTGATTTTCTGAAACTTTTTTTTTCCTTTAGCCAACATTTTCAGGGGGACTTCCTCTGTCATATATAATCAATATTACTCTGGAAGGCCTCCAAACCATTTTCTTTTTTCCTACTAGCACAAATATAGAGCATCTCTCCCATTAAACAGCATGTCCTTGTTCCACTAACACAAAATCATCAATGATATAGATAGATTCAATTAGCAGCCTTCTTTCTCTTCAAGCTTGCCCTATTTTAATCTCTATCCTAGCCAAGCAGTGGTGGCGCATGCCTTTAATCCCAGCTCTTGGGAGGCAGAGGCAGGTGGATTTATGAGTTTGAGGCCAGCCTGGTCAACAGAATGAATTCCAGGACAGCCAGGGCAACATAGAGAAACCCTGTCTCAAAAAAAACCAAAAAAAAAAAAATCTCTTTCTTAGAGGATTTTTCATATCATAACCACCAAACTTACTTATCTGTGCATATATAAACTCTCCATTCTATGAAGATTAATATCTCTGTGGATATATATCATTTTCCTTTATATATGTTGAACAAACATCTTTTCCTATGTATTTAACTTCATTTAAATTCCCTTCTACTTACTGTATATAAGCCTGTTTCCAAGCTCTTAATTGGCAATAGTGTTGCCCACAGTCAAAGAACCCAAATGCCTGCTGTGGCATCGACTTTTAAATTTTTCTTTAAAGCATTTTTTCCATTCATTCTCCATCGTGTAGAGAATAATACTTCTATTATTATTTGTTAAGATAGGGTACCACTCTCTATCTTCATGCCTTGGTTTCCTACATTTGAGATAAAAGGCTTGAATTACATTATTTCATGTAGACTCACAAACACTTAAACATTAAAACTATATCTCTTTTATCCTAAAAAACATTTTAACAAATCTCATCCATCTCTATCCTTGCTTTATCTGATTATAATCGGCAGCCAGCCTCTACCATCTACCTTTGTGTCTGCTTTCTGAGAGGTCTGTTTCTTTAGACAGCATATCAGAGCTCATAAAGTCTGAGACAGCCAGAAACCATTGAGGAGGGCTCATAAGAAATTCTTACTACTCAGGTTGTCTGGGTCAGCTTTGGAGATTTTGCTGTGTCCCAGCTCATGCCATGAACCCCAGAATTATGCATGCCAGTTCAACTCACCTTTTGTTCTAGTTGGGAGCCTGCAAAGCTTGGTGAGGAACCACATGGCTCCAACAAAAGCAGCAATGCTGCTAACAGTACAGTTTTTGCCAATTCCTAATCTCACATCACCACAGGAGTTTTCCATTTGAGAATCTCCAAATAACTTTTAATACTGAGTTCAATCCTAAAGGTGAGACGCAGTCTGTAGAGTTAGCTGGTCATTCTGCTCTACTATAGGATGCCTTGCAAATGCTATGGATTCTCAAATAAATGACAAATACATATAGCTTTATTTAATATGCCTAAATCAGCACATTGGTAGGGCCATTCCTCCAAATTGCACATTGCTAATGCTTACCCTGTGACACTCCTGAACTATTATTTACTAAAATCTATATCCCATCTCTGCTGCCACAGATTCAGTAGGAGGAGGGAACACTGGGGACACTCTTTCCTGTCTCTTTCATGGCTGGCACTCTGTCTTTTGCAGCTCTCAAGCTTGCATCCAATTCCTTTACTGGCATGGCAATCCTCTTTGGTCTCCTTGCCCATTACTCCAAAAGTCCTGCCTGTGTTTTCCTGCCTAATCATTGGCTGCTGGAAATTTTATTTATCTATTAGAACCAGCTTGGGGCAGGAAGTCTCAGCATCTCTAATAAAGGACTCCCACGAACTTTGGGAACCAATTTAACACAAGTGACATTAGAACCAATACACAACAATTAGGAATAAGCACAAAACAAAATAGAACCGCATTCCTTAAGTACTGCCTTATTGTTATCATCCTCCACTTAATGTCATGGTGAAACTTATGTTCACCCTTCCAGGCAAGGGAGAGTTAGGGATTTCCCACTCTGGACCACCATTCTTTTTTTTTTTTTTTTTTTTTTCCGAGACAGGGTTTCTCTGTGTAGCTCTGGCTGTCCTGGAACTCACTTGGTAGACCAGGCTGCCCTCGAACTCAGAAATCCACCTGCCTCTGTCTCCCAAGTGCTGGGATTAAAGGTGTGCGCCACCACCGCCTGGCTGGACCACCATTCTTTACTCATTTTTTGTTTTTGAAGACATGACTGCCTCTAACAATGCCTTCTGCTATTTATCTTGTGTTCCCCAAAACATAACACCTGTTCTTTACCACCTAAGAACAAATCGATATGATTGTTAAAACTGTAAAACCCACATTCTATAACAGTTGACACTGTCACCTACATAAGTCTCTATCCCTAAATCCTGAATGAAGGGAAAATGTAGTTGTAACTTGGCACAAAAGTTTATGTTTTCTTCTTATTTTTATAATTTTTTTTATTCTTTTCATTTATTGTTCAATCTTTTTATACAATTCAAGTTTTATACCCCTTCTGGTCCACCTTCCAACTCTTCCTCATCCTACTCCTCCTCCCCCAGTCTCAAAGAAGATGTCCCTATGCACAACCCTGACCCTACCAGTCCTCCCCACTCCCTGGGGCCCCAAGTTTCTTGAGGGTCATGTATATCTTCTCTGACTGAGTCCAGACCCAGTACTTCTCTACTGTGTATCAGGTGGTTTATGCTACCTGCTTGGTGGCTCAGTGTCTGAGAGATCCCAGCGATATAGGCTAGTTCAGACTGATTGACTTCCTATATACTTGCCCTCCTCCTGAACTTCTTCCAGCTTTTCCCTAATTCAAACTCAGGGGTCACAAGTTTCTGTCCATTGATTGGGTGTAAATATCTGCATCTGATTCTTCCATCTGCTTATTGAGCCTCTAGGAAGTCAGTCATGACAAGCCTCTGTTTGTAAGCACACTAAAGCATCAGTAACAGTGTCAGACCTTGGGGCCAAACACTGAGAAGGATCTTAATTTGGGCATGTCACTGGACCTCTTTTTGATCAGTTTCTTCAAACATTAATAGTTGTTGGTTAGCATTTTTGACTCCAGGATGCCAGCTCTATAACATTCTGGCTCACTGTGGGAAAATGTGTGTGTGTCAAGTCTCACATTATGTTCCAAGTATGTCATGGTCTAGTAGCAGCTTTATTACCATGAACTCCTGCCACTTGCATTACCTGAGATTGATGTTCATCTGAGAGAACTCCATACCAGAAAGGCTCTACCACATAGTTTACTCTTATAGACTTTCTCTCCATTATGAGTACTTTCATGATAATGAAGACAGTAAAAATGTACAGAAACTGGTGGACTGAGCAGCCAGACAGCTGAAGTGCACCCCTGAAAAAAACTGCATCTGGTGGCATCCTAGCCAGGTCAGGGACCATGGAATTGCAGGTAGGAGCAGCTGCTCACCGACCTAGGCCCCAGAAACACAACTGGCAGTACGGAGATCCCAGAGTGCACCTGGCACCCAGAACCTGCTCCTGTGGAAAACCACGCCCCTTCTGCCCCTTGCCCAGACCCTGGACTGAGCAGCCCCACAGCTGATCTTCTCCCCTGAGGAAACTGCATCCAGCAGGATCCTAGCCAGGTCAAGAACCACAGAGCTGCAGAACAGGGGACAACATATCCTGAAGCATCCTAGATGAGCAACTACACTCAGAGCAACAAACACCTAGCTGGTCTACTACTGTGGAGATACCATATCCTGAGATAACCTAGAGGAGCCACTGTACCCAGAACAGCTGGAGCTCAGGATCATAGAGTCATCCGGACCCCGAGGAGTTCTGACACAACCAAGATAACTGGAAAGGCAGACTCCAGTCAGAACCAGTGAGTGCGAGTAGCACCACAGCTAACCAAATGGCAAAAGGCAAGCGTAAGAATGTAAACAACAGAAACCAAAGTTACTTGGCATCATCAGAACCCAGTTCTCTCACCATAGCAAGTCCGGAACACCACATCACACCTGAAAAGCA
Organism: Rhabdomys pumilio; assembly: GCA_030674055.1. Taxonomy (NCBI): domain Eukaryota; kingdom Metazoa; phylum Chordata; class Mammalia; order Rodentia; family Muridae; genus Rhabdomys; species Rhabdomys pumilio. The sequence continues at coordinate 235,245,900 of JANHMN010000002.1, forward strand.
GGACTCAGAATTAAAATCACTTCTCATGATGATGATAGAGGAATTTTAAAAGGACATAAACAACACTCTCAAAGAATTTGAGGAGAACGCAGGTAAACAGGTAGAAGCCCTTAAAGAAATGCAAGAAAACATAATCAAACAGGTGAAGGAATTACACAAAACTGTCCAGGATCTAAAAATGGAAGTAGAAACAATAAAGAAATCACAAAGGGAGACTACCCTAGAGACAGAAAACCTAGGAAAAAGATTAGGAGTTATAGACGCAAGCATCACCAACAGAATACAAGAGATAGAAGAGAGAACCTCATGTGCAGAAGATACCATGGAAAACATAGACACATCGGTCAAAGAAAATGTGAAATGCAAAAAGCTCCTAACATAAAACATCCAGGAAATCCAGGACACAATGAGAAGACCAAACCTAAGGATAATAGGTACAGATGAGGGTGAAGGGTCTCAACTTAAAGGACCAGTAAATATCTTCAACAAAATTATAGAGGAAAACTTCCATAACCTAAAGCAAGAGATGTCCATAAATATACAAGAAGCCTAAAGAACTCCAAATACTATAGACCAGAAGAGAAATACCTCCCGTCACATAATAATCAAAACATCAAATATACAAAACAAAGAGAAGATACTAAAAGCAGTAACGGAAAAAGGCAAAGTAACATATAAAGGCAGACATATAAGAATTACACCAGATTTCTCACCAGAGACTATAAAAGCCAGAAGATCCTGGATTGATATCATACAGGCCCTAAGAGAACACAAATGCCAGCCCAGACTACTATACCCAGCAAAACTCTCAATCAATATTGACGGGGAAACCAAAATATTCCATGACAAATCCAAATTTACACAATATCTTACCACAAATCCAACACTTCACAGGATAATTGGAGGAAAACTCCAACACAAGGAGGGAAAATGCAACCTAGAAAAAACAAGAAAGTAATCTACCAACAACCCAAAAAAAGGTAGGTATACAAACATAACTCCATGTAGAAAAATGCAAATCGATCCATTCATATCTCCTTGTACAAAGCTCAAATCCAAGTGGATAAAAGACCTTCACTTAAAACCAGATACACTGAAACCAATAGAAGAGAAGGTGGGGAAGACCCTCGAATACCTAGGCACAGGGGAAAAGTTCCTGAACAGAACACCAAAGGCTTATGCTCTAAGATCAAGAATTGACAAATAGGACCTCATAAAATTGCAAAGCTTCTGTAAGGCAAAGGACATTGTCAATAAGACAAAACGGCAACCAACAGAGTGGGAAAAGATCTTAACCAATCCCACATCCGATAGAGGGCTAATATCCAAGATTTACAAAGAACTCAAGAAATTATACTTCAGAAAACCATATAACCCTATTAAAAAATGGGGAACAGAACTAAACAAAGAATTCTCAACAGAGGAAACTCGAATGGCTGAGAAGCACCTTAAGAAATGCTCAACATCCCTAATCATCAGGGAAATGCAAATCAAAACAACCCTGAGATACCACCTCATACCAGTCAGAATGGATAAGATCAAAAACTCAAGTGATAGTAGATGCTGGCGAGGATGCGGAGAAGGAGGAACACTCCTCCACTGTTGGTGGGATTGCCAGCTGGTACAACCATTCTGTAAATCAGAATGGCAGTTCCTCAGAAAACTGGACATAGCATTACCTGAGGATCCAGCTATACCACTCCTGGGCATATACCCAAAAGACACTCCAACATATAACAAGGACATATGCTCCACTATGTTCATAGCAACCTTATTTATAATAGCCAGAAGCTGGAAAGAACCAAGATGTCCCTTAACAGAGGAATGGATACAAAAATGTGGTACATCTACACAATGGAGTATTACTCAGCTATTAAAAATAATGAATTTTAGAAATTTTTAGGTAAATGGATGGATCTAGAAATTATCATCCTGAGTGAGTTAACCCAATCACAAAAGAACACACATGGTATTTACTCACTGTTAAGCAGATGTTAGCCCAAAAACTTAGAATAGCGAAGACTCAACCCACAGACCACATGAAGCTCATGAAGAAGAAACACCAAGAGGGGACGGCTCAGTTCTACTTAGAACCAGTAACAAAAATACTCAAGGGAGCAATTATGGAAACAAAACATGGGACAGAAACTGAAGGAGGAGCCATCAGGAGACCATTCCACCTGGCCATCCATCCCATGGACTGTCACCTAAGCTAGACACTGATGTGGATGGCTGGAAGTGAATGCTGTCAACAACATGATATAGCTGTCTCCTTAGAGATGTGCCAGAGACTGACACATTCAGAGGACGATGCTCACAGATAACCACTGATATGATCAAGAGTTTCCCAATGGAGAACTTAGAAGACTGAAGGAGCAGGAAGGCTTTGTGACCCCAAGAGGAAAGCAACAATACCAAACAACCCCAGGGTCTGAACCACCAGCCTGGGACAACATAGGGAGGGACCTATGACTCTAGGGTATACAGAGGGGAGGACAACCTTGTTGGGCATAGGTGGGAGAGGAGATTCTTGGTCCCACGAAAAATGAACACAGAATGGTGGGGAATGTGAGGGTGAGGAGGGTGTAGTGGGGGTGGGAGGTAGGTGCTTGCACAGCCTCATAAAAGGGATATAAGGAGGGGGGATGGGATAAGGGTTCCTGTGTGGTGGGGGAAATGGGATAAGAGGATAAAACTTAAAATGTAAATATTATAACCAACTACATAAAAGGGAAAACAAAGTTGTTAGAACCAACATCTTTAAAAAAAACGTCAGTCCTCTAGGAAAAAAAATTTTTTTTCTTGATACTAAAACTTGTCCAGAGAATTGTATATTACAAAATACACAGCCTTGGTGTATCTACTCATCAAGCAAAATGAGCAGACCTGCTCAAACCTCTGGTGTCTGGGAATTCCATCTGGATGCAGTGAAGACACAACGTCAGAAGCTTATCAATTTACTCTTTCCCCCACCCCTCTTCTAATATCTCAACGCCTGTAATCAGCTTGAAGAAGTTAAAGAAGAGTCAGCGCCCCTATTCCCCAGGCTTGGGGACTAAGGTGGCTAATATTGGGCTGTCTTTCTGGGGAAAAGTAGTGGTTTTCTTGGAACAGGAAGAATTAGCTAGAATTTATGGCATAGCCATAACCTATTGGTAGAAATGTGTATAATTTAGTATCAAGATGAAGTTATAATTTCTGAAATGGTACAAAATTCACTTGGATTTCAAATTTAAGGTTTTCATTGGTATGAGCTTCTTATTGATATGAAAGTGAAATGAATATTGATACTCTCATGGGCATTGTGCCTGTATAACACGTTTAGAAATACAAGGCTTAGACCCAGTCCTTCTTTAACTTTTTTAACTGATTTGGGATGATTAGCCTGTGAGTTAAGGGACTATAGCAAATTCATGACTTTGAATCTATTGTTAGGGTGTTTTCTATATTTTATTTAGAAATAGCTGAGAAGAGTTAACAGACAACAGTCCAGGTTACCTTACATGGATAGTTGGATTTCAAAATGTCAGAAATCCATAGAATTGACGTCACAAATATTTCTATATTAATGTTCATTTTGATTAGAGACCTGTCTGCTCCTGACAGATTCCTGTCTTGGATTCTAAGAAGAAATTGAGCATCCTTGGAGTTACTCCAGTTGTGATGAGACAGCCACCAGGCAAGAATTGCCTCTTTCCATCTACAGAGAAATTACTGTCCAGAAAAGGACACACTTGCAGAATAGTTGACTGATTATATCTGCCTAGATAGAGCAACCAGCCCTTAATAATTCTGCATCACTAAGGTCTGTCAGTAGGCTGAAGATTTGATGCTCCAACATTCGGTAGTATAGGGGCTGTCCAGGTGTTCAGCGGTCTCTATAAATTGGCTAGGTTTTAGAAGCTATGCTTAGTGCTTCCCATAACTTCAGTTAACTTAGTCATTCTGGATTTCTGACGGTGTTGAAGACCTGTAATCTCATAGCCAATCCTGGCTATTTACCTTGGGAGAAAAGATCTGACTGGATGGTTTTCAGCTGACATTCATTCTAAAGCCAAGAAAAAGCCAGGTTCAAAACTAAGTGTTTTAGTCAAGAGAGGTGACAGAGGTTCTGGTTAGTCAACAAAAGGATGGACTGGGTATTAAGACTATCTTGTACCTCACTGGTACAAATAGGAATAATTATGCTCTAATTGTATTTTGAGAGAAAAGCTTTATTTTATCAGGAAGGGTAATATGTAGGAGGAGCTAAGGAAGAAGAAGCACCGAGAGGAAAAGATGGAGTAAGGAGAGGAGAAGATGAAGTAGATGAGAAGCTAGGTAATGAGAGAGAGAGAGAAAGAGAGAGGGGGCATGGAGTCAGAAGTTCACGTGTCTCCACCAGTCAAAGATAGTTTACATATCTAGGTTGGGTATTGGGTTACACTTTGGGTTACACTTCTGATTGAGCATTACCATACTTATAAAGCCTTTGATTAACATTTAAAAAAATTGTATAAAAGCAAAATGGAAAAGGGGGCACAGGATATGGGTTTTCTATGGAGAGGAAATGGGAAAAGGGATTGGCATCTGAAATGTAAATAAAATATCCAATAAAGAAATAAAAACAATAAAATAAAATATTCAATACAAATATAAAAAAATGTACAAATGCTTCCCCATAGTGAATGCATTCATAGGGTTTCTCTTTCTTGCTGATGAAAACTTGGAAAATCTGAAAAGGCTTCACAATATTAAATGTATTCATAAATTTCCATGCAGTATGGATTGTTTCATGGTGATGAAGACTATAGAAGTGTGAAAGGCTTCGTTATATTAAATACACTCACAGGATTTCTCTACAGTATGGTTTCTTTTGTGCCTTTGAATATGACTGACATATCAAGGCTTTACCACATTGCTTACATTCACAGAGGTTCTCAACTGTATGTTTCCTTTTAAGTATTTGAAGAGGATTGCAATGTATAAAGGCTTTATCCCGTAGATGACATTCATAGGGATTCTTTTGAGTGTGTCTTCTTTTATTTACCTGGACAATACTTCGACTTGCAAAAGGTTTACCACATTGCTTATATTCATAGTGTTTCTCTTCAGTCTGTTTACTTTGATGTGCTAGGAGATGACTCTTTTGTGCAAAGGCTTTACCACATTAGTTACATTCAGAGGACTTCTCTCCGGTACATGTCCTTTTATATATTTGAAGATGACTGGGACATAGATGAGCTTCAGAACATAGATGATATTCACAGGGTTTTCTCCATTATATGGTCCTATTTATATTTGTGGGACAATGCTATGTAAAAAGGTTTAAAAGCACATTGCTCACATTCAAAAATTGCTCTCATGTATGAGTTCTTTTATGATTGTGACAACTGCTTTGTGAAAAAGCTGTACCACATTTGATATACTCAAAGGGTTTCATTCAAATATGTGTTCTTTTATGCATAACAAGCCTATGGATTGGTGAAAAAGTTTTACCAGATTGGTTCCATTCATAGGGTTTCTCTTATGTATTTGTTCATTCATGTCTTTGGAGGTGACACCTTACTGCAAAGGTTTTACCACATTGGTTACATTCATAAGGTTTCTCTCTTGTATGTGTTTGTTTATGTCTTTGGAGGTGATACCTTCCTGCAAAGGCTTTACCACATTGGTTACATTCATAGGGCTTCTCTCCTGTATGTGTTCTTTTATGACACTGGACGGCACTGATATGTCAACGGATTTATCACATTGGTTACATTCATAGGGTTTCTCTCCTGTATGTGTTCTTTTATGTTTTTGGAGGTTACCGATTCTTGCAAAGGATTTACCACGTTGGTTACACTCATAGGGGTTCTCCCCTGTATGTGTTCTTTTATGATATTGGAGAACACTGATATGTGCAAAGGCTTTACCACAATGGTTACATTCATAAGGTTTCTCTCTTGTATGTGTTCGT
>JANHMN010000002.1:235251850-235263516 GCA_030674055.1 Rhabdomys pumilio
CCTGTATGTGTTCTTTTATGTTTCTGGAGGTTACTGCTTCTTGCAAAGGCTTTACCACATTGGTTACATTCACAGGGTTTCTCTCTTGTATGTGTTCGTTTATGTCTTTGAAGGTGATACCTTCCTGCAAAGGCTTTACCACATTGGTTACATTCAAAGGGTTTCTCTCCTGTATGAGTTCTTTTATGATAGTTGAGACCACTGCTTCCTGCAAAGGCTTTACCACATTGGTTACATTCATAGGGTTTCTCTCCTGTATGTGTTCGCTTATGTATTCGGAGATGACTGCTTAGTATAAAGGCTTTACTACTTTGGTCACATTTATAGGGTTTCTCTCCATTCTGAGTTCTTTCATGCCTTTGAGTATGACTTTGATATGCAAAACCTTTAGCACATTGAGTAATCTCAGAGGATTGCTGTCCAGTACAACTTCTTTCATGCCTGCAAATACAATTGTCATATGTATAAGCTTTCTCACATTGATTATACTGGTGAGTGTTTTAACTGCATGGATTCATTTACAATTTGGTTAAATTGTAAAAGGTAATCTGATCTTAACATAATAACACTTCGTTATCTTTCAAATGTGTTCTTTTTCATTATTGTTGATTGACATCTTTAAAGATGCATGGAATAGGAAGAGTATTGCATGGCTCACATTTACAGCATCCTTTTTTTTATAATTGGTTATTGACATATTTGAAGAGAACAGGAAGAATTCAGAGCTATTACGTACTGATTGCATTCATAAATTTTGCTATCATTTGAATAATTCTACATTTGGAATATAAACCAATGCTAACAAAAAAAAATTTCTACTTCCCTAATTCTCATAAAGATTTTCAGCAGTTTGAGTTAGTAAATATCATCAATTATATTGGGAAACTAATTATTTATAAACTTTTAGCACATTTAGAAATGTCTATTCAAAGTGAGCAGTACTATCTGTTTTCTAACTGTTCTGGAAAAAAGAAAGGTATGTTGCTTCTTTCACTATCCCTATGCTCAAATGCCTAGTATTCGTCATGACCTATGACATCCATATTTAAAAAAAGAATAACAACTGAAAGAGTTCCACATTACATTCATCTAGTTTGACTTTTCCCCTCATATTATTGTGGTACAGGGATTATAGTTTCTCCACAAAACCATCCTTAAAACTCAAAACTGTCCATCTCAATAAGTTTAGCAATGTTATTACAAGTATATGACTAACAACAGATTTACTATGCATTATTTGGTTATTATAAGGCTTTAGACATATACGTATCACCTAATAAATGTCTTTCACTTTTGCAATAGGTAAGTGGTATGAGACAGAACAGACTGGCAGCTCTAGACATGGCTCTATTGAGCTTGTTTCAAATAATGACATATCTATTAAGCCGTTGTTTCTGTGTTTTTGAAATGAAGGAACTTGCAAAGAACAAACTGGATGTCTGCCATAGACATACATGGTTTTGTGAGATTTAATAATCATCTATATATAAAAGCACTGTATATTTTATCCTATTGTGTTTCTTTATAACTTGTAGTGCATATTAAACTTTATTCATAGGCATTTTCGTATCAGCTTCCACATGAAAATTACCTTCCATGTCTTCTAGAACTTGGAAAATGTTCACCAATAGTATGGTCTTCCCAAACGTAGCCTAAAATATGGTACCAGAGAAAGTAGGTTATATTATTGGAAATTAGACAACATTTAAGTAATCATCTTTAGAGAACTTTAGAACCATCTCTAATTTATTCATCGCATTCTTCCTCATGCTCAACTAAAATAAAAAAAAAAAAACAATAACAATAACAAAGAAACAGGTGTGCCTAAATTTAAAGTGAAAAAAATCACTGTATTACCTATAGCTGTGAGATTCCTATAGGTCTCCAGCATCACATCTTTGTAGAGCCTCTTCTGAGAAGGATCCAGCAAAGCCCACTCTTCGTGAGTGAAGTTCACATGCACGTCATCATAGGTCACGACATCCTAAAAGATCCAGTATATATGTACATGAGAAAGCGTGATTCCAACAACAGTGTAAACGTGTACTTCAAAAGGAATAGGTGCTGACTAGCCTGCCCATCCACATAGGACTTTTTATCCAATATGCAAGCAGTCTTTCACAGCTGAAGGAAAACAAAAACTGAAGTAAAGGTAAAAGAAAATAATTGCTCTCTGGGAACCTGATGCCTCTGTATTAAGATGATGGGTATTTAGCCATGTAGTATCCTGCCAGACCTTCCTCCCTTTCTGTTCCCTGAGACACAATACCCAAGGGTGCCCTTAGGACTGCAGTTTCTTCTCACCTGTCCAAGCCTTCTGTAGATACAAAAGACCATTTCTGTCTTTCTTTTTTTTTTTTTTTTTTTTTTTACCTCATCTCTGTGTCTTAGCCCTGAACTATATGGGCACAAACCCCCTACTCAACCAGAGGCTAACAGAAGACTAAACAGTCTGTCCAAAGACCCATCCCACTATCTGTTACCCAAGACAAATTCTCATTGTTGCCCAACACTCTGCAATACAATATCGGGCAGAGGAAGGTTTCCCTGTTTCCATGTGACCAGTTTTCAAGTTCCCTTCAAAATAACTAAGAGAACTACACCAGGAAAAATGTGAGCTTGACCAATGTTACCTGTGCTTGTATACAAATAAAATAAAAACAGATTTCATGACTCCTACAGAAATAACTGAAGTGACCCCTAAAATGTTATATTTCTGACCTTTCAGTTACTACATGTCTGTCTTCCACACAGAGAGGCCTGATGGTATAGAGTTCTGTCAATAAAGGTAGGTGACCCGAAGGTGGTCTATGGCTCTGCAGCTCTTCATGTCCCCTAGTGATTTCAGGCAACACTAGCTCCACTGAAGTCTAACACAACACAATATTGAATAATGATTTAATATCTGCTTCCTGGCACATGGATTATGTTACAAGATGTGAAATCTGTCTTGTGTACCTATCCAGCACTAAACACACCTAAGAGACTTCTACATCTCAGAAGCTCCTTTGTAGCCAAGAATTGAATGTCTGTGTACCATGCCATTATTACTGGAGGTAATAGAAAGGCTAAAGGAGTCTAGTTAATGTTTCTGAAGTATGATCCCTATCACCTCTTTTCTACTAATTTCTAAATTATTTATAAATTTAGTCACACAAAACTGAATATATAAAAACTTCACAAATTCTAGAACTCAAACCTCCACTTTTGCAATGTCATCCTACTGCATACCAAAAGCAGTGCCTGTGTGTACACACTGGATAGTGACATTTAAGTTTCACACCTTGCCACTCAAAGTGCTACAGACCCTCCCTAGGAATCCACCCTCAGGAAGGGTCAAAGGACAGGTGCTTCTGCTATTATTACTATATGGGGCAACAGAACCACACTCTGAACCATGGTCCCTCTTAGTACCAGTAGATCTGACTCCAATACCTCAGCTGACTTGTTCCTCCTGTCCTGGCAACAGAGATGGCCACAATCACCAGGGCATGGTTTGTGGTCTCCTGCATAGTTTATAACACGCATATGAGGAAAATCCTGTGAAGAACCTGAAAGCTACCTTCCACTAGTGCTCCTGATTGACAGGCCTGCCAGAGTCCCTCATTAGCTTGGAAAACTCAGCTGGGCATCAGGACAGTAAGTAGCAGGTCCTCCACCTGGAGACCACAGAGCAAATGACTCAGACAGCTGAAGTCATCCAAGCTCTGCTGTTCTACCCGAAATGCAGACATAGCCCTAGTCTTGGAAATTTGTATTTAATAGAATGTTCTCGACTCCCAGAGCACTGATTTTCCTTTGTAAAGGCACAGGGTCCTTTCTTTGTATAATCAATTATACATGCAATGTCCAGTGCAGCCATCTCTGCTTCATACTAAGGAAGACCTGCAGCCAAACTGCAATCAAATTCATAGAGTATCAACAATTAAAAAGAAAAAGTCGCTATGAATTTTAAAGCTAGGAGCAGTTAATTGGAGAGAAATGGAAAAAAAGAAGAAATAAAAATTATAGGACATCACTGCTTCCAGCTATGATGGAGTAGAAAATTTATTATGCACAAAAGAGAGTACACAGCCAGACCTAGTTATATCTGGGATAGTTCAGAGTAGATATGACATTGAACCTTGTGGAGAGGTAGGATGGGAGAAGGAAGAGCCAAACCAACGGATCAGAATGATTAATATTAGATGAAAAAGACCAGTCCCCAAATGGTTGGATTGCATAGGGAATGGCAGCTGGGAGACTGGCAGCCCTACTCCTGGGCTAGAGAGTGAGGTGTGCCATCAATATTCTGTAACAGGTAGGAGATGTGGTCTGAGGAGAGAACCAGACAGCCAGGCTTGCTTCCATTTGTTAAATAGGCCCCTCAGCTCCTTGTCCCAGAGTTTCAGACTTAACACCAGGGAGAAAGGAGGAGGAAGAAATGATGGTTATACCCTCAAAGATTATTTTTAAGAGTTAAAACACATTTTATGGTCCAATATTTTTGAGAAACTAAAGGTATGTACCAAGTAGTACTCATATCTTTTATTTTATACTGTGTATTTTCAAACAGAGATAATAATATTCTTGTTAGGCGAAGTCACACCAATTTGTCTAGATCTTCCTTTGTTTGAACTAGTGAAAAATAAAAAAAAATTTGGTTTCTAGATATACGTACATGTCCTCATTTAAATTTATCATTGTCCTAATCTGGGAAATGCCCCAAGATGGCCAGTACTAAATTTTACTGATTATTTTCTGATATTGCTTCATTGACTATTCACGGTGAATGCCAACTACTGCCAAAAGAGAAAGGCCTCGCCTTCCTTCTTTCTCCTCCTTTTCTTTGCTGCAATTATACTGGCTTCATCTTTGGTCAGTGAACTCAATTCTTATACAGGTCCCTCTTTATTTTTAAGCCCCCACCCCTAATCCGGGGAGGTTAGACAACACTCACTCCCTGGTGGTTTTGTCTCACTGATCAGTCACAAGCCAGACTGAAAGGAGTTATAGGATTGTTTTCCAAACACTGGGCTTCAGAGGCAGGTTCAGGTGTTCAAGGAAGTCTTAACTGCATGGCATAATGAAAGCCTGAGCTACAGGAGATGTTGCTCTAAACAGACAGATAGGAAATCTCTTTAGAAAAAGGAATGAACTTCTTAATTTCTTAATTAAATTCAGTGTTTCTGGGAAAAAATGGATAATAGAAAAAAGTAAGGGATCAGAGCACCTATGAATAAAGAAAATGAAATTTAAAAACTAATAACAAAAATTGAGTTTTTAAAAAGATAAATATAGGAAGCAGACACCCACCCGGTCTGCTTCTGGGGGAACCCGGATCCCTCCTGACCAACCCTAGAGGGTGCAAGGAACCCAGAGCAGTGGGTAAGAAGACCTGCTCACTGCCCTAGGCCCAGAGCTCAGTGCAGGGAGTGAGTGCTCAGATTCCAGCAGAACCCCAAACTCCGCCCCTGTAGAATAACACACCCCTTCCACCTCTCTCCCAGATTTGAGGCCTGATGCCTACACCCGCCCCTGTCTGCTTCTGGGGACACCTGATCCCTCCTGATCCACCCTAGAGGGTGCAAGGAAACCAGAGCAGTAGAGGATCCACTGAACCCAGAGTGGCAGAAGACCAAAGGAACTCAGAGTGACAGACAACATATCCCGAGATATAATAGAGGATCCACGGCACTCAGAGCACTGGACACATTAGCCTGAGACATCCTAGAAGAGACATTACACCCAGAACAGTGGACACCTAGCTGGACTGGTACCTAGAAGACACCATATTCTGAGTCATCCTAGAGCTACCATTGTATTCAGAGCAGCTGGAAAAGATCACAGAGACATTGGAACCCTGAGGAGACCAGAAACAAGCAAGATAACTGGAAAGGGAGGCCTCAGTCAGAGACAGAAAGTACAGGGAGCATTAGAGTTAACCAAATGGCAAAAGGCAAGCACAAGAACGTAAGCAACAGAATCCAAAGTTACATGGAAACATCAGAACCCAGTTCCCCCATCATAGCAAGCCCTGAACACCCCTTCACACCAGAAAAGCAGGATTCAAAATTAAAATCTCTTCTCATGATGATGTTAGAGGACTTTAAGAAGGACATAAATAACACTCTCAAAGAAATTAAGGAGAACACAGGCAGACAGATAGAAGCCCTTAAAGAGGAAACACAAAAATCCCTTAGGGAATTGGAAGAAAAAATAACCAAACAGGAGAAGGAATCAGACAAAACCTTCCAAGATCTAAAAACAGAAGTAGAAACAATAAAGAAATCACAAAGGGAGACTACCCTGGAGATAGAAAACCTAAAAAAAAGATCATGAGTCATAGACACAAGTATCACCAACAGAATACAAGAGATAGAAGAGAGAATCTCATGTGCAGAAGATACCATGGAAAACATTGACACAACTGTCAAAGAAAATGCAAAATACAAAAAGTTACTAACCCAAAACAGACAGGAGATCCAGGACACAATGAGAAGGCCAAACCTAAGGATAATAGGTATAGATGAGGGGTAAGACTCTCAACTTAAAGGACCAGTAAATATCTTCAACAAAATTATACAGGAAAACTTTCCTAACCTACAGAAAGAGATGTCCATAAATATACAAGAAGCCTACAGAACTCCAAATACTATAGACCAGAAGAGAAATACCTCCCGTCACATAATAATCAAAACATCAAATGTACAAAACAAAGAAAAAATACTAAAAGCAGTAAGGGAAAAAGGTAAAGTAACATATAAAGGATGACCTATAAGAATTACACCAGACTTCTCACCAGAGACTATAAAAGCCACAAGATACTGGACTGATATCATACAGACCCTAAGAGAACACAAATGCCAGCCCAGACTACTATACCCAGCAAAACTCTTAATCAATATTGATGGAGAAACCAAAATATTCCATGACAAAATCAAATTTGCACAATATCTTAACACAAATCCAGCACTTCAAAGGATAATTGGGGGAAAACTCCAACACAAGGAGGGAAACTACAACCTAGAAAAAGAAAGGAATCTTCCAACAACCCAAAAGAAGGTAGCTATACAAACATAACTCCACTGCCAATAACAAAAATAACAGGAAACAACATTCATTTTTCCTTAATATCTCTTAATATCAATGGACTCAATTCTCCAATAAAAAGACATAGACTATCAGACTGGATACATAAACAGGACCCAACATACTGCTGCATACAAGAAACGCACCTTTGTGAAAAAGACAGACACTACCTCAGAGTAAAAGGTTGGAAAACAATCTTCCAAGCAAATAGCCCCAAGACACAAGCTGGAGTAGACATTCTAATATCAAATAAAATCAATTTTCAACCAAAAGTAATCAAAACAGACAAAGAAGGTCACTTCATACTCATCAAAGGAAAAATGTACCAAGAGGAACTTGCAATTCTGAACATCTATGCCCCCAATGCAAGGGCACCCAAACATATAAAAGAAACTTTACTAATGCTTAAAGCATACATTGCACCTCACACAATAATAGTGGGAGATTTCAACACCCAACTCTCAGCTACAGACAAATCGTGGAAACAGAAACTAAACCGAGACACAATGAAACTGACAGAAGTTATGAACCAATTGGACTTAACTGACATCTATAGAACTTTTCATCCTAAAACAAAAGAATATACCTTTTTCTCAGCACCTCATGGTACCTTCTCCAAAGTAGACCATATAATTGGTCACAAAACAGGCCTCAACAGATACAAAAAGATTGAAATAATCCCTTGTACCCTATCAGACCACCATGGACTAAGACTCGTCTTTGACATGGACAAAAACAATGGAAAGCCCACATAAGCGTGGAAACTGAACAATGCTCTACTCAATGATAACTTGGTCAAGTAAGAAAAAAAGAAAGAAATTAAAGACTTTTTAGATTTAAATGAAAATGAGGACACTTCATATCAAAATTTGTGGGACTCCATGAAAGCAGTACTGAGAGGAAAAATCATAGCTCTAAGTGCCCACAAAAAGAAAATGGAAAAAGCATACATTAACAACTTGACAGCACACCTGAAAGTGTTAGAACAAAAAGAAGCTAATATACTCAAGAGGAGTAGACGGCAGGAAATAATCAAGCTCAGTGCTGAAATCAACCAAGTTGAAACAAAAAGAACTATACAAAATATCAACAAGACCAGGAGCTGGTTCTTTGAGAAAATCAACAAGATAGACAAACCCTTAGCCAGGCTAACCAAAGGGCGCAGAGACAGCACTCAAATCAATAAAATTAGAACTGAAAAGGGAGACATAACAACAGAAACAGAGGAAATAAAAAAAATCATTAGATTCTACTACAAAGGCCTATACTCAACAAAATTGGAAAATCTGGATGAAATGGACAGCTTTCTAGATAGATACACAGTACCAAAGTTAAACGAGGAGCAGATAAACCATCTAAAAAGTCCTATAACCCCTAAAGAAATAGAAGCAGTCATCAAAAATCTCCCCACCAAAAAAAGTCCGGGGCCAGATGGTTTTAGTGCAGAATTCTACCAGACCTTCCAGGAAGACCTAATACCAATTCTCCTCAAACTATTCCACAGAATAGAAACAGAAGAAACAATACCCAATTCATTCCATGAAGCTACAATTACACTCATACCAAAGCCTCACAAAGACCCAACAAAGAAAGAGAACTACAGACCAATCTCTCTTATGAATATTGATGCAAAAATACTCAATAAAATTCTCACAAACTGAATCCAAGAACACATCAAAGCAATCATCCATCATGATCAAGTAGGCTTTCTCCCAGGAATTCAGGGATCATTCACTATTTGGAAATCCATCAATGTAATCCACTACATAAATAAACTCAAAGAAAAGAACCACAGATCATCTCACTAGATGCTGAGAAAGCATTTGACAAAATTCAACATCCTTTCATGTTAAAAGTCTTGGAAAGAGCAGGAATTCAAGGTCCATACCTAAGCATAGTAAAAGCAATATACAGCAAGCAAGTTGACAACATCAAACTAAATGGAGAGAAACTGGAAGGAATCCCACTAAGATCAGGGACTAGAAAAGGTTACCCACTGTCACCCTATCTATTTAATATAGTACTGGAAGTTCTAGCTAGAGCGATTAGACAACAAAAGGAAGTCAAAGGGATACAAATAGGAAAGGAAGAAGTCAAAATTTCTCTATTTGCAGATGATATGATAGTATACTTAAGTGATCATAAAATTTCCACCAGAGAACTCCTAAACCTGATTAACAACTTCAGTAAAGCGGCTGGATATAAAATCAACTCAAACAAATCAGTAGCCTTCCTATACTCAAATGATAAACAGGCTGAGAAAGAAATTAGGAGAATGACTCCCTTCACAATAGTCACAAACAATATAAACTATCTTGGAGTGAACCTAACCAAGCAAGTGAAAGATTTGTATGACAAGAACTTCAAGTCTCTGAAGAAAGAAATAGAGGAAGATCTTATAAGATGGAAAGATCTCCCATGCTCCTGGATTGGCAGAATTAATTTAGTAAAAATGGCCATCTTACCAAAAGCAATCTATAGATTCAATGCAATCCCCATCAAAATTCCAAATCAATTCTTCATAGAGATAGAAAGATCAATTTGCAAATTTATTTGGAACAACAAAAAACCCAGGATAGCAAGAACTATTCTCAACAACAAAAGAAATTCGGGGGAAATCACCATCCCTGACCTCAAACTGTACTACAGGGCAATAGTAATAAAAACTGCATGGTATTGGTACAGATACAGGCAGGAAGATCAATGGAATAGAACTGAAGACCCAGAAATGAGCCCACATACCTATGGTCACTTGATCTTTGACAAAGGAGCTAAAACCATCCAGTGGAAAAAGGACAGCATTTTCAGCAAATGGTGCTGGTTCAACTGGAGGTCAACATATAGAAAAATGCAAATCGATCCATTCATATCTCCTTGTACAAAGCTCAAATCCAAGTGGATAAAAGACCTTCACTTAAAACCAGATACACTGAAACTAATAGAAGAGAAGGTGGGGAAGACCCTAAAATACCTAGGCACAGGGGAAAAGTTTCTGAACAGAACATCAAAGGCTTATGTTCTAAGATCAAGAATTGACAAATGGGACCTCATAAAATTGCAAAGCTTCTGTAAGGGAAAGGACATTATCAATAATACAAAACGGCAACCAACAGATTGGGAAAAGATCTTAACCAATCCCACATCCGATAGAGGGCTAATATCCAAGATTTACAAAGAACTCAAGAAATTATACTTCAGAAAACCATATAACCCTATTAAAAATGGGGAACAGAGCTAAACAAAGAATTCTCAACAGAGGAAACTCGAATGGCTGAGAAGCACCTTAAGAAATGCTCAACATCCTTAGTCATCAGGGAAATGTAAATCAAAACAACCCTGAGATACCATCTCACACCAGTCAGAATGGTTAAGATCAAAAACTCAGGTGATAGTAGATGCTGGCGAGGATGCAGAGAAAGAGGAACACTCCTCCACTGTTGGTGGGATTGCAAGCTGGTACAACCACTCTGGAAATCAGTCTGGCGGTTACTCAGAAAACTGGACATAGCATTACCTGAGGATCCAGCTATACCACTCCTGGGCATATACCCAGAAGATGCTCCAACATATAATAAGGACATATGCTCCACTATGTTCATAGCAACCTTATTTATAATAGCCAGAAGCTGGAAAGAACTAAGATGTCCCTCAACGGAAGAATGGATACAAAAAATGTGGTACATCTACACAATGGAGTATTACTCAGCTATTAAAAATAATGAATTCGAGAAATTTATAGTCAAATGGATGGATCTAGAAATTATCATCCTGAGTGAGTTAACCCAATCACAAAAGAACACACATGGTATTTATTCACTGTTAAGCTGATGTTAGCCCAAAAACTTAGAATAGCGAAGACTCAACCCACAGACCACATGAAGCTCATGAAGAAGAAAGACCAAGAGGAGATGCCTCAGTTCTACTTAGAACCAGTAACAAAAATACTCAAGGGAGCAATTATGGAAATAAAACATGGGACAGAAACTGAAGGAGGAGCCATCAGGAGACCATTCCACCTGGACATCCATCCCATGTACTGTCACCTAAGCTAGACGTTGATGTGGATGACTGGAAATGCATGCTGTCAAGAACGTATTATAGCTGTCTCCTTAGAGATCTGCCAGAGACTGACACATTCAGAGGACGATGCTCACAGCTAACCACTGATATGATCAAGAGTTTCCCAATGGAGAACTTAGAAGACTGAAGGAGCAGGAAGGGTTTGTGACCCCAAGAGGAAAGCAACAATACCAAACAATCCAGAGCCCCCCAGGGTCTAAACCACCAGCCTGGGAGCACATAGGGAGGGACCTACGACTCTAGCTATACATGTAGGGGAGGGCAGCCTTGTTGGGCATAGGTGGGAGAGGAGATTCTTGGTCCCATGAAAAACTAACACAGAAGGGTGGGGAATGTGAGGGTGAGGAGGAGGTAGTGGGGGTTGGAGGGGGTAGGTGCGGGCACAGCCTCATAGAAGGGATATAAGGAGGGGGGATGGGATAAGGGGTTCCTGGGTGGTGGAGGAAATGGGATAAGAAGATAAAACTTGAAATGTAAATATTATAACCAACTACATAAAAGGGAAAAAAAAGTTG
>JANHMN010000002.1:235273846-235325070 GCA_030674055.1 Rhabdomys pumilio
CTCCTCTCTGTCTTTCTCTCTCTCTCCTCTCCTCTCTTTCTCTCTCTCTGTCTTTCTTCCTCTCTTCTCTTCTCTTCTCTTCTCTTCTCTTCTCTTCTCTTCTCTTCTCTTCTCTTCTCTTCTCTTCTCTTCTCTTCTCTTCTCTTCTCTCCTCTCGTCTTCCCTTCCCTTCCCTTCCCTTCCCTTCCCTTCCCTTCCCTTCCCTTCCCTTCCCTTCCCTTCCCTTCCCTTCCCTTCCCTTCTTTTCTTCCCTTCCCTTCTTCCCTTCCCTTCTCTTCTCTCTCTGTTCTGCTGGAGATGATTCACCAAGCAGTCCTTTCATACTATTCTAAAAAGTTCTCTGGAGAGCTCATCTCCTGCAGGCTATTAATCCAGCCTTTTATTTTATATGTCAATCCAGTCATTTACTCCAAGTTTCCTTCTGATTTTCTTAAGAATCAGCATCCCATTTTCCAGGTGCTTAATTCTTAGGAGATAGCAAACACAAATTTCCTTTTAACATTGCAAAGCATTAGAAGAACTGCCTGCCTTTGTTAAACACTGATGCTAAACTAGCTGGGTGAGACCTAGTCCTGAAATTACCATTTCTACCACACCTAGGTTTAACCTAGCTCTGTGCCTGTCTGATGAAGAACTCAGTAATCTGCCTTTGTAAGCATAAAGAAAAACTACATTAACTGAGTGGGAACTACTGTGATTACCGCTCCCTAAATCACTTTATCTCTTCCCTTAGTATCTTTCTGAGAAATTGGCTGCAACACACGCTTTTCTTCCTTTAGATTTGTGAAGCTCTTCATAATTCAAATCGCATCATTATTTTTGAGGATTAAGTATTTTTGCACCCATGTTTTATAGGTATTTTCTACAGCTTTAAAGGACAGTCTTGAAGGTTCCAGAATTTCCCATTTTACTGAAACATTAGCCACACCTTTGCCTCCTGGACTTGTGATCAATACAACATCATTAAGGTTAACAGGGAGGACATTCCTTAAAGGATTATGTACATTATTATACAAACAAGCCTTATGCCCATGGCACCCATTGTCACTCTTGTGGCCCACATGGATTGGCTCCCAGGGGCAGGAACCATGTCATCTCATTTCCTAAAAGGCCAGTCAGAATCTGATAGTTTCTCCCACAAGGGAAGATTAAAATCCCTTTTTTTGTGATTACTGTCTTCTGACAGTAACCAACAAGATCTGAGATAAAGAATGAAAGGTATATTCTAGCAGTGTATATATTCAGGAGAAGTACTCAATTATGATAGGAAGGATTTGGAGACACTATTAGGAATCTAGCTTGATAATGTAGAGTGAAAATTATAAAAATCATTTTATAGAATATATATATATATATATATGTGTGTGTGTGTGTGTGTGTGTGTGTGTGTATGTATATATATATTCTTCCTTAGGTTTTTGAAGGACATGGACAATTTTCTTTGAAGCAAGCCAAGAATGTAGGCCAGCCGGTTTCAGGAACCGGTGCTGACCACAAAGGGAAGTAAAGAATGCAAGTAATTTAGGTGGCACTAAGAAACTGGTGACCACAATGACCAGGCAAGGCTGCGCCTGGAGCAAGTAAGAAATAGTTAACCAGAAATAGTTGAGTAAATGACAGGGCAGGGCATAGTGACACAGCAAGACAACATTTTTGAGAAGAATGAGTATACAGAGTGTTTTCCACATGACCCTGACTCACTTAGGTTGGGTTCCTCTGGAATGTTCCACTATTTTTATGTTATGTATCCTTGGCAACCTTTCCCACTCTCCCCACTCCCCTGGTTTGTAGTTTTCCCCTTTAAAAAGCCCCTCAGCCAGCTGGTCTTGGTCAATTCAGCTCCTGCATGGACAAACAAATTGACCATTGGCCGGCCAACTCTCCCTAATAAAGCCTCTGCTGAATGCATCCAGGTAAGGTGTCTCGTGAGTTTTTGGGTGATCATGACTTCCCGAGACTTGAGTGAGTGTCTCCCGAGTTTGAGGGTCTTCAATAATTAGTTCTGAAGTCAAGAATTAGAGCAAATAGAAATATCCAATGGCTACAAATAAGAGTAAGCACAGCAATCCATTTCTCAAAGGAGGCTCCTATCTAATAGGTTGCAGAACTGCAAAAAAAGTACTGTTAGCTTAGGATCCATGATCCTTGAAAAACATGAACTCTGGAGGATTGAGAGGACAAATCTAGTCCATCTTGGAACAGGCCTCCATCTTAAAGAAAAAAAAAAAACAGGGAACCTGCTTTACAGCAGATCTCAAGCTGTACCCACATATCAGCAAAGACATCACAGCTTGCCCTTGGCCAGAGTTAATCCATATCTACTTCCTAGCAACAGTTAATTAAAAATTAGACTGATGTTTTCAAATGTACTTTCAGAATGTTTATGATTTTATACCTTCTTGCTTCATATCAACTACCTGTTGGCTTATGTTCTTCTATTGGATGCAACAGAGTGGACAACCCCTTTCTCAACCCTCTCACTTGCTCCTATTTTCCTGTAAAAGCTTGTCCTGCTGAGGGTTCCTTCAGGGCTGCTCTGCCTTCCCTTCCTGTCCTGCTGTGTCAGGACTGGGTTGGAGGAGAGCCCAGGCCAGAGCTTGTAAGAAAAAACATAATCATCAGAGACGCATCCTTGGTGGTCTTTTGGGGTTCACAAAAACTTCCAGTCACAACAGGATAGTTCAGATTCAAAATAATAAAAGTCAATTCAGCAGGCAAATGTCAGTGATCATGACCTAGTAAAACAGATTAAATTACTTCACATCATGCACTTAGAAAATAAGTGTGTCATTGTGGGTTTTTTCCTTTTTACAATAATAGAACAAGGGAAGTTATGAATTGAAACATTTCAAGTATACTAGTGGAAGCTTGACATAGGTGTGTTACATCAAATTGGGGAAAACCCTCTTGTACATTTCAGACTGGACATTGAAGTGTTTATAAAAAGATAAGGAGATAAATAGAATATAGGTGTGTGGAGAGGTATGGGGGAAGGGGATGTATCAGCTGGCCCATGCAGAGGCGTCTCTTTTCCCTGACAGACCAGTCACACATCAGTATAGTATAGAATAGAGGGGCATGGGGAGGGGAGCCAGGAGGGTAGTAGAGGCAGAGAGAGAGAGAGAGAGAGAGAGAGATAGCGAAGCAGAGTACACTAGTGGAGAAGTAGAGGCTGGCCTTGACCACATGGAGAGAAGGGAAGGGGAAAGGGGACAGAGAGAAGCTAGAGGCAAGAGAGCAAGAGATTAAGAGATTAAGAGAGAGAGGAGGGTGCAAGCAGCTTCTTTTATAGTGGGCTAGGCCTACCTGGCTGTTGCCATGTAACTGTGGAGGTGGAGTTTAGACAGAATACTAACAGACATCATGACCATGTTAGTCTCTCCACGTGTGAACACTAAAGTAAATGGCCATGGGGACTATGATCTTATAGGTTACACAGCCCTCAGGAACACACAACTTCCAATGTCATCATGGAGTTAGTTCAGTGTTTCCTTACTTCTCTGTTACCTTGGCTCATTTGTAAATGGAAAGGTCATGCGAGTGGATCACACTGTATATTAGTGACAACTGAATCATTTCTCATCTCTTTTAGAAAGAAAGTCTAAGTATAAAATTATTTTTTAACCTGGGTAACATCAGTACTTGTTCCTTTATATGGTGGCCAGAATAATGTTCAGAAAAAGAGGAAGGCACTTTCTCGTTACGTTATCTAGATATTATAATCAGTGGATATGATTATAACCAATTTAGATTGTGACATGATTAAGGGAGTGTTTCCCTGGTAATTGAAAAGACATATTTCAAACAACAAGGATGGCAGATTTTTTTTATTCTCTTTAATCTGTTTTTTACATTCCAGTGATTAGCACCAACCCATTCTGCCCTCTGGTGGTTCCTCATCCCGTTCTCCCTCCTACATCTCCATGAGAATGTCCCCACACCCACACCACAACATCCTGCCAGTCCTCCACAATCCTTGGGTATTGGGTATAAGTGTCTGCTTCTCTCTCAGTCACTAGCTTCTTGGGCCTCTCAGGAGGCATTCTTCCTGGCTCCTGCCTGTAAGCTCACTGTAGAATCAGTAACAGTGTCTTGGAGCCTCCCCATGAGATGAGTCCCAATTTGTGATGGTCAGTGGACCTCCTTTCCCTCAGTCTCTTCCTTATTTTCCCTGCAGTTCTAATATACAGGAACAATTCTAGGTCAGAATTTTCGACTGTTACATGGCAATCCCGTCCTCCACTTGATGCCCTGCCATTCTACTGCAGGTGGATTCTCTGTACAAGTTCCC
The DNA here is from genome assembly GCA_030674055.1 of Rhabdomys pumilio. NCBI lineage: Eukaryota > Metazoa > Chordata > Mammalia > Rodentia > Muridae > Rhabdomys > Rhabdomys pumilio. The sequence continues at coordinate 235,278,138 of JANHMN010000002.1, forward strand.
TCTCCTCATTCTTGGTCATTTCATCTACGGTCCATCCCTTTGAGTCTTGATATTCTCTCATCTCAGTCAGGTCTCTAGCACATTCTAGAGTGTCAAGCTTCCTTGATTATGATGAATGATCATTTTGATTTGCTCTAAAACATTTAGCCTTTAGTTATATACGGCACAAGCTTTGCACTGTGGAAGGTTGTACATACGTTACTGCATCTTCACAAATGTTGATGAGAGAAGGAAGCAACACAAATACTTTTGACAATCATACATATTCAACTGCCTCTATGATTCATTTTGAGGAAAGAAATTTGATCATTGCATTTGCTTTAAAAATACTTTAGGGAATTCCTTTACAAGTATTTGAACAAATTTCAGTGTACATTTGGTGGTATTTGATCAACATAAATAAACAAAAATAAATTGTCATGAGTTGGGTCACGAGGTAAAACTATTTCAAGATTTCTGAGAAACCCCCAAATTGATTTCCAGAGTGGTTGTATAAGTTTGCAGTCCACCAGCAATGGAGGAGCATTCCCCTTGCTTCCCATCCATGCCAGTATGTGCTCTTTCTTGAGTTTTTGATCTTAGTCATTCTGATGGGTATAAAATGGAAACCCAGAGACATTTTGATGTGCATGTCTCTACTGAGTAAGAGGTTTGAACGTTTTTTTTAAAGTGCTTCTCAGCTATTGGAGATTCCTCTGTTGAGAAATCTCTGTTCACTTCTGTGCCCCTTTTTAAATTGTGTGTGTGTGTGTGTGTGTGTGTGTGTGTGTGTGTGATTGTGGTTTCTAATTTTTATTTTGGATATTTGCCCTTTATCAGATGTAGGATTGGTGAAGACACTGTGAATATGTGAATCTGTGGCCTGGAGATTTGTCCTATTTACATTGTCCTTTGCCTTACAGAAACTTTTGATTTTCATGATGTCTCCTTTAATAATTGTTGATTTTAGAGCCTGAGTTGTAGGTGTTCTGTTGAGGAAATTTGTCTCTTGTGCCAATGTTTTCAACGTTATTTTCCACTTTCTCTTCTATGATATGTAGTGTGTCCAGTTTTATGTTGGTCATCCACTTGGACTTGAGTTTTGTGTAGGGTCATACGTATGGATCTGTTTTCATTCTTTTACCCCAGTTACACCAGCATCATTTGTTGAAGATGCATTCATTTTACCATTATATATTTTTGCCTTCCATATCAAAAATCCTTATGTGTGTGGGTTTATTTCTGGATTTTCAATTCATTCCATTGATCAACAATTCTCTTTCTGTACCAATATCATGCATTATTAAATCACTTTTGCTCTGTAGTACAGCTTAAGGTCAGAGATGGTGATTCCTCTCGACATTCTATTGTTCAGGATTCTTTTGGCTAGTTTGGGTATTGTGTTTTTCCATATAAAGTTGAGAATTTTTCTTTCAAGTTCTATAAATAATTGTCTTAGAGTTTTAATGGGGATTGCATTGAATCTATAAGTTGGTAAGATGACCATTTTTCATTATGTTAATACTACAGATCCATTAGCATGGAAAATCTTTTCATCTCCTGATATCTTCTTCAATTTTTTTCCTAGGAACATGAAGCTTTTCTCATACAGACCTTTCACTTGCTTGGATATAAGTACACAAAGATATTTTGTATTCTTTGTGACTATTATAAATGGTGCAGTTTCCGTAAGTACTTGGCCCCTTTATCATTTATATAAAGGAGAGATACTGATTTGAGTTAATTTTGTATGCAGTCACTTTCTGGAGGTGTCTATCAGCTGTAGCAGTTCTCAGGGAAAATTTTTTGGTGTTCTTATGTGTGCTATCATGTCATCTGTGGACAGTGACATTTGACTTCTTTTGTTTTCTTATTCAGATCTCCTTTACTTCTATTATTGCTCTGGCCAGAACCTCAATTACTATACTGAACACCGAGATAAAGGTCAGCATTGTCTTGTCCCTAATTTTAGTCGAATTGTTTAATTTTCTCTCCATTTAATTTCATGTTGCACTTGGGAGGCAGAGGCAGGCAGAATTCTGAGTTCGAGGCCAGCTTGGTCTACAAAGTGAGTATCAGGACAGCCAAGGCTATACAGAGAAACCCTGTCTCGAAAAAAATAAAAATTTCATGTTGGGGATTGGCTTGCTGTACGTTGATTTGATTATGTTTAGGTATGTGCACTGTATCTGTGATTTCTCTAATACCTTCAACAAGATAGGGAGTTGGATTTTATCAAAGGCTTTTTAAGAGTCACATGAGGTAATCATGCGATTTTTTGCAGTCTTTTTTTTTTTTTTGCAGTGTAGTATGTTGACTGATTTTTGTTTATTGAAGAGTTCTGCATTCTTTGGATGAAGCCTACTTGTTCATGATGAATGATATCTTTGATGTGCTTTGAATTCAGCTTCCATGTATTTTGTTGAGTAATTTTTGCATCAATGTTCATAAGCGATAGGTCTGAATTTCTCTTTTATTGTTGAGTATCTGTGTGGTTTAAGTATCAGAGTGAGTGTGGCCTAAAAGAATGAGTTTGACCATGTTTCTTCTATGTATATTTTGCAGAATAGGTTGAGTACTGGAATTAGCTCTTCTTGGAAATTTTGGCCAAATTCTGCGCCAAACCATCTGAACCCAGGTTTTTATAGGTTGGGAGATGACTGCTTCTATTTCTTTAGGGATTATAGAACTGTTTAAATAGTTTACATGATCTTGATTTATCTTTGGTAAGTGATATCTGTATAAAAAATTGTCTATGTCATTGAGATTTTCCAATTTTGTGGAGTACAGGCATTTGAAAGAAGACCTAATTATCTTTTGAACTTCCTCAGTGTCAATTTTTATTACTGACTTTTTTTTTTTATTTAGATACTGTTTCTTGGTCATTTGCTTTGTTTGGCTAAGTGTGTGTTTATCTTGTTGATTTTGTCAAACCAGCTCTTGGTTTTGTTGATATTTTGTATTGTTTTCTTGGTTACTAACTGATTGATTTTATCCCTGAATGTGATTATTTCCTGCCTTCTACTCCTCTTTGGTGTGCTTGCTTCTGTTTTTTTTTTTTTTTACTTTTCTTTTTTTTTTCTAGAGATTTCAGGTGTACTTTTAAATTGCTGATATTATAACTTCCTTTTTTCTTTATACAGGAACTTAATGGTATGAACTTTCTTCATAGGACTGCTTTCATTGTGTCTCATAAATTTGGGTATGTTGTGACTTCATTTGTATTGAATTCTATACACTCTTTCATTTCTTTATTTCTTCTTTTCCCAGCGATCATTGAGTTGTTCAACCATCAAGAGGCTTTCCAGGTTTGTTGTTGGAGGTCAACTCCAGATTTAATCCATGGTGGTCTGATAAGATATAAAGTGTTAGTTCAATTTAATTGTATCTGTTGATATATGCTTTGTGGTTGACTACATGGTTCATTTTGGAGAAGAATTCTTGAGGTGCTGAGAAGGTATATTGGTTTGTGTTTGGGTGGAATATCCTATAGATGTTGTTAAGTCTATTTGATTCATAGTGTCTGTTAGGTTCGTTATCTCTCTGTTTATTTTTCGTATGTTCACATGCATGTAGGGGTCAAGGTTGTATGCCTTCTTCACTCACACCCTACCTTCTATATTCAGACAGTTCTCTCTCTGAACCTGACTAGACCAGCTTGCAGGCAGACTCTGAGGGTGCTCCTGTCTCTACCTCTCCCATGCTGGAATTATAGCAAGGACTGCTGCTTTCAGCTTTCATGTGAGTTCTTGGTATTTGAATTTGGGTACCCATGTTGATAGTTGCAAGAACTTTATCTATTAAACCATCTCTCTAGCTCCAAAATATTCTGTTCTGTGTAGAGAATGCCTAATCTCTGAGAAGAATTCAAGAAAAAAAGCAAAATTCTAAAAATCATGTAAAAACATAAACAGGGAATTGATAGAAAAGAATGCAAATGTCTCCTCAGTATGAGTAAGTGGATGCATGTGCGTGCATGCACGCACACACACACACACACACACACACACACACACACGATGATCATTTTGTTTACCATGTGAGAATCCCATGTACCAAGGGAAGTCAGCATGCTGCAATGTGTGTATTCAGAAAAGCCAGGATTGTTTGAGAAGAAAGGAATTAAAGACTACATTTAAATATGGTTTGCCCATATATGCAGAATGGGCTCTGTGGGGTTTGCATGAGCTTGGTTCAGGAAATAGCACTGTTAAAAGGCATGACCTTGTTGAAGGAAGTGTGTCACTGTGGGGATGGGCTTTGACACCATCCTCCTAGCTGCCTGGGAGACAATCTTCTTCTGGATAATTTCAGTACAAAATAGAAATCTCCCAGCCCGTTCTCTAGCATCATGTCTGCCTGCATGCTGCCATGCCTCCTGCAATGATGATAGAGGATAGAATCTCTGAACCTATAAGCCTCCCCCAATTAAATGCTGCCCTTTATAAAAGTTGCCTAGGCCATGGAGCCTCTTCACAGCAATGGACACCCTAACTAAGACAGACTTTATACTGAATCCATGGAACCATCATAGGTGCCAAACTACAACACAGCTTTACATTACTTTGTAAGTAATGGGAGGCCCCTCAGTTAATTGAACAGAGAGCCTTTTGATGTCAATAGAAAAGCCTGGTTACTACTCAGATGTTGATAGAGATGTCATCCTGCCCATATTCAACATGAGGGCATATTGAACATCTTGGTACTCACTGTGTAGACCTGGATGCTCTTAGAATCACAGATATCCACCTGACTCTGCCTCCAGAGTGCTGGGACTAAGGAATGTTCCACCAGGCGTGACTGAATGATTATTTTTTCACTAATACAAGAACAGAGAGAGATGGATTGGGAAGCAAAATTCAAATGTTGTGAATAATAAAGGAGAGCCCCACAGCACTTCTACTGTCCTGCTGCTGTTTCATTCCATGTGCCTATGTGGCTACCCCTGGTTGTCAGTTTGTCTACTAATGAAATGAACTACAGCTGGAAATGGAGGGCACACCTGTGATCCAGATCTTGAGACTGGAAGACACAGGTTTCTTTTGGATCTTAACATGGAGTGCTTAAGGCATAATGGCCATGAAAAAATTATGCCCAGGAAAATATTTCACACCTTCAATTTCAGTAGATTGAGGCAAGCAGATTTCTGAGTTTAAGGCCAGCATGGGACAAAGAAAGTTCCAGGTTCAACTGTGCTGGTACACACCTTTAATCTGGGCCACACCTTCTCTGGAGGCCTACATAGATATTTTAAAAATACTCCCTCTTCTTTACCTGCTTGTAGTTACTGTCTATCACATCTGTTCAAACCTACTTATTCAGGATGCTAGTATATACAGAAGACCTGATGAAACAACTAGCCATGTGGGAGTGAAAAAATCAAGTTACCTGTGCTGTTTCACTTTTTTCAAATTTTTCTTTTCTATATCCAAGATCTTTACTGGGCCTTTTCCTGTTGAATTTGATACATATCACTCTGGAAGGAGTCCAAATCATTCGCTCTTTTTTCTGTCAACACAAATAGAGAGCTTCTATCTCAAAACAGCATGTCCTTTGTCCAATGACCAGAAATCATTTAAGGTATATATTGGAGTAAATTACTAGCTCGACTCCTCTCCCAGAAGAATTTAAATATAACCAACAAACCCATAATCATATGCATTTTGATGTTCAAAACATTTTAAAGAAATTAAATCAATCTAAACAAATATTATTTTTTGTTGTCATTGTGCTCCCCCCACCAATAACTGCCCAGAACAACATGAGATAATGGTCTAAGTTATTTATTCAATTTTATACTTAAATTCTCCCTTCTACAGAGATTAATATATTTTTCACTAAATATGTCCCCTTTGTGATGAAAAAACTTGAATTAACATAAATTTATACTATCTGTCTAAGATAAGGATTTGCAATTATCCCCTGTCATTGGACATATAATTTAAGAGCTTCATATTATATTCATCATGTACTTAACTTTAATTAAATTTTCTTTTCCTTATTTTATAATTCTACTTTCAGTATCTAAAGGTGTCATATGTGGATGACCAATCCCAGAATTCTGTGTGAATCACAGTCAAAAGAATCCAAGTGTTTGCTCTAGCATAAACTTGTTCAAAGTTTTTTTTTTTAAACCATTTTTTTCCATTCAATCTCCCTTCTATCTGTGTGTCTTTGTTTCTTACATTTGAGATCAAAGGACAGTATTACTTTTTTCCATGTATACTTAAAACCATTTAAACAGTTACCTTTATATTCTCTCCTAACATTCAAAACAATTAAATCACATTTCATTGATTACTATTTTCTATTAATCTGGTTGCAGTAGTCAGGCAACTTCTACCATTTGTCTCTGTTGGAACTTGAAGCTGCCTGACTCTTTGCACAGCAGGGTCTCCAAGCACCTCTGAGCCCATTCCCTTTGTATAGTTGCAAACTCTGTGAAAAAAATCTCCACATGGCTGTGGCAAAATTTGTAGCCTCCTTAGAAGTCAGTTCTCTCTAACTCCTAATCTTACATCATGGCATGTGTGTATTTTACATGAGAATATGTAAATAATTTTTAGTAGTGAGCTCTTGCCAACCACATTGTGTACCATCTGTAGCTTTACATAGTAAATGCTGCTCTATGCTCCAGGTGGATGATCATGCCTCTAGCCACCCTTCAGAGTATTCTGGATTTAAGAATGAAAGACACAGCACAAAAGCTGGATTTTGATCTGCCTTTTCTACCTCAATTGCTGGGCACTTCCAAACCTCCCCTTGGGTAGCACACATTTCTCTCTGGTATCCCTTAGTTAACACTTTCTAAACCTGTTTTATCTTTGCTGTGCTAGACTCAATCCTGTGAATGGCCCTTTGGGCTGCTTTTCTGTCTCTTACTTGTTGGTGAGTTTATAATTCTCATCTTTCTAGGATTCCCTGTTATGGTATGAACCATCTTATGAGCCTCTCATGGAGGAATCCCTTCTTCATGTTGTTAGTATTTCTTGTCAGGGAATCCTAAATGTGTTGGGGATTGGTTTAGCTTCTTTGAATTGATCATATCCCCAATATTGGGAGTCTGTGTGTCCAAAACCTGAGGATCCTTTCCCCCTTATTTGATCAATAAAGAGCCAACAGCCAATGGCTGGGCAAGTAGATTGAGCCAGGACCTTTAGATTTTTGCAAGCTAGTAACTGGGAGAGGGAGAGGAAGAAGGCAGGGATCACCATGATGAGGAAGAAGAAAGACCAGATGTAAAGCTTGACCAACATTTGAGAATCAGGGACAATCATGACACAGGTCAATTCACCAATGTGTTTGGGGAAGCAGTGATGAAATATAGATTTTAAAAGATGTTCAGAAGTAATAGAAGAAAGTATTTGCTAGCAGCCCAGTCTTTAAGCTAATCAAGGCAATACTAAATTTAACTGGTGTGTGTGTGTGTGTGTGTGTGTGTGTGTGTGTGTGTGTGTGTGTTTGATTTGTTAATTCAGAGAGTTCATGGGTTCATGGGCAGGTGCAGCAAGTACTTGTAACTCTCTAGGAGCAAATCATATTATCTAATCCTGCTTCATAAAAGTCTTGCCTCCTCATCCTCCTCAGTCATTGACTATTGTCTTTTTATTGATCAATCAAAAACCAATTGGGGACAGGAACCTTCAATGTCTGGACATTCAGATTCAAGTGTAATTTTGGGAGCTAACATGTGTGCCTAATTAAGACAAAGAATTATGACCAATCCCCAACACCCTTGCTCTCAACAAGTCGTGGACTTGTGATGAACAAAGTACACCATTTTACTTAAAGTGGGTGTGATGGGGTTACATTGGAAGAAACATGCAACTCTGTGAGGCTTGGGAGATGTCTGATTGCCAGAGCACCAGAAGCAGGAGCATGGTAACCTGACTCTGAGATCCCAGCACACAGGTAAACATCAGCGGTGGTTGTATGCTTACCTTGAGTCTCAGACTGGGAGAGGCAGACGCAGGTTGATTACTTTGGCTTGCTGGTTGCCAGCCTACTTCCAGGCACATTGAGAGACCCTGTCAAAAAGGTACAAGGAGACAGGGAAGGACCAGGACACTTGATGTCCTCCTCTTGAATGTACACAGTTGCAAGGACATGTGCACATTCAAACCACACATGCTTGTAGTGGTGCTTTGTTAATCTACTTAATCTCCTGGGTTGTTGTATACATGCTGCACCCGCCCAAGAGCTGGGGATTAATGAATGAAAGCACACATGACAGCTTAATTTCTAATATGCATGTCTAGCTCAATTGATGAGCAGTTCTAACCATCCCTGCATGTAGCATATTCCTCTCAGATATTCCTGAATTATCACTTTCTTAATCAATTTTATTTTCAGTTCTTCAAACCAAAGGGTGAGAGTGGACCTTGGAGCTGCTTCCCTAGATTCTAACATGAGGGGCAGGCCTTTAATTTTGATTTCTCTGCTCCCGTGTCTTGGCAGTTCTGTCTGTCTTTGTCCCCTTCTGTCTCTTGCCTGTGCAATCTAAAAGTACCACCTCCATCAACCTGACCAGTCATTGATTACATTGCAATTGTTTATTACTAATAAAAGACAGTTGAGGCAAGAATCCTCAGCATCTGGAAGCATGAATTAAGATGAAGCATTAGAATCAATATCCAGTATCTCACATTTTCTGTCCAATAAAAATAAAGGTTCTTCCTACAAACATAAATTGAGCATAACCATAACAATTATCTAAATTACAAGCTGATATGCAATTAGCATCCAGTCAATCTTATTGCCTATTAGATAAAGCATTCTACCAGCTATCCTGAGTTAAAGCGTTTACAATTCTATACCTGAATATTGCTCTAACTTTATTGTATTACCATCTGAAAACCAAACTTTCTTTTTTTTCTTTTATTGGATATTTTCTTTATTTACATTTCAAATGTTATCCCCTTTCCAGGTTTTGACCTCCAGAAACCCTTTATCTAATCCCCCCTCCTATTGCTTCCCTGGATACTTACATATTGACACGCCTTTAATTCTGATCTCTTTGCTCCCTTCATAGTGATTCTTTTCTTGTCCCCCTTATTTCCTTGCTTGGGCAATCTAAAAGTCTTGCCTCCATCTCCATGCACAGCAATTGCCTGTACATCAATTAATCAATTCCAGGTGGAGGCAGGGCCACTTAGCATCTGGAAGCATTCACTTTTGGAAGGCCAATTAAGACACAGCATTATACTCAAGTCTCAACACATGCACATAAGCATGGTCTTTGAATCTTCAGATAGGTTTTCTTTGAAAGATCACAGCTGGTATCAGGCTAGGAATCTGTAATAGCTTCTAATTAATGATGCTTTATTCAAGCTTTGATTTCAATGTTTTCATACAAATTGATTTATAAGGATAAGTTTGGAAATTAAAATGTAATTGATAAGAAGAAATATTGATCAAGCTGTACAGTTTTTTAGTTTTGTTATTTTTAAATAATACATTTATTTTTATTTTGCATTCATCAGTGTTTTGCCTGCATGTGTGAGGGAGACAAATTTGCTAAAACAGCAGTTACAGACAGTTGTGAGCTGCCACGTAGGTGCTGGGAATTGAACCAGAGAGTTAAGAGTAGCCAATACTCATAAGAGTTGAGCCATTTCTCCAGCCTCTAGATTTTTTTTATTCTCAGAATTCTAAATGTATATACAATTAAATATGATTCTATACAAACGTCTTTCCCCTCTACAGCCCCCAGATCTATCCAATAAAACCATCTTCTAATTATATAGTCTTATAGTCCTCTTTCTCCTCTTCCTCCTCCTCCTCCTCCTCATCATCATCATCTTTCCTACTGAGTCCATTTAACAATGCCTGCATGTGCCTGGCTGTGGTGCCTTTTACTGGAGAATGGGAAATCTGCCAGTCACCTCATTCTCAAAACAGAATAACCCCCATCTCTCAGCTGCCAATAGCTCCTCAGATGAGTGTAGGACTATGAGATAGGGAGTTTTTGCCTGGCTTTTCTACACAGCCACTTTTGGCTTAACCCTTTCACCTACTCTTTGATTTACCCCATTCTCTCCTGCCTGCCTCTGGTTAAGCCTCTTTTTCTAATTTAAAAAACTTTATTTTATTGTTCTATGTGTATGCGTGTTTTGCTTGTTTGTATGTGCACCGCATGCATGCCCAGTTTCCTCCATAGGTCAGAAGTGGGCACTAGATCCTTTGTACTGGGGTTTTCGACTGTTCTGAGCCACTGTGTGGGCACCAAGAATTGATTCCAGGTCCTCTGCAAAAGTAATCGCTGAGTCATCTCTTTAACCTTTCAATGCCCATTTTTTTCATATATTTTTTTCAGTTTTTAAAAATTAATTTGTTTATTTTAAACTCCAAATTCTATTCCCTTCCCGGTCTACCTTTCGAATGTTTCACATCCCATATCTCCTTGCTGACCCCTGTCTCCACGAGGATGTACCACTCCACACCCCACCAGAACTCTAAACACCGATACTGCCAGTCTCTTGAAAATTAAGTCATCTTCTCTGACTAAACCAGACCCAGTAGTCCTCTGCTGTATATGTGTTGGGGACCTCATATCAGCTGGTACATGCTGCCTGGTTGGTGATCCAGTGTTTGAGAAATCTCTGGGGTCCAGGTTAATTGAGACTGCTGGCCTTCCTACAAGGTCGCTCTCCTACTTGGCTTCTTCCAGCTTTTCTCTAACTCAACCACAGGGGTCAGCAGCTTCTGTTCATTGGTTGGGTGCACATATCTGCATCTGACTCTTTCCAGCTGCTTGTTGGGTCTTTTGGAGGGCAGTCATGATAGGTCCCTTTTTGTGAGCACTCCATAGCCTCGGTAATATTGTCAGGCCTTGGGAGCTCTCCTTGAGCTGGATCCCACTTTGGGCCTGTTTCTGGACTTCCTTTGTAGTCCTTTGTATATTCTATACACTCATCCTCTTTCAGATGAGCATCTGAAGAGATGCCTCTTCTCTTCACTCACCTGACAGTTCAGTGTACAGAAGTTTTAGCTTCATGGGATCCTCTTTGTCAGTGATTGCTCTCATCCTCTGCACCATCAGGGTCCTGGTTGGAAATTCCTCTCCACTATTTCTGTGTTGCTGCAGATTCTTTGCTGTTTCTGGTGCAGTCTCAGAGTGTGAGGTCATGTGTTGATGTCTTTGTTCTGATTGTAAGTTCTGTTCAGGATGAGAAGTAAAGATTTGGCTTCATTTTCCTGAACATTGATGGTCAGGTGTAGGTGTGCATGGAGGCATGTGTGAGTATGGGTGTGTATGTATGTGTGTGTATAAGCATGGGTGTGGGGATGACTGTGCCCATGTGTGTGTTGGAGCATGTGGGTGGGGTGCAGGTGTGAACATGTATGTGTGGGGAGCACATGTTGATGTGTGCATTTGTGTGGTTGTGAGAGAGAATGAGTATGTATGATGGTCCATTTTTGTGTTAACATGTGTATTTCTGTGCACATATGGATGTGTGCATGTGTGTTTGTATGTATGTGTGCAGGTTTGTATGTCATCACGTGTGTGGCTGTATATGTGCATGTGTGTGTTTGAGCATGTGTGTTTGGGTTGCATCTGTGCATGTGTGCATGCCTATGTGTGAGGGTGTTTGGGGGGTGCAGGTGTGTGTGTGTGAGCATGTGGGGAAGGGGTTCATGTGTGAATGTGTGTGTATGTGGTAGGTTGCATGTGTGCATGTGGGCGTCATGTGTGTGGTGTGCATTTATTTGTGAGCATATATATGTGGGTGTATGTGTGCATGTGTGGGTGTGAGCATGTGATTGGAGTAGAGGCAGGTGTGTGTTTGTGTGTTGCAGCTGCATGTGTATGTATGTGCATGTGTGTGGTAGCATGTAAGCAGAGGTTCATGATGGATACCTGTGTGTGTCTTTGTCAGAGATCATGTGACTTAGTGCAGTTATATCTGGATCTTCTAGTCCAGTACATCAATCTGTGTCTGCTTATGTGTGAGATTTCTATGACTACAGCTCTGGAGTATAATTTGAGATCAGGTAATGTGGTGATCCTGCAGTAACCCAGAACACAGTGGGATTTTATACAAATACAATCATGGGTAGGTTTTTTATTAATAAGTTGCACTGAAATGAAGTGTATAGAAGCAAAAAAATCTTTTAAAAAGTTGTATTTCACTCCTTTATTCTATCTGGGCACAGCATCTGCTCAGCAGACCCAAAAACATTGAGCAATAATGGAGGCCGCCACAAGAGAGCAACCAGCACCTTCCTGACCCAGATTTTCCCTGAGAAATAGCAAGTGAGTTTCTTCTGGAGAAGCCCCTGCTTTGTATTTTTTCTTTCTTTTATTGGGTAGTCTCTTCATTTACATTTCAAATGTTATTCTCTTTCCCAGTTTCCCCTCTGGAAACCCTTTATACCACCCTCCATCTTCCTGCTTCTATGAGGGTTCTCCCCCACCCACCCACCAACCTACCCACCCACTCCTGCCTCCTCACCCTGGCAGTCCCCTACACTTGGGCATCAAGTTTTCACAGGACCCAGGGCCTCTACTTCTTCTGATGCCTGACAAGGCTATTCTCTGCTCCACATGTGGCTGGAGCCATGGGTCACTCTTTGGTTGGTGGTATAGTCCCTGGGTTCTCAAGGGGATCTAATTGGTTGATTGTTGCTCTTCCTATGGGGATGCAAACCCCTTAGTCTCCTTCAGTACTTTTTTTTGTTAGTTCTAAAAATGAGGAATTTTTATTTTTTAATTGTAGTATAAAGTGACAGTTTATGAAAATTCATCTTTATAGTGTTGTCAAATTATTACTATGCTTTTCTGAGGCTCGCCATACCATGAAGTGCAACAACAATGGCTGATTGCTTAGGTTTTTGAAGACCCCTTTCAGTTTTCCCTGGTTAGTAAAGTTTTTGTTCCCAGGTTCCTCTTATCTTCAAATAAAGAAGCAGATTAATATTCCTTTAGTGCTACTTATTCCCAGACTTGGCTATGAAAGAAAGGAAAGAACATAGTGTAGACATATTGTACTAGTCATGAAAGGAGGCTTTGCTTACCAGACCTAGTTGAGATGAGATCATTGGGACCCAACATCTCTGCCATGAGGGTTTTAGAATTTTACCAGAATCCTACAAAATATGGGACCATCTTCCCTTCTATCAATGACTAAGTCACTGAGAAGGTGCTGCTCAAGTTGAGGAAGATGAAGAGTTACTTCAGGAGACTAATTAGGATACTACACGGTCGGTTCTGCTGATGGTCCAGTTCAAGAGCAATGCAGAAAACAGGCTGAGCATTCTGGGCTGCTGGTCCCACCGTGTGAGAGCCAATTCTTAGGAATTTAGATGCAAGAACTTAGAATCACAAATTATAAGTAAGATGGTAATAAATCAGACAGTGTAATCACAAGGCCAACAGTACTTATAGATCTCCCCACTGGTATTTAATTGAGATTATTTATCCTCAGAGCTCTACTCAAACCGAGCTTTGTTTACACTAAGAACAACCTAGAAGAATAGGGTGTATATTAACACAATTTAACCCGACTCACTTGCAGAATAGTTGATTGATTATATCTGCCTAGACAGAGTAATCAGCCCTTAATAATTCTGCATCACTAAGGTCTGTCAGATGATCCTGGGCCAGAAGGCTGAAGATTTGATGCTCCAACGTTTTGAAGTATAGGGACTGTCCAGGTGTTCAGCGGTCTCTATAAAGTGGCTAAGTTTTAGAAGCTATGCTTTGTGCTTCCCATAATTTCAGTTAACTCAGTCATTCTGAGTTTCTGACGGGGTTGAAAACTTATAGTCTTATAGCCAATTCTGGCTATTTACTTTGAGAGAAAAGATTTGAGTGGATGGTTTTCAGCTGACATTCATTCTAAAGTCAAGAAAAAATCCAGGTTCAGAACTAAGTGTTTTAGTTAGGAGAGATGACAGATGTTCTGGTTAGTCAACAAAATGATGGACTGGGTATTAGGATTATCTTGTACCTCACTGGTACAAATAGGAATAATTATGCTCTAATTGTATTTTAAGAGAAAAGTTTTATTTTAACAGGAAGGGTGATATGTAGGAGGAGCTAAGGTGGGAGGAGTACAGAGAGGAAGAGAAGGAGTAAGGAGAGGAGGAAAAGAAGCACAGGAGAAGCTAGGTGATGAGAGAGAGAAAGAGAGAGAAGGGGGATCATGGAGGCAGCTGTTCACATGTCTCCACCAGTCAAAGATAGTTGATATATCTAGGATGGGTATTGGGTTACACTTTTGAATGAGCATTACCAAACTTATAAAGCCTTTGATTAACATTTTTAAAAATTGTATAAAAGCAAAAAGGAAAAAGGGGCATGGGATAGGGGTTTTCTAGGGAGGGGAAATGGGGAAAGGGGATGACATCTGAAATGTAAATAAAATATCCAATAAAAAAAATTGGCTTTCACAGAAACATTAAAAAAAACTCAACAGCAATGTGAGCCTTTATAAATGGCTGACTAAATAATAGTAGAATTCTGATGACTAACCAAGCTGGCAGAGAACAAACAGCAAGTCTTGAAGTCAGATCTTTCATCCATATAATTAAGAGCTAGATGAAATAAGACCACTGCAGTCTGTGACATATAATATGCATCTATTGTTGGATGCTATTTTCAAGCCCCACAGGCAGCTACACTATCTCAGACAGTTTAATTAGCAGATCAAATCTTTGCTTAATTGAATGACTTATCAGATAAAACATCTCTTTGGAAGTTTCCTTCAGTACTTTCTAACTCCTCCATTGTACACCCCGTGCTCAGTCCAATGTTTGGCTATGAGTATTCGCCTGTATACTTGTCAGAATCTGGCAGAGCCTCTCAGGAGACAGCTATATCAGTCTCCTGGCAGCAAGCACTTCTTGGCATTTGCATTAGTGTCTGGGATTTGTGACTGTATATGGGTTGGATCCCAAGTGAGGCACTCTCTGGATGGCCTTCCCTTCAGTGTCTGCTCCACCCTTTGTCTCTGTATTTCTTCCCAAGAGTATTTTGTTCACCTTCTAAGATCTGAAGCATCTACCCCTGGGTCTTCCTTCTTGAGTTTCATATGACCTGAGAATTGTATATTGGGTATTCCGAGTTTTGGGGCTAATATCAACTTATCAGTGAATGTATACAATGTGTATTCTTATGTGATTGGGTTACCTAATTCAGGATGATATTTTCTAGTCCCATCCATTTGTCTAAGAATTTCATGAAGTCATTGTTTTTAATAACTGAGTAGTACTCCATTGTGTAAATGTACCAAATTTTTTTTTATCCATTCCTCTGTTGAAGGACAATTGGGTTCTTTCCAAATTCTGGCTATTATAAGTAAGGCTGCTATGAACATAGTGGAGCATGTGTCATTGTTATATGTTGGAGCAGCTTTTGGGTGTATGCCCAGGAGTGGTATAGTTGGATCCTCAAGTAGTACTATGTCCAGTTTTCTGAGGAACTGCCAGACTGATTTCCAGAGTGGTTGTACCCACTTGCAATGTCACTCACAATGGAGAAATGTTTCTCTATTTCCACATCTTTGCCAGCATCTGCTGTCACCTGAGTTATTGGTCTTATCCATTTTGACTGTTGAGAGGTGGAACCTCAGAGTCATTTTGATTTACATTTCCCTGAATACTAAGGATGTTGAACATTTTTTTAGGTGCTTCTCAGCCAGCTGATATTCTTCAGTTGAGAATTTGTTGTTTAGCTCTGTACTCCATTTTTAATAGGGTTATTTGAATTCTCTGGAGTCTAACTCCTTGAGTTCTTTGTGTGTGTTGATATTAGTCCTCTACCGGATGTAAGATTGGTAAAGATCTTTTTCCAATCTGTTCATTGTCATTTTGTTTTATTGATAATGTCCTTTGACTTACAGATGCTTTACAGTTTTATGAGGTCCCATTTGTCTATTGTTGATTTTTAGAGCACAAGCCATAAGTGTTCTGTCAGGATATTTTCCCCTGTGCCCATGGGTTTGCAGCTCTTCCCCACTGTCATATATGTCATTGTCCTCCTTGCAGGCACGTTTCAACTTAGACAGACATATCCAAGGGTCTACACTGAGGTGGTATCCTGGATGCATAGTAATGATAGCTCAGAAGATGTCCTGAGAGCTTCTCATATTTCAACTATCCAAGAAATTTTCTTAGTGTCAGGAACTCACCCAGGATTTTAATTACAGCAAGTGATGTGTGCAGTGTTTGTTGTTCTGTGTTTCCTGGGGAAATGTGAAGAAACTTCTGTTCCACCCAGAAAGAACATGTTGAGAGACAGAAGATGGCTGCACCCAAGTATTGCTTGGTGTATCAGTGACTTTTCTTGTTGTTGTGAATAAATACCTAATGAAAATATTTTAGAAGTATAAAAATGAAAGTTTTTCTTGAATCATGGTTTGTTGGAAGTTCATGGTGAGAAAGACAGAGTGGAAAGTGGGAGACAGGATGTGCAGGACTAGGAGGCAGGTGGTAGGAGTGGGAGGCAGGTAGGCAGAGGGTAGCTATTGGGAAGAGGGAGGCAGGTGAGAAGAGGGCGGCAGTCGGGGATAAGTGGAAGGCTGGTGGAAGTAGGATGGAGGTGGGGAGAGGCAGGCAGGGCTGGGAATGAAAAGTAGCCTGTCGAATTGCATCTGTGATACAAACAAAGGGAAACAAATGTGTTCAACTCATTTTCTGCCTAAACGGAACCACCAGTTGGAGCCTTCCCATTCAGGATGGCTCTTTAATCTTTTCTTAAGCTTCTTTCAAAATTTCCAAACATACCCTGAACTGTGTCTCCTAAGTCATTTCCAACCCAGTGAAGGGGGAAAAAATTTTTATTGGTCTTGTATAAGCAAGTTTGACATAGGTAGCTAGTTGCATCACTAACAAAGTCACCTAACATGTGTGATGATTTGGGGGAGCTGAATTCCTGGAGTTTGTTCCAGGAATGCTGCTTCCAGGCAGTTCTACTAGAGAATCTTCTCTCCCTCAGCAATTGGTTCTTGCTTATGCAACTCCATTAAGAAACCTGTGAGTACCATAGCCTTCTTCTGTGATAGTTCCAGATTGGAGGAAGTGCCTGCTCAACAACACTGCTGTGAGCCAAGGCAGGGTTAGCAGAATAGGAATCTGCTCTCTCCTGGCTGGAGAAATGAAGGTTGCCTGACACAGGCCGAGACTGAGGGAGGCTGTCCATCAAGAGCTATACCAGTGAGCAGACATTGTGTCAAATCTACTGTTCAGGCCTGTGTAGAAGGGAAATGCCCCCACTCCTGATGGTGCCTTCTTAAGCCAGCACATGTGAAGTGATTGATTATGGACCAGGCCTCAAAACACACTGCCTGATCTGTACCCATAAATCTGGCAGCCATTTTATTTCTGTGTGCTTCCTTCAGGGGGAATTCCTGGCTTAGAGAGGCCTAACCCTTAGAGGCATGGCCAAGATTTAAGCCTAATACCTATGAAATACTAGTTATTAAATTTATCCGTATCTTTAAGAGAATGAAATTAAAACTATATTTGTTTATTAGGTTCCGTACAATTGCTGGGCGATTACATATAACCAAAATCTCTAAATGCTCCACTGGCTACTAGCTGAACTGTGCTTCACAAACAATTGTTGTTTAAAATTCTCTGGGTTATTTATGCTCCAGTAGTCTGGCATCCTGGGAGATAGATCACTCTGGCATGTGCTATTGGCCCATCATGAGCCAGGGAGACCTCCATTTCTCCCTTCCTCTTTTCCTCCTCTATTTCTTCCTCTTCCTTCTATCTCCTTTTCTCTTTGTGGAGCCTACCTGTGATGTCACCTCTCTTTATCACACCCTGCCAAAACTTGGTTGTTGCAAGTTTTATTTAACCAATAGTTATAATTTGGAGAAAATGTTTACACAGCATCACTTGGTGTGCATTAGAATCTGCTATTGGGGGCAACAAGATCTTGAGAGGCAGTAAATAGCATTTCAACACAAGTAGCACCAGACCAACCCCTACAGGTTCCTACTTAAGGCCACCAGTGCTGTGGAGGAGGTAGCTCCTGTGTAATCAGGCACACCTGTGCCTCCAACCTTTGCAGATATCCACACTAGTCATTAACAGCTTGGACCCTAATGAGAGAAGATCCACCTGTAGCATTAAAGGTGACCTCCATGGTACAGGAAAGAGTGCATTGTGAGAAGCATGGCCAAACACAGTTGCACACAGGTACCCTCCTCAGTTAGAATCCTGTCAGATTTAGGGTCAGGATCTCCTCTAAAAATATCAAATAGGGGCTTCAATTCTCCTGTCCTAAGTTTCAAATATGGTCGTAGCCAATTAATGTCTCCCAGTAGTTTTTGAAAATCATTAAGTGTCTTAAGGGAATCAGTCCTCAGTGTGGCCTTACTATTAATAATACGTGGACCATTAATCTGAAATCCTAAATAAGTATATGGATCTTGTAATTGTACCTTTTCTGGTGCTATTTGTAACCCTGCAGTCTGTAAAGCTGTTCTAAGATCATCAAAGCACTGGAGTACTTGTTGTCCATCTTTCCCAGCTATCAAAATATCATCCATAAAATGAATCATGTAGATTTGCTTCCACATATTTCTAACACCCTCTATGGCAGAAGTCACAAACTTTTGGCACAAGGTAGGACTGTTAGCCATACCCTGAGGCAAGACCTTCCACTGATATCTTTTCATAGGTTCTCTAAAATTTATAGAGGGAACACTGAAAGCAAAGCGTTTTCTATCATTAGGATGCAAGGGGATAGTAAAAAAAAAAACAACAGTCTTTTAAATCTATAATTATTTTATAAGAACCTAAATATAGGACCACTGGTGTGGGCAGCCCAGGTTGTAAGGCTCCCATCTTAATCATGGTGGCGTTAACAGCCCTCAAGTCTTGCAACAATCTCCACTTTCCTGACTTTTTCCTAATGACAAATATTGGGGTATTCCAGAGAGAGTTACTCTCTTCTAAATGTCCTGCCTGTAATTGCTCCTGCACTAGCAACTGGGCAGCTTGTAATTTTTCGGTGGTTAGGAACCACTGATCCACCCAGACAGGCAAGTCCCCCTTCCAGATGATGGGATCTGCACAACTGCCCTAGGGGTGCAGCTGAATCAGTAGCCACCATCAAAAATACCCCAAACCTCTTCTTTCATTGTTACCATAAACCTCAGTAGGATGAGTAATCCCATCTTCACCTTTTCCTAATACTTTCCCTGGGGAAAGCTCAGAGTTTACCATTTGATCCATGATTACTTCATTAGGGCTGCACATAATCAATCCCAACTGAGATAACAGATCCCAGCCCCAGAGATTTATAGGAAGGCCTGGGATGACATAGGGTTGTATATTCCCTGTATTTCCTTCTTTATCTTTCCACATCATCACCTTAGAGCTTTGCTGTGGATTTTGACTTTGGCCAATATCCCTTAAGTTGGTTAAGGTTGGGGTCAGAGGCCAGGTAGCAGGCCAATCACTTTGTTTTAAGATAGTCACATCAGCTCCTGAGTCAACCAAGCCTTGGAATGCTTTTCCATCCAGCCATAGTGTCATCATAGGTTTTTGTTTAACTATAGACTGTACCCAGTATGCATCAGAGGAACCAAAGCCTTGATTCCCTCTTTTAGGATTCTTATACTTGTGATTAGTAGGGTACAATGGAAGTAACAATAGTTGAGCTATCCTCTTTCCCGTAGGAATGGTGACTATGTTCTGAATTGCCTGTGCCATTACCTTAATTTCACCCTGATAATCATTATCAATGACTCCAGGAAAAAATTGTAGTCCCTGCATAGTAGTACTGCTTCTTCTCACTATCAGGCCAAACACATTTGGGTAGAGCAGTCCAAACACTCCAGTGAATAATGCCTGAGGTCCCATTTCTGGGGTTAATACTGTGTGGGTGGCAGAACTGAGGTCCTGTCCTGTGCTTCCTGGTGTTGCTCGACTGAGTTCAGAGAGGGATTGTTGTTTGCTGGTATAACACTGACTGCTCCACAAGCCTGTTTTGGCTTGCTTCAGTTCGGGGACTGGAGCTGGCCCCTGTTCCCATTTTCCTGATTATGGGAAAGGGTGTTACCTTGTGTGTCTTGTTTAGACCTACAATCACTAGCCCAATGCCTTCCACGTTTGCAACGTGGGCAGAGCCCAGGCTGTTTTCTGGGCTGTCTCTGGCTTAACTCATTTTCTACCCTGCAATCTCTTGCAAAGTGTCTAGGCTTGCCACATTTAAAACATGCCTTTCTATCTCTATTTGCTATAAAATTTCTTATACATTGTCCTTGCATAGCAGCCGCCATAGCTAAGCCCTGTTGGTAGGAGGGACCTATGTCAGAACAGAGTCTGATATACCCTGTAAGGTCTGTTTTTTTCCTATAGAGTCTAATGGCTGCTTGGCAGGCAGGATTGGCATTTTCATATGCAAGTTGTTTCACATAATCTACACCTGCCTCTGCATTACCAAAAATCCTCCCTGCTGTTGTCATTAATCTATGAACAAAGTCAGAAAATTGTTCATCAGGCCCTTGCCTGACTGCTGTTAAAGATGCACCAGGGTCTCCCTTTACCAGTAGTTTATGCCAAGCCTTCATGGCTGCATTTTGAATTTGAGCATATAAACCTGGGTCATATCGCATCTGGTTATCACTAGAAACAAATTGCCCTTCTCCTACTAAGCCATCAAGGACCAACCATTGTCTGCCTGAATGTTTCTCTTAGCTGTCTCTTTACAATTCTCATGATACTCTGATTTCCAAATTAGTCACCACCACTAAGAACTGCTCTTACTAACGTATTCCAATCACTAGGAGTCAGCCATTCCTCTGCAACAGACTCTAAAATTGCAAGGATAAAGGGAGCAGTGGTACTGTATTGTGATACTGCATTTTTTTAATTCTTTAATAATTTGAAAATTAAACCCCGTGTGATGTCTCCAAGCAACCCCTTGAGCATCTCTGGTCTCTGATACAGGAAAAGCCTCAGCCTTTCCCTCCTCTGGCTGATCTGTAGCTGAACTAAAGCTAGAGAATAGGGGCTTGCCTTTGGAATCTGGGTTGAGGAACACAAGGAGTTGGAGGATTTTCGCAGTTAATCTCTCGAGACCTCTTCCCTGTCCTTAATTTTTGTAGCTGATTATTTAAGTCCTGATACTCTTTTTCTAACTCTATTAGTTCTTTAAGGGTAGAAATTTTGTCCTGTAACTCCTTTCTGGGATCCACAACCACTGTCTCCACAGCAGGAGCCTCTGGAGGCGGAGGTGCACTGGGAGAGGGACTTTCAGGGTCATAATATTTAACTGCCTCTTCCTCTAGGTCGGCACAATCTGGCTCTGACAAATCCTCATCAACCTTTGGTTGTATTTTGGATTCTAATTTACGCTTCTTTTTATTTTGAACATAAAAGACAGCATTCAAGGACAAAAGCAGAAAATTAACACATGTGAGCAGCAAACAACCAAACCAAAACAGAGAGTTGAATTCAGTTTGACTAATTTCTTGTCCCATTTTAAACCAAAACAGAGTTGAATTCAGGTTGACTAATTTCTTGTCCCATTTTCCTTACATTTCTCAAAGCAGCAGATTCGTGATCACCTTCTGATTTTTCAGTCGACCCTTCTTCCAGTAACTTCCCTCACTGGATCCCTCGTTCTTGCTGCCTCTCATTAAGTGCCAAACTGTAAAGGACCACTCAGGCCCACGTTTGGGGGCCAAACTGTAGCAGCCCACTCTGTTCTGCAGGTCAGGGTCTAGCAAGAGAGAGGGTGTGGGGGGAAGAAGGGGAAGAGATGCGAAGAATAGAGACAAGCCAGAGGATCTGTAGTCAAGACTTGTTTACTGTCTCCACCATACACACACCACTATACCTACTTCTCTACACCACACCACTACAAGGAAATCCTGGGTATTTATAAGCATAAGCAGAGGAACACAGGTGAAGACATTTTACCACGTGCACCATGCAGCTGGGGTCACTAAACAGCAAAACAAGCTATGTGGGATAAACAAGATATTTATCAGAATGTGCTCAGCTGTTGTAGGCTGTTGAAAACCAAGTCTCTCATCAGGGGAAATGGCTCCAGATGGCTGCAAAGATGATAGCTGCTTTCTACTAAAAGTCGGCTCCCAACATTCCTCCCCTACATATATAGCTAGCGTCATGGGTCCCTCCCTATGTGCTCCCAGGCTGCTGATTTAGACCCTGGGTTGGTTGGTATTGTTGCTTTCCTCATGGGGTCATAACCCCTTTCTGCTCCTTCAGTCTTCTCTCTAACTTCTCCATTGGGAAACCCTTGATCATATCAGTGGTTACCTGTGAGCCTTGTCCTCTGAATGTGTCAGTCTCATGCAGACCTCTAAGGAGACAGCTATACCTTGTTCTTGACAGCATGCACTTCTAGCCATAACACATCAGTGTCTAGCTTAGGTGACTGTACTTGGGATGGATACCAGGTAGAATGGTCTCCAGATGTCCCTTCCTTCAGTTTCTGTCCCATGTTTTGTTTCCATATTTGCTCTTTGAGTAATTTTGTCACTCATTCTAAGTAGAATTGAGGCATCCCCACTTGGTCTTCTTTCTTCATGAGCTTCATGTGGTCTGTGAGTTGAGTCTTCGCTATTCTAATCTTTTGGGCTAAGATCCACTTATCAGTGAGTAAATACCATGTATGTTCTTTTGTGCTTGAGTTAACTCTCTCAGGATGATAATTTCTAGTTCCATCCATTTACCTAAAAATTTATCAAATTCATTATTTTTAATAGCTGAGTAATACGCCATTGTGTAAATGTAATACATTTTTTTTTATCCATTTCTCCATTGAGGGACATCTTGGTTCTTTCCAGCTTCTGGCTATTATAAATAAGGCTGCTATGAATATAGTGGAGCATATGTCCTTATTATACATTGGAGCATCTTCTGGGTATATGCCCAGGAGTGGTATAGCTGGGTCCTCAGGTAATGCTATGTCCAGTTTTCTGAGTAACCGCCAGACTGATTTCCAGAGTGGTTGTACCAGCTTGCAATCCCACCAACAATGGAGGAGTGTTCCTCTTTCTCTGCATCCTCGCCAGCATCTACCATCACCTGAGTTTTTGATCTTAGCCATTCTGACTGGTGTGAGGTGGTATCTCACGGTTGTTTTGATTTGCATTTCCCTGATGACTAAGGATATTGAGCATTTCTTAAGGTGCTTCTCAGCCATTCGAGTTTCCTCTGTTGAGAATTCTTTATTTAGCTCTGTACCCCATTTTAATAGGGTTATTTGGTTGTTTGGAGTATAATTTCTTGAGCTCTTTGTATATCTTGGATATTAGTCTTGGATATTAGCCGTCTATCAGACATAGGATTGGTTAAGATCTTTTCCCAATCTGTTGGCTGTTGTTTTGTCTTATTGACAATGTCCTTTGCCTTACAGAAGCTTTGCAATTTTATGAGGTCCCATTTGTCAATTCTTGATCTTAGAGCATATGCCATTGGTGTTCTGTTCAGGAACTTTTCCCCTGTGCCTAGGTATTCGAGGGTCTTTCCTACCTTTTCTTCTATTAATTTCAGTGTATCTGGTTTTAAGTGAAGGTCTTTTATCCATTTGAATTTGAGCTTTGTACAGGGGGATAAGAATGGATTGATTTGCATCCTACTACATGTTGACCTCCAGTTGAACCAGCACAATTTGTTGAAAATGCTGTCTTTTTTCCACTGGATGGTTTTAGCTCCTTTTCCAAAGATCAAGTGATCATAAGTGTGTAGGTTCATTTCTGGATCTTCAATTCTATTCCATTGATCTTCCTGCCTGTATCTATACCAATACCATGCAGTTTTCATTACTATTGCCCATTAGTACAGTTTGAGGTCAGGGACGGAGATTCCTCTAGAAGTTCTTTTATTGTTGAGAATAGTTCTCGCTATCCTGGGTTTTTTTTTATTGCAAATAAATTTGCAAATTGCTCTTTCTATCTCTATAAAGAATTGATTTGGAATTTTGATGGGGATTGCATTGAATCTATAGATTGCTTTTGGCAAAATGGCCATTTTTACTAAATTAATCCTGCCAATCCAGGAGCATGGGAGATCTTTCCATCTTATGAGATCTTCTTCTATTTCTTTCTTCACAGACTTGAAGTTCTTGTCATATAGATCTTTCACTTTCTTGGTTAGATTCACTCCAAGATATTTTATATTGTTCGTAACTATTGTGAAGGGTGTCATTTCCCTAATTTTTTTCTCAGCCTGTTTATCTTTTGAGTATAGGAAGGCTAGTGATTTGTTCGAGTTGATTTTATATTCAGCCACTTTACTGAAGTCGTTTATCAGGTTTAGGAGTTCTCTGGTGGAAGTTTTAGGGTCACTTATGTATACTATCATATCATCTGCAAATAGAGAAATTTTCACTTCTTTCTTTCCTATTTGTATCCCTTTGACTTCCTTTTGTTGTCTAATCGCTCTAGCTAGGACTTCCATTACTATATTGAATAGGTAGGGTGAGAGTGGACAGCCTTGTTTAGTCCCTGATCTTAGTGGGATTGCTTCAAGTTTCTCTCCATTTAGTTTGATGTTGACTACTGGCTTGCTGTATATTGCTTTTGCTATGTTTAGGTATGGACCTTGAATTCTTGCTCTTTCCAAGACTTTTAACATGAAGGGATTTTGAATTTTGTCAAATGCTTTCTCAGCATCCAGTGAGATGATCATGTGGTTCTTTTCTTTGAGTTTATTTATGTAGTGGATTACATTGATGGATTTCCGAATATTGAATGATCCCTGAATTCCTGGGATAAAGCCTATTTGATCATGATGGATGATTGTTTTGATGTGTTCTTGGATTTGGTTTGTGAGAATTTTATTGAGTATTTTTGCATCAATATTCATAAGAGAGATTGGTCTGTAGTTCTCTTTCTTTGTTGCATCTTTGTGAGGCTTTGGTATGAGCGTAATTGTAGCTTCATAGAACGAATTGGGTATGGTTCCTTCTGTTTCTATTCTGTGGAATAGTTTGAAGAGAATTGGTATTAGGTCTTCCTGGAAGGTCTGGTAGAATTCTGCACTAAAACCATCTGGCCCTGGACTTTTTTTGGTGGGGAGATTTTTAATGATGGCTTCTATTTCTTTAGGGGTTATGCGACTGTTTAGATGGTTTATCTGCTCCTCATTTAACTTGGTACCTGGAATCTATCTAGAAAACTGTTTATCCAGATTTTTGAATTTTGTTGAGTATAGATAGGCCTTTGTAGTAGGATCTAATGATTTTTTTTAATTTCCTCTTTTTCTGTTGTTATGTCTCCCTTTTCAGTTCCCATTTTATTGATTTGAGTGCTGTCCCTGTGCCCTTTGGTTAGTCTGGCTAAGGGCTTGTCTATCTTGTTGATTTTCTCAAAGAACCAGCTCCTGGTCTTGTTGATATTTTGTATAGTTCTTTTTGTTTCAACTTGGTTGATTTCAGCCCTGAGTTTGATTATTTCCTGCTGTCTACTCCTCTTGGGTATAATAGCTTCTTTTTGTTCTAACACTTTCAGGTGTCCTGTCAAGTTGTTAATGTGTGTTCCTTCCATTTGCTTTTTGTGGGCACTTAGAGCTATGATTTTTTCCTCTTAGTACTGGCTTCATGGAGTACCACAAGTTTTGGTATGATGTGTCCTCATTTTCATTAAATTCTAAAAAGTCTTTAATTTCTTTCTTTATTTCTTCCTTGACCAAGTTATCATTGAGTAGAGCATTGTTCAGTTTCCATGCGTATGTGGGCTTTCCATTGTTTTTGTCCATGTCAAAGACGAGTCTTAGTCCATGGTGGTCTGATAGGGTACAAGGGATTATTTTAATCTTTTTGTATCTGTTGAGGCCTGTTTTGTGACCAATTATATGGTCTATTTTGGAGAAGGTACCATGAGGTGCTGAGAAAAAGATATATTCTTTTGTTTTAGAATGAAATGTTCTATAGATGTCAGTTAAGTCCAATTAGTTCACAACTTCTGTTAGTTTCATTGTGTCTCTGTTTAGTCTCTGTTTCCACGATCTGTCCATAGCTGAAAGTGAGGTGTTGAAATCTCCCACTATTATTGTGTGAGGTGCAATGTATGCTTTAAGCTTTAGTAAAGCTTCTTTTATGTATGTGGTTGCCCTTGCATTTGGGGCATACATGTTCAGAATTGCAAGTTCCTCTTAGTACATTTTTCCTTTGATGAATATGAAGTGTCCTTCTTTATCTTTTTTGATTAGTTTTGGTTGAAAAACGATTTTATTTGATATTAGAATCGCTACTCCAGCTTGTTTCTTGGGGTCTATTTGCTTGGAAGATTGTTTTCCAACCTTTTACTTTGAGGTAGTGTCTGTCTTTTTCACAAAGGTGTGTTTCCTGTATGCAGCAAAATGTTGGGTCCTGTTTATGTATCCAGTCTGATAATCTATGTTTTTTTATTGGAGAATTGAGTCCATTGATATTAAGAGATATTAAGGAAAAATGAATGTTGTTTCCTGTTATTTTTGTTATTGGCAGTGGAGTTATGTTTGTGTAGCTTCTTTCTTTTAGGGTTGTTGGTAGATTACTATCTTACTTTTTCTAGGTTGTAGTTTCCCCCCTTGTGTTGGAGTTTTCCACCAATTATCATTTGAAGTGCAGGATTTGTGGGAAGTTATTGTGTAAATTTGGTTTTGTTATGGAATATTTAGTTTCTCCATCAATATTGATTGAGAGTTTTGCTGGGTATAGTAGTCTGGACTGGCATTTGTGTTCTCTTAGGGTCTGTATGATATCAGTCCAGGATCTTCTGGCTTTTATAGTCTCTGGTGAGAAGTCTGGTGTAATTCGTATAGGTCTGCCTTTCTGTGTTACTTTACCTTTTTCGCTTACTGCTTTTAGTAATTTTTCTTTGTTTTGTACGTACATTTGATGTTTTGATTATTATGTGGTGGGAGGCATTTCTTTTCTGGTCTAAACTATTTGGAGTTCTGTAGACTTCTTGTATATTTATGGACATCTCTTTCTTTAGGTTAGGGAAGTTTTCCTCTATGACTTTGTTGAAGATATTTACTGGTCCTTTAAGTTGGGCATCTTCCCCCTCATCTATACCTGTTATCTTTAGGTTTGGCCTTCTCATTGTGTCTTGGATTTTCTGTATGTTTTGGGTTAGTAGTTTTTTGTATTTTGCATTTTCTTTGACACTTGTGTCCATGTTTTCCATGGTATCTTTTGTACTGAGATTCTCTCTTCTATCTCTTGTAATCTATTGGTGATACTTGTGTCTATGACTTCTGATTTTTTTTTTTTTAGGTTTTCTATCTCCAGGGTAGTCTCCCTTTGTGATTTCTTTATTGTTTCTACTTCCATTTTTAGATCTTGGATGGTTTTGTTTAATTCCTTCACCTGTTTGGTTGTGTTTTCTTGCAATTCATTAAAGGATTTTTGTGTTTCCTCTTTAAGGGCTTCTATCTGTCTACCAGTGTTCTCCTTAAATTCTTTGAGAGTGTTATTTATGTCCTTAAAGTCCTCTATCATCATCATGAGAAGTGATTTTAATTTTTAATCCTGTTTTTCTGGTGTGATGAGGTGTTCAGGGCTTGCTATGATGGGAGAACTGGGTTCTGATGATGCCATGTAACTTTGGATTCTGTTGCTTACATTCTTGCTCTTGCCTTTTGTCATCTGGTTAACTCTAGTACTACCTGTACTCGCTGTCTCTGACTTAAGCCTGTCTTTCCAGTTATCTTGCTTGTGTCTGGTCTCCTCGGTATCCAGATGTCTGTGTGATCTTCTCCAGCTGCTCTGAGTACAATGGTACCTCTAGGATGTCTCAGGATATGGTGCCTCCAAGGTGGCAGACCAGCTAGGTGTCTGCTGTTCTGGGTGCAGTGTCTCCTCTAGGACGTCTCGGGATAAGGTGTCCACAGCTCTGAGTGCAGTGGTTCCTCTAAGGATGTCTAGGGATATGTTGTCTGTCTCTCTGAGTTCAGTTGTTCCTCTGCAGCTCTGTGCTCAGTGAATCCTCTACCACTCTAGGTTCAGTGGACCCTCTAGGTTGTCTCGAGAGGAGACCAGTGTCCACTCTGGTGTGAATAGGGCGCGGGTCTGCAGCAGACCTCAGGTTTTGGGTTTCTGCTGGATTCTGAGTGCTCTCCACACCCAGCTATGGGCGAAGGGCAGTGTTTGGGTCTTCTTACCTACCACTCTGGGTTCAGTGGACCCTCTATGATGTCTCGGGAGGAGTCCAGTGTCTTCAGCGGAGTGGACAGGGCATGGGTCTGGACCAGGCCTCAGATCCGTGAGCTGGGCAGAAGGGTAGCACCACTCTGCAGGGGCGGGGATTGGGTTTCTGCTGGATTGTGAGCGTTTCTTGCATCCAGCTGTGGGCATAGGGCAGTGTTTGGGTATTCTTACCTCTTACCTAAAAATTTCATAAAGTCATTAATAGCTGAGTAGCACTTCATTGTGTAATTGTACCAAATTTTTTGTATCCATTCCCCTGTTGAATGACAAATTGATTCTTTCCAGATTCTGGCTATTATACGTAAGGCTGCTATGAACATAGTAGAGCATGTGTCTTTATTATATGTTGGAGCATCTTTTGGGTATATGCCCAGGACTGTTATAGCTGGGTCCTTAGGTAGTACTATGTTCAATTTTCTTAGGAACTGCCAGACAGATTTCTAGAGTAGTTGTAGCCACTTGCAATGCCACTCAGAA
Organism: Rhabdomys pumilio; assembly: GCA_030674055.1. Lineage (NCBI taxonomy): Eukaryota > Metazoa > Chordata > Mammalia > Rodentia > Muridae > Rhabdomys > Rhabdomys pumilio. Next base: position 235,306,723 of record JANHMN010000002.1, read on the forward strand.
TGGTGGAGTGTTTATTAATTTCCACATCCTTTCCAGCATCTTCTGTCACCTGAGTTCTTGATCTTATTCATTTTGAATGTTGTAAGATGGAATCTCAGGGTCATTTTGATTTGCATTTCCCTGATTACTAAGGATGTTGAACATTTCTTTAGGTGCTTCTCAGCTACTTGATATTCTTCAGTTCAGAATTCTTTGTTTAGCTTTTTCCTCCATTTTTAATAGGGTTATTTGACTCTATGAAGTCTCACATCTTGATTTCTTTGTAAATATTGGATATTAGCCTTCTACCAGATGTAGGATTGGTAAATATCTTTTCCTAATCTGTTGATTGCCATTTTATTCTATTAACAGTGTCCTTTGACTCACAGATGTTTTAAAATTTCATGAGGTCTCTTTTGTTTATTGTTGATCTTAGAGCATAATTCATTGGTGTTCTCTTCAGGATATTTTCCCCTGTGCCCATGTGTTTAAGGCTCTTCACTATTGTCACTTTTGCCATTGTCCTTTTTGCAGCCACTTTTCAACTTGGACAGCCATATCCAAGGATCTGCACTTAGATGGGATCTTGGCTTCATAGTAGTGATAGTTCACAAGATGTCCTGGGAGCTTCTCATGTTTCATGTATTCAAGAATTTTTCTTTAGGTTAGGAATTCACCCTGAATTATGATTACAGCAAGTGATTTGTGCAACATTCGTTGTTCTATGTTTCCTGGGGAAACTTCTGTTCCACCCAAAAAGAGCATGTTGAGAGACAGGAGATGGCTTCACCCAAGTATTGCTTGGTGCAATCAGTGGCTTTTCTTGTTGCTGATTAAATACCTAATAAAAATATTTTAGAAGTATGGGAAGGAAAGTTTTGTCTTGTATCATGGTTTGTTGGAAGTCCATGGTGAGAAAGACAGAGTGGGAGGTGGGAGACAGAAATGGGAGGCAGGTGAGGGGAGTGGGAGGCAGGTGGGGAGAGGGTAGGTAGTAGAAAGAGAGAGGTAGCTGGGAAGAGAAGGACAGTTGGGGATGAGTGGGAGGCAGGTGAGAGTAGGATGCAGGTGGGGAGAGGTAGGCAGGGGTGGGAGTAGAAAGTAGCCTGTCAAATTGCATCTGTGATACAAAGAAAGACAAAAGGTATTCAAGTCATTTTCTGCCTAAGCTGAGCCACAAGTTGGAGCCTTCCCACTCAGGATGGCTCATTAAAAATTTCTTAAGCTTCTCTCAAAAACTCCCAAACTCATCCAGAACTGTGTCTCCTAAATCATTTTGATCCCATGCAAGGGAGAGAAATTTTTATTGGTCTTGTACAAGCATGGTTGACATAGAGAGCTAGCAGCATCACTAACAAAGTCACCAAACATGAGTGATGATTTGGGAGAGCTGACTCCCTGGCATCTGCTATACTGCTTCCAGGCAGCTCTGCCTGGATGTCGTCTCTCCCTCAGCAATTGGTTTTTGCTTATACAACCACATTAAGAACCCTGTGAGTCTTATGACCTCCTTCTGAGTTAATTTCAAATTAGAGGAAGTGTCAGCTCACCAACACTGCTGTGAGAGAAGGCAGGGTTAGCAAAGTAGTCATCTGCTGTCTTCTGGATGGAGAAATGAAGGTTATCTGACAAAGGCTGAGACTGAGGGAGGCTGTCCATCAAGAGCTAGACCAGTGAGCAGACATTGTATCAGCTCTACTGTTCTGGCTTTTGTAGGAGGGAGATGCCTCCACTCCTGATGGTGCCTTTTAAAGTCATTACAGATGAAGTGCCTGATTATGGACCAGGCCTCAGAGCACACTGCTTGATCTGTACCCATAAGTCTGCCATCTATTTTATTTTTGTGTGCTATCATTAGGGGGAATTCCTGGCTACGAGAAGACTAACACTTAGAAGCATGGCCAAAATTTGAACCTAGTACCTGTGAAATACTATTTATTAAATTTATCCCTAACTTTAAAGAATGGGATTTAAACTATCAATGGCTGGGGGATTACATCTAATCAAAATGTCTAAATGTTCCACTGGCTAATGGTTGAACTGTGCTCCACAAATAATTCCTGTTTGAAATCCTCTGGGATATTTATGTTCCAGCAGTCTATCACCCTGGGAGATATATCACTCTGGGATGTGCTATTGGCCTCTCACAAATCAGGGAGGCCTCCTCTTCTCCCCTCCTCTCCTACTCTTCTTCCTCCTTCTCCTCTTCCTCTTCCTCCTCATGCCCTATCTCCTCTCCTTCTCCTTGTGGAACCTACCTATTAAGCCATTTCTCTTTATCCCATGCCCTATAATTTGGTTGTTGCAAGTTTAATTTAACCAATAGTTTTAAACTGAAAAGCAAGTTTACATAGCATCATTTGGTGTGCATTAGGATTTGCTATTGTCGCATCAAGATCTTGAGAGGCAGGAAATAGCATTTCAACACAAATAGCACCAAAAGAACCCCTACAGGATTCTACTTAAGGCCACCAGTGCTGTGGATGAGGTGGCTCCTGTATATAACCAGGTTCGTCTAAGCCTTCGACCTTTGCAGATATGCACAGTAGTCATCAACAGCTTGGGCTTTGATGAGAAATGGCCCACCTGTATCATCACACATGACCTCCATGGTCCAGGAATGAGTGCATTGTGAGAAGCATGGCCAAACACAGTTGCACACAGGTAGCAATCTGAGAGAGAAAGTGATGGACCTCTGGACAAGGCTTCCAGAAACATTGAAGCATGACATCTGGGAACACGAACCCCTCTGCCTCAAGCATCAGATGCACATGCAGGTACATCACCACTGTTCTGCAGATACTAGGGACACCACCCTTCAGGAATGCATGCTGGGTCCAGGCAGGTCAAGAATGTGATCTAGTAATCCTCTGTTCTTGTCATTTGTGAAACAGCAACCAAGACACTGTGGACAACGGTATCACTATCAGCAGCTCCAGGTGTCAGGGTGTGTTGCCACGTGCAGTGAGGGACAAGTTTAGGCTTGGCAGAATGGTATCCAGCATGTTGAGCAGAATGGTCAACCTCTATATGTTCACTTGGAATTCTGTCGAAAACACCTTACATGCCACATATACTTTAAGTTTCATTTTAAAATGTCCTCCAATACAAACAAAATGTTAAAATTTATGCTAAACATCATTGCTATTGTTACAATAAGATACCCTAACAAAAGCAATTTGTGAAAGAAAGGGTGACTTTACCTCACAGTTCCTGTCTATGCTTCATTATTGGATGATGTCACAAAATCAAGAGCCTGAAACAAGAGTTCACCCCTATCCAGAGTCAAGAACAAAAAGTGGTCAGAGCATGTGGGCTAACGCATACTTCACTTCTCCATTGTTATACAACCAGGAACCTTGCCTAGGGAATAGAGCTATGCACTATGGTGACTCTCTTCACCTTAATTAACACAATTATGACAGCATTCCACAGATATATTGATAGGCTAACCTCATTCAGATGATGACCCTGTGAGACTTTCCTCACAGGTGGTTCTAGATTGTGCCAAGTTCACAATTAAAAGGATCACCACTGCCTCATCTTTTTTTATGGTAGCTAAGACAGACATAGGAAAACAAGTGTTTTGGGATGTGGACAACTTGGAGTCCTTGTGTGTGGGGAAGGATTGTGAGAGGATGTGAGAGGATCCCATATCTATAGAAAATGGTATGGTGACTCCCAAAGGACAACTGACAACAGAATTAGCATGGAAGCCCACAGTTCTCCTCACAGAAGAACTAAAAACTAAGTGTCATATAGGTTTCCCCACCCAGGCTTATCACAGCTCTGTTCTCAAGAGCTAGAATTAGAAGCAGTCAGAGTTCTTTTAGAGGATTAAGAACTAAGCCAAGCATGCTCTGTACGGACAACAGAATATCAGTCACAACACCTGAGATAAGGTAGATGAAATCTGAAGTCTCTCTGGGTTTTGTTTTCTTGTGTGTGATGAAATACCACAGCAAAAGCAATGAAGAGAAAAGTTCACTGGAGACTATCAAAGTAAGTACAGTAAGAGCTTGTGGCCATTGTTGCAGGAATATTTGTTCACATGGTGAAACCTGAGTATGTGAACTGGAAAAACCTTTCTTCTGCTGTGGTTCAGCCCTAGCACTCTCCTTAATTTTGATAGATTTCTGTAAACAGGATGAAATAAACTTGACCATAGATCAATAGGCAGAGTAAGTTGCCAGTTGAGAGGGAATTAATACAAGATGTGGAAAAGAGGGCAATTATTTGAAGGGTATTTAAGACAGCTTGGAGAAGAAGAGAGGGCCCTTTACTTCTTTGTCATTGGTTGAGGAGCATGTTCAGCTCGGTTCTTTCTCTGCCTCTCTGATCTAGAAGAACTTCACCACATCATTGGCTTCCTAAATCTTTGTATAATTGAATGACTGAGATATTGTTTTAAAAAAGAAAACAAACAAACAAAAAACAATGGACCATCATGTCAGGGAACATGACAATCAGCAGGTTGCATGGTGTTGCAACAGCAGGTAAGAGATTGCATCTTGATCCACAATGAGTAGCTAGGAAAAAACACTCAGACAGGTTTGGCCTTTGAAAACCTCAAAGTCTTCCTGCCCACAGTAACAAACATCCTCTAACAAGACCACACCTACTAATTCTTCCCAATTTTTTTTCCACCATCTAGGGCCCAAGTATTCAAACATGTGAGCATACTCCAACAGTTCTCATTCAAACCACCAGGAGGTCTTTATAAAAAGTGAAATGAGCCAGCCACAAACGAGCAAGAAATACTTCATGATCCATAGAGCTATCAAACACACAGAGGTGGAATTAAGAATAGGAGCCAAAAGTTGAGTGAGAAAGGTGAAAGTTAACGTTTCACTAAACACAGAGGATAAGTTTGGAAGATCAATGATGCTCTATAGATTGACTGTGGTGTTTATATGTCACGTTCTTAGCACTGCTGAACTGGCTATTTGAATGCGGTAACATGGTAAATCTTATGTACTGTGTTCTTTACTGCAAGTAAAAAGAACAGACATGGATAATGCGAAGCAGACAAGGAGCAGTATGAGGAGCAGGAGGAGAAAAAGGAGGAAACAAGGAGGAGGAAGGGAAAAGGAAAAATAGGAGGACAAGTAGGTAGAAGAGAAGAATGGGGAAGGCGATGAACACCAGATCGGCCAGAACACAGAAGTTAAACAGATGAACATCAGGATGAATTTTTTTCCACTTTTCCTTCATCTGAAGAAATGACTCACTTAAAAATCACTAGAAGCACCATGCTTAGGGGACCAGAACTTTGCTCCACACAGGGAGGGAATAGTAGCTTGAGATGAGTCTCTCAATCTTTCTGAGAGGCTGCACAGGTCAGAAAATTGTGCCTGTCGTGTAGAATGAAGTTTTGTCCATAGATATGCAAGTGTACCAGGCCATAAGTAGCTGAGATGAAAAGAACTTATCTTGTCTGATGGTTTGTATATGCTTGCACCAGGGAGTAGCACTACTAGAAGGTGTGGACCTGATGGAGTAGGTGTGGCCTTGTTGGAGTAGGTATGTCAATGTGGGCATAGGCTTCACGACACTAAGACTACCTGCCTGGAATTCAGTATTCTGCTAACAGCCTTCAGATGAAGATGTAGAAAACTCAGCTCTTCCTGTACCCTGCCTGTCTGGATGCTGCCATGTTCCCTCCTCAATGATAATGGACTAAACCTCTGAACCTGTAAGACAGCCCGAATTAAATGTTGTCCTTTATAAGACTTGCCTTGGCCATGGTGTCTGTTAACATAGACAACCTGTAACTAAGACACCTTACAAGCATGAACACCTGAGTTGACCACTAGCAACAGTTAAAAGAGTTTGTCCCCAGGTAGATATCTCAGTCTGCAAGGAGGCTGAGTTCATCTTGATTCCAGATAAACTTCTATTTGAGAAGTAGAAGTTGTTACGAATTAGAAGCTGTGAGAAATCTTTATTTGCTTGCCTTTAAAAGATGCTGGAGAATTCAAGGGAGTATACAGTGGTGCACAGTTCCTCTGCATCCCGTGTTCTGATTGCTTCACCCCTACCCAGGAACCCCATTGACCCCAATAGACAATGACAGGGATAAGGAAGTAGGAGGAATGTCCAGAAGGAGATAGAGACCTGGAATAGTAGAGGCACCCAAGAATCTGTGGAGGTGATCTTAGCTGTGAATCACTATATTGCAGAAAATAAAACCTGAAGAGGCCACTCACAGTGAGACAGGTACCTCAGTGGAGTGATAGAGACACCAACCTACCCAATACTTTCAAAACACAGTTTATTGTGGCTACAATAAATGCAGACATGAGGTTTGTAGCAGAGACTGGGGGAATGACCAACCAATTACTGGCCAATCTTGACACCCATCCAATTGTCAAGCACTAATTTCTAACATTATTAATGATACTGTTTCCTTCCAGAGAGGAGAATGTTGTCCTCTGAGAGGCTCCACCTAGCAGCTGACCAAACAGGTGTCAGTTGTCAGCCCCTGTGGTGTCTTCTTTCCTGTAGGTTCTTCTTGAGGCAGTGGAGGGGGAAGAGCATCAGCAGAGGGTCAGACTTTGTCCTTAATAATTCTGCAGCACTAAGGTCTGTCAGATGAGTCTGGGCCAGAAGGCTGAAGATTTGATGCTCCAACATTCGGTAGTATAGGGGCTGTCCAGGTATTCAGTGGTCTCTATAAATTGGCTAGGTTTTAGAAGCTATGCTTAGTGCTTCCCATAACTTCAGTTAATTTAGTCATTCTGGATTTCTGACGGCATTGAAGACCTATAGACTCATAGCCAATCCAGGCTATTTACCTTGAGAGAAAAGATCTGAGTGGAGGGTTTTCAGCTGACATTCATTCTAAAGCCAAGAAAAAGCCAGGTTCAAAACTAAGTATTCTAGTCAAGAGAGACGACAGAGGTTCTGGCTAGTCAACAAAAGGATGGACTGGGTATTAAGACTATCTTGTACCTCACTGGTACAAATAGGAATAATTATGCTCTAATTGTATTCTGAGAGAAAAGCTTTATTTTAACAGGAAGGGTAATATGTAGGAGGAGCTAAGGGGGAAGGAACACTGAGAGGAAAAGATGGAGTAAGGAGAGGAGAAGATGAAGTAGATGAGAAGCTAGGTAATGAGAGAGAAAAAAAGAGAGAAAGAGAGAGGGGGCATGGAGGCAGAAGTTCAGGTGTTTCCACTAGTCAAAGATAGTTTACATAGCTAGGTTGGGTATTAGGTTACACTCCTGATTGAGCATTACCATACTTACAAAGCCCTTGATTAACATTTTAAAAAAATTGTATAAAAGCCAAATGGAAAAGGGGGGGCACGGGATAGGGGTTTTCTAGGGAGGGGAAATGGGGAAAGGGATTGGCATCTGAAATGTAAATAAAATATCCAATAAAAAATAAATAAAAATTAAAATAAAAAAAAAGAGATATTTAGGCCTGGCGGTGGTGGCGCACGCCTTTAATCCCAGCACTTGGGAGGCAGAGGCAGCCGGATTTCTGAGTTCGAGGCCAGCCTGGTCTACAGAGTGAGTTCCAGGACAGCCAGGACTACACAGAGAAACCCTGTCTTGAAAAACCAAAAAAAAAAAAAAGAGATATTTAGGGTTGCTCTATGTCAATAAAAAGTTTACTTATTTAAGTCTAAATTACTATGCTACTCTAGCTGACCTGACTTCTATGTTCCTCTGAGGACAGAAACTGCAGCCTCTGGCACTTAGCACCTCATTCTAAAACAGCAGGAGATTAAGTAAAGGATTAATTGCTAGATAATTTTCTCTTTTGTCCAGATGTCTCTTTCTTTTATGGCTAGGAGAAATTTTTGAGCAATAAACTTCTATTGAACTGGGAGAAGAAATTAACACTCACAGAAGAAGAAACTTTTACATGTGTCAATATACATAAACTCAAATAAATAAGTTCATGTTCAGATTAACACACACATATTTATTCATTTCAATTCAAAACAGTTGGGCCCAGCTTGCACATATTCTCATAATTACATATGTGTGTACACACACACACACAGAGAGAGAGAGAGAGAGAGAGAGAGAGAGAGAGAGAGAGAGAGAGAGAGAGAGGCATACATTCTCACAATTTCATACTTACACAGGAACATCCATACTTACATATGCATATGGAACAATAGATCAGGTACCAGTGCAGAAATAACTCATACATTTTGGATGAAAAGTGTGCTCCAATATTTACAGCATAAAACAAGAAAAAGCTTTTACCCTTTTAATGCTAAATGATTTAAACCCAAGTTCATAAGAAGACAGCTTTGTTCCTTTAATACTACTAAGCCTGCTTTATTAGTAAGAAAAAGACCTGTTCTGTCCCATGGTAAGGACAAGCCTCCCTGCTCCTTTTGCTCTCCCTGTAGCTTCTTCTTTTTTCCTGTTTACCTCTGCCTTCTTCAACTTGCTGTCTTAGTTTTTTATGTTACCTATATATTTTAAGTTATTCCACTGTGCATTCTCTTTCTAATTTTGCTCCCTCCTCCTGCTTTGATGTCACAATAAGGCTCTTACTCTCAATTCTTTTTTCTCTCAATGCTAAGTGTATACTTCTAAGATCTTCTTGAGTTCAGTACTGTATAAAATTGTTCTAAAAAGTTCTCAGCTCAGTTCCTCTCAGCTCAGTTCCTCTCAGCTCAGTTCTTCTCAGCTCAGTTCTGACTTTTGTCTTTGTTCTGCATACTTAAAACACCTTTCAGATTATATAATAACATGTTAAAAAGTTCATCATAAGTTTCCACATAAAATCAAATCATAAATTGAAATAGATGTTTACAACAGAGAATGTTTATATGCATATTCATTGGGGTAATTATTTGCCTGAATGTCCATCACCTTTCACAGCTCCACAGCTTTATTGAAAGTTTAAAACCATAACTAAGTTATTAGTGACATTATGTATAGATAAACCCTGTCCTAGCATCTATAATAAGCAACTAGTTCCCTCTCATTGACTTTTGGTTAATTGATTTACAACATCTTAGAATGTGCTCTGAGTAAAAGAAAGTCTAGTTACTATCTAAGAGGCAAGTAACTGGTAACACATGGGAACCTGACGGAGTTTTCACTACAGTTTTGACTATCAGTAAAATATTTAATATCAGTCAAAATATAAAAGAGCTTAATAATTATGGATATAATAATAGGTAGGAATCCTTATAGGATTATCATTAAGATTTAACATGTCATATATTTGTCTGTATAGCATTACTATAAGTACATCTTTGTAGATATGTAGAGATCTGCTCAAAAGGGGTGATTAACAGCTAGTGATTGTTGTATGTTTAATAACAGAAAAAGCATACTAATAACAGGAATGTTTCCTAAAATGAATCCTCCTGGGCCTTGGCTGTGAGAATGAATCTGTCTCAGATTATATTATAATCCAAAGCAGACATTCTCAGGAAGCTCACCTGTGAGTTATTAACTTGTCCTATTATTGCTCTGTGAATACGGCTGCTTAAAAATCCATAACACATTACACAAAGACACAAACACATTACAAATGCTTCTTAAAATACATCTCATTGCTGTTACATTATCTAGCATCCCTAGACAATCCCCTTAGATGGCACACTCCAAGATGAAGTTCCAAATGGTAACTAATGGTGTGGAGAGCTTTTGGGGCCACTTGGCAGAAATCTGACATTGGTCCATGACAGGAAAGTAAGTTCAGGAAGGAATCTAATTTTAGGCTAAAACAGGGAAGTAATTACAGTCAGGAATCTAAATCTAGGCTAGAACAAAGATGTAGGCTTCAGGCATGAATATGACTTTGGGCTAGGACAGGGAAGTAGGCTCAGATATTTTAGTCATCCTGATAAGCTTTTAGAAACAGTGATCACAGAACTTTGCTTATTGCCTTGCTTGTTCCTTGACTATTTGCATTTAATGTATTGCTAGTTCCTCAACCTAAAACTGACCTAAATACTTGCATGTAATTAAAATGGTATAAAAGCAAATTGGAAAAAAATAAAGCTGCCCTCAGCCTCAGAACTGGCTGGGGTCATGCTACCTGTTGTCTAATCGTCTTTTTTCTTTTCAATCCTCACTTCTGAACTGGAGAACCTGTTGACTGACTCAGCTGGCCTGGTCACAATGGGAACATAAAGAAGCATGGAACATCAATAGATGTGTGCACATCGAAGCATTTCATGATTGTTATATCCTCTTCTATTAAGCAGTTTAACACTAACATTGTTAAGATATGGTGACAAAACAGAAAACATTGGGGTGCATCTACTATGCTATATTTTGTATTCAATAGGGTGACACATGAGGACCAAGAGACAAAATGGATCCTTGAGTAATGACTGACATCCAAGTCATGCTACATAACAAATCACATCTGAAGGGACCTTGTAACAGTTGTGTTGCCACATCTCATGTGAAATCATAACCCACTAAAGCCATATGCCAAATTAAATTCTTTTATAAGTCGCTTTAGACATTGGGTTTTAGCACAGCAACAGAAAACACATTAATACACAGTCATAAAGTATGACATTTGGTTGAGAAATTTATGTAACTGAAAAGAAATAAGATTACAATTTCAAACAAAATATAGAGGAACATCACATCATACAGCTTGAATAGGTTGCAAACACATTTTTTTTTTCTTGAAAAATCATCTTGTGTGTTGACTATAGATCTTACCAAATCCTTTATAGTTATAGATGCCCTTCCGGGTGGTGCCTTACATCTTCAAAGACTACTGTGATGTGGAAAGAATTTAAGATTGATTATACACTGAACATATTACTCTTGTACAAAGGAACCTTAAAGTCCAAAATGTTCCCACACTGACTTCAAATAACTGTTCTTCTGCAGTATGACTTTCTCATGGTATCTGAGAATACGGCTACATGCAAATGATTTACCAAGTACTCATTCAGAGGATTCCTGTCCCGGATGTTGTGTATTTGTGGATAACTATGTTGTAAAAAGGCCTTATCACATTAAATCCATTGGCAGGGTTTCTCTCCAATGTGCTTATTTTCTTATTTATTGAAAAATGACTGATAGACAAAGACTGGGTGTATTAGTAATTAGTTAATTCCTCTGCTCTCTGACAGTGGCTGTGCAAGTCTACCAATCAGAACCAGCTGAGAATAGAATGCACATCATCACAAATGCATGGTTCTTGGGCAATTTGCGAACCAATTTAGAACAAGTAGCAATAGAACCAATCCAAAATATTTCACCAGTTTCTCCAGCATCAGGAGGCAGGTAGCTGGAACAACAGGTCATCTCAGCATCCCCACCAATGAGTCTTGTCAAAAGGGCACATTCTGCAATATGTGTATCTTACAACAATGATTTCAGTACTATTAAGATATTCGTATGGATTGTGCAAAGTGCACTGTTCAGTTAAGGATGAATTTTTGGTTCTGGTTTGAGCAGGTGCAAGAAAACTATCCTTTTAAGTTAATTTGATCAACAAGCAATTGTAATAAATCTTCATTCATGCCATAGAAATGATGGCATGTGTAATCTTAAGTGTTCCATAAACAACAATATAAATTGTGTACTTTTATCTGAAGTTTTGTCTAGAGACATTTTATGTGTAGGCTAGATATAGGGCTGTTGCCATGTGGAGGAATCAGCAAATCATGTTTCCTGCTTGTTTGATTTTTCTGAAACTTTTCTTTCCTTTAGCCAAGACTTTCAGGGGGACTTTCCCTGTCATATCTGATCCATATCACTCTGGAAGGGGTCCAAAGCCTTTTCTTCTTTCCTACTAGCACAAATATACAGCCTGTCTCCCATAATATATGTCCTTGTTCTAGTAACACAAAACCATCAGTGGTATAGATTCAATTAGCAGCCTCTCTTCTTTTCAGCTTGCCCGAATTTACTCTCTATCCTAGAGAATTTTAAAATCATAACCACCAAACTTATTTATCTGTGCATATATAAATACTCCTTCAATGGAGATTAATACCTCTATGGATATGTATCTTTTCCCTTTATATAACTTGAACAAACATATTTTCCTATGTATTTAACTTCAATTAAATTCCCTTCTTCTTACTGTATATAAGCCTATTTCCGGGATCTTAATTTGCCATATCTGGCCAAGCAATACCTGCATTGCTGTGTTGCCCACAGTCAAAAAACCCCAATGCCTGCTCTGGCATCGACTTTTAAATTGCTCTTTAAAGCATTTTTTCCATTCATTCTCCATTGTGTAGAGATTAATACCTCTATTATTACTTGTTGAGATATATCTTCATGCCTTTGTTTCCTACATTTAAGATCAAAGGCCTGGATGACTTTATACCATGTAGACTCACAAGCACTTTAACAATTACCACTATATCTCTTTTATCCTGAAAACCATTTTAACAAATCTCATCTATCTCTGTCCTTTACGTGATTATAGCTGGCAGAAAGCCTCTACCATCTACCTTTGTCTCTGCTTTCTGAGAGGCTTGTTTCTTTGGACAGCACCTCAGACCTCAAACTCTCTGAGACAGCCAGAAACCTTTAAAGAGGGTTCATAATAAATGCTTACTACTCAGGTTGTCTGGGTCAGCTTTGGAGACTTTGCTGTGTCCCAGCTCATGCCATGAACCCACAATTATTCATGCCAGTTCAACTCACCTTTTGTTCTAGTTGGAAGCCTGCACAGCTTGGCGAGGAACCACATGGCTCCAGCAAAACCAGCAACTCTGCTAAGAATACAATTTTCCCCAACTCCTAATCTCACATCATTGCAGGCATTTTCCACTTGAGAATCTCCAAATAATTTTTAATACTGAGTTCAATCCTAAAGGTGAGACGCAGTCTGTAGAGTTTGTTGGTTACTCTGCTCTACTATAGGATGCTTTGCAAATGCTGTGGATTCTCCAACAAACAACAGACACACAAAGCTTTATTTAATATGCCTAAATCAGCTCATTGGCTGGGCCACTCGCCAACTTGCACATTGCTAATCCCTCCCCTGTGATACTCCTGAACTATTACGAAAAACCTATATCCCATCTCTGCTACCACAGATTAAATCAGAGAAGGGAACAATGGGGACACTCTTTCCTGGATCTTTCATGGCTGGCACTCTGTCTTTTGCAGCTCTCAAGCCTGCATCCAATTCCTTTAATGGCATGGCAATCCTCTTTGGTCTCCTTGCAAATTAATCCAAAAGTCCTGCCTGTGTCTTCCTGCCTAGTCATTGGCTGCTGGCAATTTTATTTACCAATTAGAACCAGCTTGGGGCAGGGAATCTCTGAGTCTCAAATGCAGGACTCTCATTAAATTTGGAAACCAATTTGACAACAAGAAGCATTAGAACTAATACACAACAATTAAGAATAAGCAGAAAACAAAACAAATCCCCACTCCTTAAGTGCTGCCTTTTTGCTATCATCCTCCATTTAATGACATGGTGAAACCTATGTTCACACTTCCAGCCATGGGAGAGTTAGGGACTTCCCACCCTGGACCACCATCCTTAACTCATCTTTGTTCCTGAAAACATCATGACTGTCTCTAACAATGCCTTCTGCTATTCATCTTCTGCTCCTCAAAACATAACACCTGTTCTTTACCACCAAAGAACAAATGAATATGATTGTTTAAACTGTAAAACCCACAATCTATAACAGTTGACACTGTCACCTACATAAGTCTCTATCCCTAAATCCTGAATGAAGACAAAATGTAGTTGTAACTTGGCAAGTATCTGGTTTTTTCTCCTTAATTTTAAACTTTTATTTTTTCTTATCTTATTGTTCAAACTTTTTTACAATCCAGATTTTATACCCCTCCTGGCCCACCCTCCAACTCTTGCTCCTCCTCCTCTTCCTCCTCCCCCTCCTCTTCCTCTTCTTCCCCTCTTCTCCAAGATGCCCCCATGCACAGCCTCCACCCACCAGACCTCCCCACTTCCTGGGGCCCCAAGTTTCTGGAGGGTCACTTGTATCTTCTCTGACTGAGTCGAGACCCAGTAGTCCTCTACTATGTATCAGGTGGTTTATGCTACATGGTGAGTGGCTCAGTGTCTGAGAGATCCCAGGGGTACAGGCTCTAGTTCATACTGCTTGACTTCCTATATACTTGCCCTCCTCCTCAACTTCTTCCAGCTTTTCCCTAATTCAACCTCATGAGTCACCAGTTTCTGTCCATTGATTGGGTATCTGACTCTTTCACCTGTTTATGGGGCCTCTTGGAAGTCAGTCATGACAGGCCTGTTTGTAAGCATACCATAGCATCAGTAATAGTGTCAGACCTTGGGGTCACCCATTGAGATGGAGCTCAATTTGGGCATGTCACTGGACCTCCTTTTGCTCCAGGTTTTCTCCAGTTTTGTTCCTGCAGTTCTTTCAGACATTAATAATTGTAAATTAATATTTTGGACTGCAGGATGCCAGCTCTGAAACATTCTGGCTCACTTGGGGAAATGTGTGTGTTACAAATCACACATTATGTTCCAAGTATGTCATGATCTAGCAGCAGCTTTATTACCGTAAACTCCTGTTACTTGCATTACCTGAGACTGAATGGTGTTGGATCCGAGAGAACCCCATACCTGAAAGGCTCTACCACATGGTTTACACTCACAGACTTTCTCTCCATTGTGATTACTTTCATGATGATGAAGTCTGTAAAAATGTACAAAGGCTTCCCCATATTGAATGCATTCATAGGGTTTCTCTTTCATGCTGATGAAAACTTGGGAAATTTGAAAAGGCTTCACAATATTAAACGCATTCATAAATTTCTATGCAGCATGGATTGTTTCATGGTGATGAAGACTATAGAAGTGTGCAAAAGTTTCATGATATCAAATGCACTCACAGGATTTTTCTACATTATGGTTTCTTTTGTGCCTCTGAATATGACTGACATATGAAGGCTTTACCACATTGCTTACATTCATAGAGGTTCTCACCTGCATGTCTTCTTTTATGTATTTGAAGAGGATTGCAACATAAAAGGCTTTATCCTGTTGATGACATTCACAGGGTTTCTCTTGAGTGTCTTCTTTTATTTACTTGGAGAGTACTGGGACTTGCAAAAGGTTTACCACATTGCTTGTATTCATAGTGTTTCTCTTCAGCGTGTATCATTTGATGTACTAGGAGATGACTCCTTTGTGCAAAGGCTTTACCACATTAGTTACATTCAGAGGATTTCTCGTCAGTACATGTCCTTCTATGTATTTGAAGATCATTGGGACATAAACGAGCTTCAGAACATTGATAATATTCATAGGTTTTTTTTTTCCAGTATATGATCCTTTATATATTAGAGGACACTGCTTTGTGAAAAGGGTTTAAAACCACATTGCTCACATTCAAAAAGTGCTCTCATGTACATGTCCTTTTATGATTGTGCTGACAAGTGCTTTGTGATAAAGCTTTACCACATTAGCAACACTCAAAGGGTTTCACACAAATAAGTGCTCTTTAATGTACATTAAGAATATTGATTTGTGAAAAAGTTCTACCAGATTGATTAAATTAGCATGGTTTCTCCGCTATATGTGTTCTTTTATGATGTTGTAGAAAACTGATATGAGCAAAGGCTTTACCACATTGGTTACATCCATAGAGTTTCTCTCCTGTATGTGTTCTTTTATGATATTCAAAACTACTGCTTCGGGCAAAGGCTTTACCACATTGGTTACATTCATAGGGTTTCTCTCCAGTATGTTTTCTTTTATGATATTTGAGACCACTGCTTACTACAAAGGCTTTACCACATTGATTACATTCATAGGGTTTCTCTCCTGTATGTGTTCTTTTATGACATTTGAGACCACTGCTTCGTGCAAAGGCTTTACCACATTGGTTACACTCATAGGGTTTCTCTCCTGTATGTGTTCTTTTATGATATTCGAGACTACTGCTTCGTGGAAAGGCTTTACCACATTGGTTACATTCATAGGGTTTCTCTCCAGTGTGTTTTCTTTTATGATATTTGAGACCACTGCTTACTACAAAGGCTTTGCCACATTGGTTACATTCATAAGGTTTCTCACCTGTGTGTGTTTTTTTATGATACTCAAGACTACTGCTGTGTGCAAAGGCTTTACCGCATTGGGTACATTCATAGGGTTTCTCTCCTGTATGTGTTCTTTTATGAAATTGGAGAACATTCCTATGTGCAAAGGCTTTACCACATTGGTTACATTCATAGGGTTTCTCTCCTGTATGTGTTCTTTTATGATAGATGAGACCACTCTTTCGGGCAAAGGCTTTACCACATTGGTTACATTCATAAGGTTTCTCTCCAGTATGTGTTCTTTTATGGTATTCAAGTCTACTGCTTACTACAAAGGCTTTACCACACTGGTTACATTCATAGGGTTTCTCTCCTGTATGTGTTTGCTTATGTATTCGGAGTTTACTCCTTCCGGCAAAAGCTTTACCACAGTGGTTACATTTATAGAGTTTCTCTCCATTATGAGTTCTTTCATGCCTTTGATTCTGACTCTGATATGCAAAAGCTTTAGCACATTGAGTAATCTCAGAGGGTTGCTCTCCAGTACAACTACTTTCATGCCTGCAAAGAAATTGGCACATGTGAAAGCTTTCTCATATTGATTATACTGATGAGTGTTTCTATCTGTATGAATTCATTTACACTTTGGTTAAACTGTCACAAGCAATCTGACCTTACTATGATATTACTTTGTTAACATTTAAAGGTGTTCTCTTTTCATTACTGGTTGGTTTACATCTTTAAAGATGCATAGAATGGGAAGACTATTGATTACAGGGCTCACATTTATACCGTACATTTTCTATAAGAGGTTATTAGGAAGTTTGAAGAGAATAGGGAGAACTCAGACATTTTACACATAGATGGCATTCATAAATTTTGCTATTACATAAATAATACTACATTTGGAATATAAAACAATGCTAACAGAAAAAAAGTCTACTTCCCTAATTCTCATAAAGATTTTCAGAAGTTTGAGTTGGTAAATATCCTCAATAATATTGAGAAACTAAATATTTATACACTTTTAGCACATTTCGAAATGTCTATTCAATGAGAGCAGTACTATATATCTTCTAATTGTTCTGGAAAAGAGAAAGGTATCTTGCTTCTTTCAATATTTCTATGCTCGAATGGCTTGCATCCATCATCACATATGACATGCAAATTAAAAAAAAAAAAGAATAACAAATGAAAGAGTTCCACATTACATTCACGGAGTTTGACTTTTTCCTCATATTGATGTGGTATATTTTTGCTAATTACAAGGTTTTAGACATACACTTATCACCTAATGTGTTTCCCTTTTGAAATAGCTAAGTGGTATGAGACTGAACAGACTGGCAGTTCTAGAGCATAGCTCTAGGGAGCTTTATTCAAATAGTGACATATTTGTTAATCTCTTCTTTCTGTGTTTTTGAAATTAAACACCTTGCAAACGCAACCTAGATGTCTGCCATCGACATTCATGGTTTTGTGAGATTTAATAATCATCTATAACTTAAAGCAGTGCGTATTCTACCCTATTGTTATACTTTACAACTTGTAGCACATATTAAACTTTAATCATAGGCATTTTCTTATCATCTGGCACATGAAAATTACCTTCCATGTCTTCTAGAACTTGGAAAATGTTCACCAACAGTATGGTCTTCCAAAACGTAGCCTAAAATATGGTACCAGAGAAAGTAGGTTACATTATTGGAAAATAGGCAACATTTAAGTTATCAACAAAGTGAACTTTATGTGAACCATCTATGATTTATTCACCTCATTCTTCCTCATTCTCAACTAAAATTACAAAAACAAATAACAATAACAAAGAAACAGATGTGCCTACATTTTAAAAGTGAAAAAAAAAAATCACTGTATTACCTATAGCTGTGAGATTCCTATAGGTCTCCAACATCACATCTTTGTAGAGCCTCTTCTGAGAAGGATCGAGCAAAGCCCACTCTTCCAGAGTGAAGTTCACATGCACGTCCTCATAAGTCACTGCATCCTAAAAGTTCCAGTATATATGTACATAAGAAAGCGTGATTCCAGGAGGCAGAGGCAGGTGGATTTCTGAGTTCGAGGCCAGCCTGGTCTACAGAGTGAGTTCCAGGACAGCCAGGGCTACACAGAGAAACCCTGTCTCGAAAAACCAAAAAAAAAAAAGAAAGAAAGAAAGAAAGAAAGAAAGCATGATTCCAACAACAGTGTAAACGTGTACTTCAAAATGAATACTTACTGACTTTTTAATCCAATAAGCAAGCAGTTTTTCAGAGTTGGAGAAAAACAAAAATTTAAGTAAACATAAAAGCAAATAAATGATCTCTGGGAACCTGATGCCTCTGTATTAAGATGTTGGGTATGGACTCATGTTGGATCCTGCCAGACCTTCCTCACTTTCTGTTCCCTGAGACCC
>JANHMN010000002.1:235330070-235359250 GCA_030674055.1 Rhabdomys pumilio
CCCCTTTGTTAAGGTTTGGGGACAAATGTCTGGACAATCCTGGTAAGGAAACATGTATACAACAATACTGATTTTTAACAGGACTGCATTTTTAGCATGCCACATACCTGTCAGGTGTTTTACAGATAAATCCTCAGATAAATTCTTAGTGTCACTTAATATTTCCTAAATGTTAATTCCTTTTATCATCAATTCTACACTTGTACATCACAGCTCAATACTGGAGCGATACTCAACACAGGAAATTTCTTTTTAGAGCGTTCACACTTACACCTACAGGTTCATTACTAAGAGCAGAACTTGGAGAAGATACTGGAGAAACCAGGGCTCTGAGGTTTGGCATCATGCCGAATATATTTCGACACACAAGCCACTGCTGCAATGGTTTTGTGCAGATGCTCCCATAACAAAGTTATTCAGAGGCCACAAAAGACCTCACAGGAGGCTGCACGTGTCTGGCTGCTGTTTCCTATCCAGACACCGGGAAGACCCACTACACATGCGTACTTTGCTAAGCCGCTTCTGCCTCCCGTTCGTGGGAGATGACCTTGCACTTACCATGTCTGCGGTTCTGAGCTTGCCGAGCTCAGCTCACAGCACCCAGCAGAGTCACTCAGAATGTTTCACCCAGAAACACTCATGCTGGCTGAGTTACAGGAAGAAACTTGCAGGCTTGGTATCCGGAAGTGCCGCCTCCTCTTCTGAGTGGCAGGTTCATTTGGAGGTTCTGATTGGCTAGGGACACTTGAGTGACATAATCACTACTCTTAGGATTAGAGTCTCTTAAAGACACAGCATAGCATAAAGTTCAGAAGCACAAGTGCCTCTCCTCCAATAGCTTATTTGTTCTCCCATCAAGCTCCTGGGAGAAAGTCAGAGTTCACATCCCTGCTTCTCAACTGCCTGCTTCTACCCATGTGGGCAGTGACACTGTGTTCATTGCTTTGCAAATTTGGAGCTTTCCTGAGCTCCAGTCACAGCACTCAGGAGGGACTTCCACTTCATCCTGCTGGATTCAAATTGGATGGCTCTCACAGTCAGTAAGTCAGATTACACTGGATTTACTAATCTGTCCCACAGGTAGACAGGTGCCCAGAATATTAACAATTAAGAACAATTTTAGGAAATTATTTTTTCTTCAGAGTTCAGGTAATCTGCACGTATTTTTCAGCTTATATGTAAGAGACATTCCTCAGAGCAAAGAAGGAAATAAGTGACAGACACCTTGGAACAGTCTTCTTAATCAGGTGAAAGTCCTCAGTGAGTCAGTAAAATGAAAATAGCATCAAAAACGACAAATCCGCAGGTATATTATATGTAGTAAAGTTTCTCCAGATGAACAGAGCTGATAGAATGAGTCTCTATTATGTAGGAAATGCATTTATTAGATGGCTCACAGGCTGTGGTTCAACTAGTCTAACAATGGTGTCTACAAACGGAAAGATTAAGAATCCAATAGTGGTTTAGTCCATGTGGCTGGATGTCTCAGCTGGTCTCAGTAAATACCTTAATTTTGTAAGATAAGCGCTAATGCCAGAAAATAAAACAAAGAAACAATAACAGCAACAACCTCTACAAAAAGTTGGTAACCAGAGGTAAAGAATAAGACAAAGAGAAAGATCTTCCATCTTCAGTGTCCTTTATACATGTAGGCTGTTACCGCAAGCCACGGCCTAGATTAAAATTAATGGTCAATCTTATCATCCCAAAACTCCCAGATTAAAAATAACCTTCCCAGTTCTAAAGCTATAATGAAGAAAAATTCTTCATAGTACCCAACTCTTTGGGTTTTAGTTAATTCCACATGTGTTCAATTCGAGTGCCAAGAGTAGCTAGCCAACAGACAAGGTAAAACAACTGGGGAAGTTTTTTTTCCTGTGGCAGGTAAGGAGAGCATGGGAATAATTTCCAAAGCAATGCCTTTCTTCAAGAAAGGGAGCATTGAGATTTTACTTAAGGAATCTGGATATGCTTATACATAGTTTTGCCTTGTCTTGTGAATGTTCGATTTTACCAACCCAGCTCCTTCTGTCAACATGTTCTCCAATGCAGGAGTGAGGATTAAAAAGGAAAAAGATGATTAGACAACATTGCATCATGACCCCAGCAAATTCTGAGATTGAAGGCAACTTTACTTTTTCCCAATTTACTTTTGTATCATTTTAATTACATGGAAGTATTTAGGTCAGTTCTAGGTTGAGAAACTAGCAATACAACAAATGCAAATAGTCAAGGAACAAGCAAGGCAATAAGCAAAGTCCTGTGATCACTGTTTCTAAGGGTTTATCAGGATGACCAAAATATTTGAGCATACTTCTGTGTCCTGGCTCAAAGTCAAATTCAATGCCTGAGTCCTATTTCTTTATTTTAGCCTAAGATCCGATCAAAAACTTGCATCTTTCAGTCTCAAGATCTAGATCATGGGTGTGCCCTCTATTTCTGAGTTGTAGTTCACTCCATTGTTAGTCAAACTGACAACCAGGAATAGCCATCATGGGCACGTGGAATGAAATAGCAGTAGGACAGTAGAAGTGCTGTTGGGCTCTCCGTTATCCATTGCAACATTTGGATCCTGCTACCCAATCTGTCTCTCTCTGTTCTTGTATTAGTATAAAAATAATTATTCAGCCATGCATGGTGGTACATTCCTCAATCCCAGCACTCTGGAGGTAGAGGCAGGTGGATGTCTGTGAATCTGAGGCCAGCTTGGTCTACAGAGTGAGTTCCAAGATGTCCAGTACTTACCCTGCATGTGGGCAGCCTGTCATCTCTGTCACCATCTGAGTAGTGGCCCTGGCCTACAGGGATTCAATGAGACCCTAGGGAAGGGGGTGAAAGAATGAAAAGACAAGAGATACAAAGACATAGAACAAGTCTCATTCTGATAAAGCTATGAAACTTTAATTTCGGGGCAAGTTATAAAGACACAGCAAAATGGGAAGTTTAGGTGAGGGTCATTGCTTAGGGCTATTCCAGTATTGAATTGTCATTGTCTAAGACCATCTCACAGTCTTAACCAGCTCCCAGGAAATGCCAGGCATTCTTTAAGTTCTTGGGTAACATGAGACCCTCGAATATCCTTTCTTAATCTTGTATTGATTAGGTTTCCCAGAAGAGCAGGTAATTTCTTGGGTTTGGCTCCCAGCATCTGCTCCCTTTTAACAATTTTAGATGAGGCTGGCAGGCAAATGGGGACATTAAGACATCTCATCGGCAGATAAATGGGCATTGACCAGAGGGGGAAAGCATTGACCTGATCCTCCAAGTATCGTTTGTAATGGTATTGTAGGAACCAAATGTGAGATATTCAGGTCTCAGTTCGAACTTAGAATTCACATCTCAGTTTGAACTTAAAATTCACTGCCCCAGGACAAATTCCAGAAGAGTACACTCCATAGTCAGAGGACACTTGCTGGATTAATATTCAGAAAAGGAAGAGAGAGGCTGGTTAACATTCCTCAGACCACAGGGAAGGGAACCCACCTGTGGGTGGAGAAGGCCCAGTGCACAGAGACACATTCCAGGAGAGGGGCCAAGAATGGGAGGGGGTCAGGAAACTGAGTCCTTAATGTAATAAACCTGGGCAAACAAAAGACACTCATTGTCATAAAAGTAATGTGTGAATCTGAATCATCTATAGACCGGACCTGGGAAGGTCAGTCTTTGTGGTCATTTGCAGTTGCCCTCATAAACTCTATATAAGAAGTGCTCCCAGCAGTTGTTTGGGGTTCTCTTGCCTGCATTCAAGAGAGCCCTGGTGCACCTGTATCACTAAACCTCAGGTTGTTACAGCGAATCCTCTGTATGTGATTCTGCAGAGCGCATCTCCTGGTTTAGATCTTAGAGTCCAACATTCCAACAATGTCTTTTTGGGGAGGAGAGGGTTATTTGTCTCATGGGCCACATAGGATATTTATTGAGGGTTCTAGCCAGCTGCTTTGAGACACAAGAAATCAACACCAACCTCTATGAAATCAGGTTTGCTTTTCGGGGACTCAGAAGCAGACAATTTGGATCCTCCCCCTGTGGTACCTCATCCCACACCCCTTGCAGATACCCACATTGTGTTCATGCCATGCCAAACCAATGAGCATAGATCTGAGTTTTATGCAGCTTGTAAAGGAGCTATGTCATCGAAAGGCTCAGCAAAACCTCTACCAGCCAAATCAAGTCTATCATAATGTACCTGTAGAGGTTTAGATGCCATGGAGTCAATTTGTTGTTTTATAAAGCCAGTGAGTCTGTTAAAGACCCAAAGGACAAAAGCCAAAAGGAGGAGACTGACCACTGGACCCAGGATGGAAGTGAGAAAAATGGTAAGCCAAGGAGAGGCAGAAAACTAGTTTTTCTTGTTCTCACTGTTTCTTTCACCATTCTAATCTCTCTTTATCTTGGCTACACTATCTCTTACTACCCTGGTATGGTCAGAATAAAAACAGCATTCGCAGGGCAGTGGTGGTGCACGCCTTTAACTCCAGCACTTGGGAGGCAGAAGCAGGCAGATTTCTGAGTTTGAGGCCAGCCTGCTCTACAGAGCGAGTTCCAGGGCAGCCAGGACTACACAGAGAAACCCTTTCTCAAAAAACCAAGAAAAAAAAAAAAGAAAAGAAAAAGAAAAACAGCACTTCTCCTTGGGGGTGGCAGAGAGCCCCTTCTTGCTGAAGGAAAAGCAGACGATATATTTTTCCAGATTAGTGGTGCCAGTCTCCAGCTGTTCAGATGTCCTTGTCGATGGCCCGCTGAAGTTCTGAGTAGTACAAGTCAGGAGATCTGCATCAGGAGTAGAACCTCTAACAGCAAACACCACAGGTGTCTCATTTTTATCTGGAAAGGAAAAAAGAAGGGAATTCTCAGGGAGATCTCCCTTCCCTGGATCTCAATTATTATCCATTTTATCTACAATTGGGTCTGGCTTTGTGAAGGTATCTGTTTCTTTCACCAATCTTTCTGGCAGTCATTTAGTCCCACCTTCTTTGATATCAAACAGAACTATTGATCCGAGACCCCATATGAGAACTGGGTTTGGGCCATTCCATTTAAAGGTAAGAAGTTTCTTCCACATAACTGTGGTATAAGTTTGATTGGTCTCAGCATGCCAGAGGCAATCAGCAGCAAATTTGTCATAAGCTTTCAGATTTAGAAAATTGAGAACAAACAAGGCATGATGGAGAATATTTCTAGGAGACCCCTTCTGGGAGTATAACACCCACTCTTGTTTTTTAAAAGCCATTTTTTTAGAGTTTCTTGCAAAACCAGGGCAAAAGCACCAGTATCTGCTGCTCCCCACACTCAGAGAGTTATGAAGATATTATTTTAAAGTTGCATGATATTTGTTTCATCGTACTTTTTCCTTGAGGATTATAAGGAATCCCACTAATATGGGTAATATTAAATTATAAACAAAACATCTCAAATGTCTGACTGAAATAGCCAGTTGCATATTCTCTCTTAATCTGATATGGAACACCAAGCATAGAAATATAATGTAGGCTATAACTAGTTACATTTTGTAAGTTGCTTCTCCTGTTAAAGCAGTTGCAACTAAAAAGCCTAAAAAAGTGTCAAGTAACAGGTACATGTTTTAATTTTACAAAATCAGAAATGAGTAACATCCACTTGCCATAATTGATTAGGTATAAGTCCTCAAGGATTAAAAACATTATGAAAAAAAAGTAAGGATACAAGTTTTTGGAATTTGACTTACACATTCTCTAGAAATATCAAAAGATCATTTCAATGTATTAATATTTTGATGATATAAGGAATAAGATTGTATGGCCAATTGTTTCTGTAAAACTAATAATCTGCCTGGTATACAAATCTGCTGTGGCATTTTTCTGTGGTCCAGGCAATCCAGTATGAGCTCTTAAATATCTTATAAAGTTAAGGAACAGTACATGTGAAAGACCACCAAAGGGAGACCCTCACTCAAATCCAGATCAGCGCACACCCAAGGACACAAGAGACCTTCTTGATGCAATTGCAAAAGGTAGTTTAATGGCAAGGGCCCTCGGGTCGAAACGTATCCCATGCAGGAGATAGAGGCTTCAACAAAGACTCCAGGAAATTTGGGATATTTACAGATAGAGGTTGGGGAGAGTGGGAAAATTTGGTGCAGTTACATATGAATGGATATTTCAAACATCAGCAATTTGCGTAAGCAATCATTTGAGCTGGCAGGATGACTAGTTATTTTTTGACCATGAAACTTTGGACCTCCCAGACAGGGCAGGAGAGAAAAGTAAACACCAGATAGCCCATTACTCACTTGGGCTTGTTTGGACTTGTCTGGGCATGTCTTTGCATGCCTTTTCATTTCTTGGTCACCCTGCCCCTGGAGGGACTTAATATTTTTATTATGGCTATATTCAACATGTTGTTGGTGGCCTTTGCTGACCATGAATTTTTGTTATTTGTTTCAAGCTGCTTTCAAATTTTATTCTTACACATGTTTCTTAAATTAAATTGTATTTGTAAAATTTGAGAATTAGCAATATCTAAAAAAGGAATAATTTCAAGCAATTATAAACCATGAGCAATATACTGGCTGAGTATACAAATTGAAAGCTTGATTTTTCAGCATTTCAAACAGTGGCTACAGCATTTGTGCTGAAGTAGGAGGAAACTTAAGAAAATGAACATGTGATCCAATTATATATACTGTCTTCCTATTAGGTGAGCTGTCTGTAAATATTTTCTGCCTTTGAATATTTTCTGGAGCAACAAGCACTCTCCAGAAATTTAAAGCTAGGTGTATGAGAGCAAAGCTTTTCATTAAAACTCCTTTAGAGAGATCAACTAATAAAATAGCATACAATGAATAATATACAAGCTCTTAACTTCTTCTATTAAGGCAACAAATGTTTTGTACATAATGTAAGGCTATTTGCCATTTTTTGAGGCAAAATTTTCTAGTGATATTGCTTCATGGGCTCTCAAAAATTACAAGCATACTCATTGAATGTAAGTCTCTCACCTTCACCAGGATGTAAAGGAACAGTATAAAAACACTGTTCTTAGTCTATGATAATTCTATATGCATTTTCTGAAATGGCATCTGGAGTAGGCAAGTCAGGCTGTAATGCCCCACAAGTTTTATATCTTAAGTTTGAACTTTGTTTTACATTTAATCTTTGTTTTGAGCAAATTTATTACAGGCACAGCTATGTCATGGAGGGAAGCAGGCATAATTTTGATTTTCTTCAACATAATCACTATATAACTCTTGGCCCATAAACTGTCTGTTGTGAATGTGTTTGGATCTGAGGCTGACCTTTCCATCCCAAGGAAGAAGCAAGGCAATAAAACAAATTTCAGAAAACACCTTTCTAGGGCCTAGTCAGGGGGACCATGACAAAAGGAATGTCACACCAACTTCTGTTGAGCCTACTCTGAGATTTGTCTTAACTCAAATGTGAAACTCGTTAATCTGGGCCTATTTCCTGGCACAACAATTATCCTTCCTACACTAAGGACAGATTCCAGGAGAGTGATTCTTCTGCCTGTCTATGCCTTTATTTTTTGGACAGTCTTTCCTAAAATTACCTATTGTCCCCGTACACAGAACATTCCTTATCAACTTAATGCTGTGAAAGCATAACTGGGACTGTAGTTAGCATTCTCATAAGCCAATTGTATAACAAAAGGAGCCCCTGCCTAAGGATCTCTAAAACTTCTACCAGTCCTATTTGCAGCCTATCTAAAAATTCCTGAAATGGTTCATCAGGGCCTTGTTTAATCACAGGTAAACCTTACATTGAGATCTTCTTTTCAATCTTTGGGGGCTAAATCTGCCTCTACCACTGTTTCTAATAATGTTGGGAAAGTAGCAGCAGTGTTGTATTGTGCTACTACTCTTTTTAACTCTTTTATTACTCTTGCAATCATCTCCACCTGCTCTATCCTCTTCTCAACCATAAACATTGGTGAGTCAAAAATTCTCAAGTTCACGATTGAACTGCCAACTGCAGCCAATGGAACATTGCCAGTTTAACTATATTTTTAAGTTTCTTTAGCAATATTAGAGTGTAACCATAATTTTGGGGAAAAAAACAATTTTTAACAATGCAAACAATCCATTTTCTCTAAAATCAACACCAAGTGCATTACTTTCATTTTACAAATTTGGCTGTCAGTTCTTATATATTAATGCATGATAGTGCAGTTTTTGATATCTCTTTAAAGAGACATTGTTTTAAATCTTGTCTTTATACATCTGGTTTCTGAATGACTCCAATCCCTAATTACCTGTTTTAAGCCAACTTTCTGTTACCAAATTTGCAAATTTTTAATCATACCCAATAACTTACAGGTCAAAAATCTACAACTAAGACATTCAGAACATTTTTATACTTTTAAAGGAAGTCAGAAACAAAAATGAAGTGGCTGCACATATTTACTTATTTAAACTGGACAAAATTCATAATTTTTCTAGCTGTAATTTCAAGAGAAATTATCTTGTCACCTGCTGAACCCAATAATCATACCCAAAGATTTTTCTAGTAGAAACAACTGTCAGCTCCTTACCATAGAAGCAAAAACCTGCTGGCCCCTTTAAGAGCAGCTTTTACAACAGTGAGACCCTGGCAGGGCTTCTCCAGCTGTGCTAGATCCTAACCACAGGTGCACAGCTTCAAAGGCCAATTGAAACTGCTTTTTATTTTTACTTTTTCTTTTTTCTCTTTTTTTTTTTTTGAAACTAGTGAAAAACTGAATCAAGGGCTGAACCACCAGCAGATAAAGTTTTAACCATTTTTCTTTTAAACATGAAACACGGAACAACATTCAAGCAATGAAACAAAAACACAGACATAAGCTGACAGACATGGACAGATTGGTGCACCAAGGACAGACAATAGACAGAGAAAGCAGAACTGAGAATCTCTCCAGTACAAGTCAGAGAAAAAGCAGGACAGTCTCCTGATTTTCTCCTGCTCCCAGGAAGGCTCTTAAAAAGCCTTTTTCTTTTGTTAACAGGTCTGGAGAGCAGACACCTGCTTTAGCCCTTTCTTTCCCTCATTTTCAAGGTTTCACTTTTCATTTCCTCCTTAGGAGGTGTAGCCTTTTTTCATCAATAGTCTCCTCTTGGGGAAACATAACCAATGGAATTTTTTAAAGATCCTTTTTCCTTAATCGTTAATGCTTGTGTCTTGAGGGACTCCTTGAGACTCTTTAAGAGCAAATCATGTTTGCTTAATGCTTTTCCCAATGATTGTGTTGCTCTATCTTACCTTGACTGGATCAATCTCACAGCAGGGCTACTCTGTGGTGTTCAAAATGCAGGATCTTCTCTCTTCACTCCCCTTCATGGTGAAGCATTGATTCTATGCCTGATGGACATCGATGTGGGAGCAACGTTCAATCAGACCCCAACACAAAGGCCACACGTGGGGCACCAACTGCCCCAGCCCACGGGAATTTGATGAGACCCAAGAGAAAGGGGAGAAAGAATGAAGGGATAAGAGATACAAAGACATAGAGCAAGTCTCGTTCTGATCAAGCTCTGAAACTTTAATTTCCAGGGCAGGTTATAAAGACTCAGCAAAACAGGGAAGTTTAGGTGAGGGTCATTGCTTAGAGTTTTCCAATACTGAATTGTCATTGTTTAAGACCATCCCACTGTCTTAACCTGCTCCCAGGAAATGCCAGACATTCTTTAAGTTCCTGGGGGACTTGAAACCCTCAAACATCCTTTCTTAATCTTGTACTGACTAGGTTTCCCAGAGCAGCAGGTAATTTCCTGTGTCTGGATCCTGGCAAGTAGTAACCAGGCTTTCCTATTTACACCCAAAGGCCTTCTGTTCTATTAACTGAGGGGCCTCCCATTTATGTATACAAAGTAATGTAAAGCTGTATCTTAGTTGGTATCTTCCATTTGTTCACTGTGTGTTGTATGGTTACTTTCAGATGTGAACATGGACTTCATTTTGTCAAAGCCTTATTTTGTAATTGCTGCTAAGGCTCCTCCTCAGTCCCTGATGTGATGATTCCATGGATTCAGTACAAAAGCTGTCTTAGATAGTGTGTCCATTTTTGTGAAGAGGCTCTATGACCAAAGAAACTTTTATAAAGGGCAGCATTTAATTGGGAATGGTTTACAGGTTCAGAGATTCTATCCACTATCATCATTGCAGGAGGCATGGCAGCATGCAGGCAGACAGGATTCAAGAGAAGGGCCTGAGAGATCTCCATTTTGTACCGAAATTATCCAAGAGAAGACTGTCTCTCAGGCAGCTAGGAGGACGGTGTCAAAGCCCATCCCCACAGTGACACAGTTTCTTCAACCAGGTCATGCCTCCTAACAGTGCTACTTCTTAAGCCAAGCTTATGTAAACCCCACAGAGCCCATCATGCATATATGGGCAAACCATACTTAACTGTAGTCTATAATCTCTTTCTTCTTCTCAAATATGTTTGCTCATACAAACAATGCTGGATTTTCCTGCATTCACACATTGCAGCATGCTGACTTCCCGTTGCACTTGGGCTTCTCACGTGGTAAACAAAATGATCATTTGTGTGTGTGTGTGTGTGTGTGTGTGTGTGTGTGTGTGTTGAGGAGACATTTTCAACTCTTGTGTATAAATTCCCTATTTCTGTTTTTACATGATGTTTAGAATTCTGCTTATTTTTTTCTTGAATTCTTCTCAGAGATTAGGCATTCTTTATGTAGAACAGAATATTTTGGAACTAGAAATATGACTCAATAGATAAAGCTCTTCTACTTTAAGTATCAACATGGGTACCCAAGTTCAGATGCCAAGAATTCACATAAAAGCTGAAAGTGGCAATACTCGCTATAATTCCAACACTGGAGAGGCAGAGACAGGAGCACCCAGAGAGCTTGCCTGTAAGTTCATCTATCAGGTTCAGAGAGAGAACAGTCTGAATAGAGACGGTGGGGTATGAATGAAGAAGGCACCCAACCTTGACCTCTATGCATGTGAACATACAAAAACTAACAGAGAAATAGTGAGCCTAACAGACACTATGAATAAAATAGACTTAACAGACATCTATAGGATATTCCACCCAAACATAAAGCAATATAACTTCTCAGCATCTCATGAATTCTTCTCCAAAATGAATCACGTAGTCAACCTCAAAGCAAGTATCAACAGATACAAGTAAATTGAACTAACACTTTATAGCTTATCAGACCACCATGGATTAAAACTGGACTTCAAAAACAACAACAATCCTGGAAAGCCTAAACACTCTTGGAGGTTGCACAACTCAATGACCTCTGGGAAGGGAAGAAATAAATCAATTAAAGAATATATAGAATTCAATACAAATGACATCACAACGTACCCAAATTTATGGGACAAAATGAAGGCCATGCTAAGAGGAAAGTTCATAGCACGTAGTACCTGCATAATGAAAAAAGATACTTATAATATCAGCAATTTAAAAGTACTAAGTGTGAAAGCTCTAGAGAAAAAAACAAACAAACAAACAAAAAAAAAAAAAACAGAATCAAGTACACCAAAGAGGATTGAAGGCGGGAAATATTCAAAATCAGGGGTGAAATCAATCAATTAGCAACGAGAAAACAGGACAAAACATCAACAAAACCAAACGCTTTTTTGACAAAATCAAGATATAAACACACACTTAGCCAAAGCAAATGATAGAGAAACAGTATGCAAATGAACAAGCACAGTAATGCCTATTGGCTTGGTCTGAGAGCTTGGAGATATCTCATCTGCATGTGGGAGAGCCTGAGGCACTGTTCCTCCTGACTGATGGTTATAGACCTCTCTGTGGGAGGGGTTGTTGGAGGACTGAAGCTAAATGAAAAGAACCAGGGCCTGGGAAGAAAACTGAACTCCTGCCATCCAATATGGTTCCAGGGTTCCAAGCTCATGCTTGACCAAGCACCCAGCTGCTTCTCATAGCCCACTGTCCCACATCATTCTAAGGTTAGGCTTGGTCCTTGGCAACAGAGGTATATTTTGATATCAATGATTTTTAAAGCCAGATGACAGGACTTACAGAAAAAGTGTCTTTTATGTAACCATCTAAGTCAATGCCAGGCCACAGCTTATGCCCAACTATTTTGATTGTTAGTTCTTATGGAAGGGTAGTTACAGACTGTGGTGAGCTGCCATGTGAGTGCTAGGAAAGGAAAAGGGTTTGAACAGTGAGTGCACTTAGCAACTGAATGATCCCTGGAGCCCACTATCCCACTTTCAATAGAATTTAAGAGAATACTATACACAAGATACTCCAGATACAAGGACCAATTTTCAGGAAAGCTACATGAAGATAGTGGAGTTTGTGGAAAATAAGCTGTCTGTGCTTCAGGAGACAGAACTTGAAGAGTGAGAATACCTAAGACCTTAGAGTCAGGGCAATTTCATCATAATCTCAAGTTGCTCAACAAGAAGCTATGAGTGTTGGTGTTTTCCCTGTTGAATTTTGGTCTTGTTTGGGTGTGCTCATTCTTTCCTGTGCTCTGACTCTTTCTGGTAAGGCTTGTTTCTTTTGTAGCTCTGTATATTGAAAAAAATAATGATCTCTCTTAAGGATATGGTACAGTGTGGTCCAATAAAATGTAGTTTTCACTTTTGAAAAAACATGTGGTAGTTAAATGAGAATGGTTCCTATAGACTCATATGTTTGAAAACTTTATTGTGGCCAGCCTGGGCTACAGAGTGAGTTTCAGGACAGCCAGGACTACACAGAGAAACCCTGTCTCGAAAAACCAAAAAAAAAAAAACCTTTATTGTGGCGCTGTTTGGGATGGAACATACTTGTGGCATTTTTGAAAGGGGTGTGTCACATGGGTGCATTTTCAATCTTTAATATCTTCTGGCTATGCCCATATTCCTACCTTCCTGTTGTCTGAGGTTCAAAATAAGAATTCTCATCTCTGCCTGATGCCATATGTTTATGCTGCCAGTTCTGACTCTAATACTTTGGAACTGGAAATCTGATTTTATGCCTTTAATTATAATTTGCTTTTCCATAGTGTGTTTTATGAAAACAGTAGAAAGGTAAATATACAGAAATATTCTGTGGAAGATTAGAACACAGAAAATCATCCCTTCCAACTACAGAAATCGGGGAGGAATATTTTTCTAACTATCTCTAGAGCAGTTATGATCTGCCCCTTGCCTTTGAAGTTAGGAATGATCTCAATATTCACAATTATAGACTTCCCTGCAAAAGCAACCCCTTTAAGAACATTCTCCTTTACTTATAACCTAACCAATACCAAATAATGTATCAGGTCCATCTTGTAGTGAAGACTCTCATGTAAGAAAGGGATGCCCAAAAGTCCAGGATTAAATATATATTCCTCTTTATTACAGATTCAATAAGTACTGTAAATTGTAGTTTATTTAGTGAACCAAGGTTAGCTGACATTCTAAATAAGAACCTTTCTCAAGAAAGAAAACAATGATAAACAATCAAAACTGTAATTTTAAGGACCAGTTAAGGACTATTTTTTCCTATTCCAAATTATTCCTAAAGGTAAAATCTCAGTAATGTCTATATTGTTATCTACGGTGTTTTCTCCAATCATGACCCATGTTAAAGGACAACTTGTAATTTTGACTTGTTTTTCATCAAAAATCTTGAGGTTTACACAGTAAATTGTTTCTACTGTTCATGGTATATTTTTAGAACAATCAGATTTTTAATGAAATTACTAACTGCAAAGCAATTCCAGTTTTGCAATCACCTACTATGTACCCTGACCTTGATTTGAATATAAACATTTCCTGTTGTTACTCAGGGCTGCTTCTCTCTCCTAATTCAGAGGAGACTGGAAGATTAGCCTAGAAATAAAGTAAATTTTTACTTCACATCATTTAGGTCGTTGCTCCTTGGTTCTTGAAAGTGCAAACATATCTACTGTTTAACAAATAGGTCTATTTGAGATGAGTTATATTATGCAAGTGGCTGTGTAGACCAGTGTGACCTCCAATTCATGGATATGAACTTACCTCTAAACTGCTGGGATTGGTAGCAAAAGCTATTATGGTTGGCAATAGTCATTTTGAAAACGACTGTATGGTATTGGTTCTAAACACCTGACATGACTTTAAGAATTTTTGTATTGTATCAATTCCTCAGTACAATTTTTATCATGTGATTAATTTTGATTTTCTTTTCCTGAGTGTATATGTGTGTGGGTGTGCATGTGTGTGTGTGTGTGTGTGTGTGTGTGTGTGTGGTAATATGTAGCATTGGCTATCCTAAAACTCAGTGATCTCCCTGCCTCTGATTTCTAAGTGCTGCACCTGAAGAAATTCATTGCTTTCTATCCTCACCCTGTCAATAATCTCTCTCTCTCTCTCTCTCTCTCTCTCTCTCTCTCTCTCTCTGTCTCTCTCTCTCACACACACACACACTAATTTTCACTGTTACACAGTTATTTTATTTGTATAATTGTTTTACCTCTGTGTTTGTTTTTGTTTCCTGCACATGCTTTTTTTGTTTTGTTTTGTTTTGTTTTGTTTTGTTTTGTTTTGTTTTGTTTTGTTTTTTTGAGACAGGGTTTCTCTGTATAGCCTTTGCTGTCCTGAAACTCACTCTGTAGACCAGGCTGGCCTCGAACTCAGAAATCCGCCTGCCTCTGCCTCCCAAGTGCTGGGATTAAAGGCGTGTGCCACCACCAGAGGGAGCTTCATTAAGTACTGGGACTAAAAATTGTGTGCTCTGAAAGAAACTGCAGTGCTCTTAGATTTGAAGGTATTTTCCACCCATGTTTTCTATTCCTGAAATATTCCTGTTGAAAGCATTCTAGGTCACCTGAGGATCTAATGTCTGCTGTAGGGATCCCTACAGGCATCACATAGGAAACCAAACCACGTTAAGAGATGAGATTGAAACCCAGTGCACAATGACTTTGATAACCTAGACCATGCTGTTGAAGTCTATTACATGTGGAATCTTTGCCAGCATATTTAGAACACAGTACAATTTGGGAAAAGATTTACAGGCAATAGTCAGTCCAATTAGGTAAAAATGCACTTAAATATCACTGCTTTTACATTTGACCATTTTAGAAGAAGTTGTGATGTAACATTCATAGGAGTGGGCAGAACTATGTGTAAGCATATCCAGATTCCCTCAGTAAAATCTCAATGATCCCTTTGTTGAAGAAAGGCATTGCTTTAGAAATGGATCCTTTGTTCTCCTTACCTGCCACAGGGGGGAAAATGAAACTTTCCCAGCTGTTCTGTCTTGTCTGTTGTGCTAGCTTTTCTTGGTACTCAGATTGAACACATGTGGAATTAACTAATACCTAAAGAGTTGGGTACTGTGAGGGAGTTTTCTTCATTATACCTTTGGACCTGGGGAGAGTATTTTTAATCTGGGACTTTTGGGGTGATAAGATCCACCTTTTGTCTAGGCCACAGCTTGTAGTAACAGTCTATGTATATAAAGGACATTGAAGATGGTAGGTAGCTCTTTCATATTGTCTTATTGCCCTACCTCTGGCTAGCAACTTTTTTTGTTATTGTTTTATTTTTTTGGCAATAGTGCTTATTTTTCAAAATTAAGGTATGTACTGAAGACTAGCAGAGATATCCAGCTCCATGGACTGAAACACTATATGATTCTTAAACTTTCCATTTGTAGACAGCCATTGTTAGACTAGTTGAACCAGAGCCTGTGAGCCATCTAATAAATGCATTTTCTATATAATAGAGATTCATTCTATCAGCTCAGATAATCTGGAGAAACATTATTAATATACCTGTGGATTTG
This sequence comes from Rhabdomys pumilio, assembly GCA_030674055.1. NCBI lineage: Eukaryota > Metazoa > Chordata > Mammalia > Rodentia > Muridae > Rhabdomys > Rhabdomys pumilio. The sequence goes on from JANHMN010000002.1 coordinate 235,345,800, forward strand.
TTGTTTTCATTTTACAGACTCATTGAGAACATTTGATAATTAAAAAGAGTGCTCCACAGTGTCTGTCACGTATTTTCTAATTTGCTCTGAGGCTTGTATCATAAACATCAGCTGAAAACTACTTGCAGTTTACCTGAACCCAGCCTGAAGGCACAAAACGAAATATTGTTTTCTAAAATCATTCTTTCTTTTTTTGTTTTTGTTTTTCTTTTTGTTTTTGTTTTTGTTTTTTCGAGACAGGGTTTCTCTGTGTAGCCTTGGCTGTCCTGGAACTCACTCTGTAGACCAGGCTGGCCTCGAACTCAGAAATCCACCTGCCTCTGCCTCCCAAGTGCTAGAATTAAAGGCGTGTGCCACCACTGCCTGGCCTAAAATCGCTCTTAATTGTTAATATTCTGGGCACATCTCGACTTGTGGGACAGATTAGTAACGCCATGTGATCTGACTTACTGACTGAGTGAGAGCCATTCCACTTGAATCTAGCTGGATGAAGTAGAAGTACCTCCTGAGTGCTGTGGTGGGAGTTCAGGAAAGCGCCAAATTTGCCAAGCAATGAACACAGTGTCACTGCCCATATGGGTAGAAGATAGCAGTTGAGAAGCAGGAATGTGAACTCTGACTTTCTCCCAGGAGCTTGATGGGAGAACAAATAAGCTATTGGAGGAGAGGCTACTGAACTTCAAATCTGCAGATCTGGAAGAGGATTGGCCAAAGCTGGAACCACTATGCTGTGTCTCTTTAAGAGACTCTAACCCTAAGGTTGGTGATCATGTGACTCAAGATTCACTAGCCAATCTCCACATGGACATGCACGTCAGAAGAGGAGGCGGCACTTCCGGGTAACAAGCTCGCAAGTTGCTTTCTGTAACTCAGCTGGCATGCATATTTCTGTGATAAGTACTGAGTGACTCTGGTGTGTTCTGTGAGGAAAGCTCGGCAAACTCAGAACTGCAGATATGGTAAGTGCAAGGTCATCTCCCACAAATGGGAGGAGAAAAGCTTCTTAGCAAAGTATGCATGTGTAGTGGGTCTTCCCAGTATCTGAATGGTAAACAGCAGCCAGACACATGCAGCCTCCTGTGAGGTCCTTTGTGGTCTCTCCTTGTACCCGGCTGTGGCCTCTTGAATAACTTTACTAAAATAAATTTACTGCATCTTCCCAAAACCATTGCAGCAACGGGTTTGACAGGATGCTCAACCTGAGAGTCCTGGTTTCTATATTATCTTCCCTAAGTTCTACCCTGAGGAATTAACATGTAGGTGTAAGTTCCCCTTGGGGTTGATTTTGTGGAGGCTGTTAAAGACATCTCATGTGTTGGGTATCACTCCAATATTAAGCTGTGATGTACAAAGGTAGAATTGATGTTGTAAGGAATTACCAACATTTAGGGAAATATTAAGTGACACTAAGTAGAATTTAGCTGAGTTAGGAGTGCTTATGAAACACCTGACAGGTATGTAGTATGCTAATCACTCCTCTTAAAAAATTGTATAATAATATACATGTGTTTTTAACCAGGATGGTGCAGATATTTGTCTCCAAAGCATAACAAAGGGAACAAATTAAGTTTACAATCAGCTATTGGGCTCATGCTTGTATCAAAGATCAAGCCCCTGACAAGCTGCTCAATGAGGCATTACAGGGTCACAGGCAACATTAAGGCCTGGTGTGCCATGAAGATCCCGTTTTCTTTGGAAAAGCAAGTTTTGCCACAAGGGCAGGACTACCCCTGCTGACATCTCTTTGAAAAGGACAACACTTGTGTTGTGGGCTGGTCCAATCAAATAAGGCTTGGTCCTAATGTGTGGAGAATTGCATATCTCCTTCCTAAATTCTAGCCCCTTAACAGCCTGGAGCCTTAAGGTTTAGGAGCTTTACCTAAGGAGCTGGTGTATTGAATAGAAAACAGTGCTCTTTCTCCTAAGCCAGGGTTAGGGTTGGCAGAGGTGGTAAAGCTTCGCGGCCAGGGCGTTTGCGGAGGAGAAGCTTCAGATCCTGAGATTCCAACTCGGTAAAGCATATGGAGATATGATTATCAGTCTCAAGGCAACTGTGGTCAGTACTGTTTTTTGGACACTTAGTGTTTCCTTGTGGAGAGTTGTTTTATTAGAATTCTCCTGGTTTTGTCCCGTTGTATGACAGTTTCTGCTGACTTCATAGAAGTCTCCATTTCTATCCACTTATCCCCTGTAAGTAGTACACAAGAAGCCACTATTAAGAAGCTTACTTGGCCTAAGACAGAGTTTGTCTACTATCTCCCCACCAGAGCTGTTGTACATCCTACCTTCTCCTTTTGCTATCTTTGTCATCTTCTGGGACCACCAACTCTGGAACCCAACACTGAAAACTGACCTGCTATTTCAGGGCTCTGAGGCAATGAATCAATGATTCTGGGTAACTTTGCCATGTAAATCTCCTAGCTGTCTTAAGTAGGATTTCTTGCCATTCCATATTTAAGTTCTTCATATTAACCGGGGAGCGGAACCAGAGATAAATTTATGGATGGCAGCATATGTTGAATCCAACAAGTGTTTTTAGATGATTCATCTTAATATTAGTGAGAGCTGAATCCATGCTTTCATTAAAAAGAATTTTTTTTAATTAATGCTTTTTTGTTTTTGCTTTTTTTTTTTTTTTTTTTGGTTTTTCGAGAAAGGATTTCTCTGTGTAGCCCTGGCTGTCCTGGAACTCACTCTATAGACCAGTCTGGCCTCAAACTCAGAAATCCACCTGCCTCTGCCTCCCAAATGCTGGGATTAATTAATTAATGTTTTACCTGTATGTGGAGTGATTTCTTTCTGAGATGATATGTTAATTCTGGGAGAGCTGCATCTTCTTCCTTTTATAGAGATGTTCCTAAGACAAGCTCTGTGGACTCAGGTAGCCTTGATCTCTGTCTGTTGCTCCTCAGGGCAGTGACCTTGCTTTTTGCTTGATGAAAATTCATAAATTCTTGAATTAAAAGAATGCAGCAGAACAACATTGTAAATTTGCTCATATGAATCATATAATGAACTGTCCATTTCTTCCATTTTCAGATGAGAACAGGAGGAATGGTTTACTTTATTTAGTGTCAGGTGAAACAGGGCAGGCAATAGCTACATTACAAGCTAAACTTTAAGAGAGTCTTTTGCAGGTATCAACATTCTGGAGTAGGGCCTGATTGAGTCAGAGTGAATAATTTTGTCATTTCACAGCATGTATTTAATAATACATATGATTAAACAAAACTAGATTGGTGGGTGTTTATTTCGGTAAGGTTAGCCTGAGCCAGTGGATAATGAATTCTCATTTTAGGACAGGTATTATGTATATATGAGCAATTGTTGTTGACACATCTAAGTCAGCTCAGAAATGTCAAACACATGCCATTAGCTGTAGCTGTGTGTGTCATGCTATAAATCTCAGCAGTTAACACTGCACATAGGGGCAAAGTCAAGTACTATCTTATTTCTTTCTTTTTCTTTGTTTTTGTTTTTTTATGTTTTGTTTTTGAGACAGGGTTTCTCTGTGTAGTCCTGGCTGTCCTGGAACTCACTCTGTAAACCAGGCTGGCTTGGTTTACAGAATTCTTGAACTCAGAATTCTTGAAATCTGCCTGCCTCTGCCTCCCAAGTGCTAGGATTAAAGGCATATACCACCACTGCTGGGCTCAAACACTATCTTATTAATGCTGTTTCCTCTACCAGGAAGGGCCTATTCTTTTTCAAAGTCAGTATATCTCATTCTGTGTTTTTTTTTCAATTATAATTATCTTTTTAAAATTTTAATTTTTGTTATTACTTTTTAAATTTCATTTTTTTCTTTTTTTCTTTTCTTATTGAATTTTTTTTTTTTTACATTTCAAATGTTATCCCATTTCCTGGTTCTGCCTCTTGAAACTCCCTATTCTATTCCCTCTCTGATGCTTCTGTAAGAGTAATCCCCCCACTCACCCAACCATCCTACCTCCCTGTCCAAGAATTCCCTACACTGGGGCATAGAGCCTTCACAGGACCAAGGGCCTCTTCTCTCATTGATGCTTGCTCTACAAGGCTGTCCTCTACTACATATGCAGCTGCAGTCATGGGTCCCTCCTTGTATACTCCTTGGTTGGTCTTTTAGTCCCTGAGAGCTTGGGGGGGGTGTCGGTCTGGTTGGTTGATATTGTTCTTCCTATAGGGTTGCAAACCCCTTCAGCTCCTTCAGTCCTTTCTCTAACTCCTCCACTGGTCACCCCATGCTCAATCCAGTGATTGGGTTCTAGCATTTGCTTCTGTATGTGTCAGGTTCTGGCAGAGCCTCTCAGGAGACAGCTATATCAGGCACCTGTCAGCATGTACTTCTTGGCATCCATCATAGTGTCTGGGTTTGATGACAGTATATGGGATGGATCCCCTGGTGGGGCAGTCTCTGGATGAGCTTTGCCTCAGTTTCTGTTCCACAGTATGTCTATGTATTTGATCCTGTGAGTATTTTGTTCCCCTTTCTAAGATTAATGTAAGCCCCCATATTTTGGTCTTCCTTCTTCTTAAGCTTCATGTGGTCTTTGAATTGTATGTTGGGTATTCTGAGTTTTAGGACTAGCATCCACTTACCAGTGAGTGCATACCATGTGTGTTCTTTTCTGATTAGGTTAACTCACTTAGGATGGTATTTTTAGTTCCATCCATTTGCCTATGAATTTCATGAAGTCATTGTTTTTAATAGCTGAGTAGTACTCCATTGTGTAATGTTTTCTGTATCCATTCCTCTGTTGAAGGACATCTGGGTTCTTTCCAGCTTCTAGCTATTATATATAAGGCTGATATGAACATAGTGGACTATGTGTCCTTGTTATATGTTGGAGAATCTTTTGAGTATATGCCCAGGAGTGGTATAGCTTGATCCTCAGGTAATAAATACTATGTCCAGTTTTCTGAGGAACCACCAGATTGTGTTCCAGAGTTATTTGCGTTCTTCTACATGTTGATCTCCAGTTGAACCAGCACCATTTCTTGAAAATGCTTTCTTTTTTCCAATGAATAGTTTTAGCTCCTTTTTCAAAGATCAAGTGACCATAGGTGTGTGGGTACATTTCTAGGTCTTCAATTCAATTCCATTTATCTACCTGCCTGTTTCTGTACCAATGCCATCCCGGTTTTATCACTATTGCTCTATCATAGAGCTTGAGGTCAGGGATTGGGATTCCTCCAGAAGGGTGTTTTTGTTTTGTTTTGTTTTGTTTTGTTTTTTTATTGTTTAGAATGTTCTTTGCTTTCCTGGGGTTTTTGTTATTCCAGATAAATTTGCATAGGTGTTATGATCTCTTACTTGTTTCTGTTCTCCAAGATTTCCAAGAAATTAAGAATTTCATTCTTTTTTCTTTTCTTTTTAGATTAAGCTTTCAGCACTATTTATTAGAAATACTCTCGTGTTAGGTGAAATGTGCTGCCTTTTTAGTAGATCTGGCTATCATATATATTTTCTTTTTTTAAAGATTTATTTATTTTCTGTATGTGACTACATTGTGGTTGTCTTCAGACACACCAGAAGAGGGCATCAGATCCCATTACAGATGTCTGTGAGCCATCATGTGGTTACTGAGAATGGAATTCAGGACCTCTGGTAGAGCAGTTGGTATTCTTAACAGCTGAGCCATCTCTCCAGCCCCTTCATTTCTTTTCCTAAAGAGACTTCCTATCTGTCTGTTTATAACAACATCTCCTGTAGCTCAGGCTTTCCTTATGCCATGTAGTAGACTTCCTTTGAACTCCTGATCCTGCCTCTGCTGCCTGTGCTTGCAATTCATCTTGAACTAAGCTCTGTCTGGTCAGTGAAAAGATAAACATCAGTGAATGAGTGTTGTCAAACCTCCCTGGATTAGGGGTGAGGGTATTGCAAATAAGAGGTACCTTTATAAGAACTGAGTTCACTAGCCAGACAGTAGTGGCACACTCCTTTAATCCCAGCACTTGGCAGGCAGAGGCAGGTGGATTTCTGAGTTTGAGGCCAGTCTGGTCTACAGAGTGAGCTCCAGGACAACCAGGTCTACACAGAGAAACCCTGTTTCAAAAAACCAAATTATCATCATCATCATCATCATCATCATCATCATCATCACCATCACCATCACCATCACCATCATCATCATCATCATCATCTTTGAGTGTATACTTACATCATTTCTTCTTTCTCCTCCTCCCTAATGTTAAGTCTGAAACCCTGGGACAAATGACTGTGGGGCCTATTTAACAAATTCAAGCAAACCTGGCTGTCTGGTTCTCCCATCAGACATCAGTCTCTACCTGTTACTGAATATTACTGACATACCTCACCCTCTAGCCCAGGAATAGATCTGCCAATCTCCAAAATGCAATTCCTTATGTAATGCAATCATAACGTCTTTTCCTTCTATCATTACTCATTCTGATCTCCTTGTCTGTCTCTTTCTTTTCTTGTCTTTTCTTTCTTTTTTTTTTCTGAGACAGGGTTTCTCTGTGTAGCCCTGGCTGTCCTGGAACTCACTCTGTAGACCAGGCTGGCCTCGAACTCAAAAATCCGGCTGCCTCTGCCTCCCAAGTGCTGGGATTAAAGGCGTGCGCCACCACCGCTGGCTCCTTGTCTGTCTCTTGCTTCTCTCTTCCTTCCTCTCTCCACAAGGTTCAAGGTCATGTGAAAGGGAGACAATCCCAGATATCCCTAGCTCTAGCTATGTTCTCTTTTGTGCATAATAAACTTTCTGCTCCACCGTACCAAGGAGCAGTGAGGTTCTTTACTTTTTATCTCTTGTTTTTATTTCCATTACTCTCCCACTAATCACTTCTGGCTTTAAAATTCACAGCAACTTTTTCTTTTTAATTGTTGTTACTCTATGAATTTGACTGCAGTTTGGCTGCAGGTCTTCCCCAGTATGAAGCAGAGATGGCTGCACTGGACACTGCATGTATAACTGAATATGTAAAGAAAGGACAATGTGCCTTTAAAAAGGAAAATAAGTGATCTGGAAGACTATAGTATTTTATTAAATGCAAACTTTCCAAACAAGGGCTCTTTCTGCCCCTGTTGTGGAACTGCAGAGCTTGAAAGGCCTCAGCAGTCAGAGTCACTTGTTCTGTCATCCTCCAGTGGAAGAGCTCCTGTGTCCTAAGACTCAGCTGTGTTTTCCAAGCTGATGAGGGACTCTGGCCAGGCCTTTCTATGGGGATCTCTAGAGGAGAGTATCTTGTAGGTTCTTTACAAGATTCTCTTCAGATCCATTTGTTGCAAGCTGTGAAGCAGACCAAAAGCCATGCCCCGGTGACTGTGTGTTGATATAAATATTAAAAAATAGCACCTGGTCCTCTTCCTCTCCTTCCTCCTCCTCTTCCTCTCTTTAGTCTTCCCACCTTAGCTCCTCCTACAATTGTGAGTATCTCCCATGCCAGACCAGAAGGAACAAGTCCTCTGAGGTATCTGAGTTTGATCTCCTGGTACTAAGAAAGACTATGGGTCAGAATGTGGTTCTGTTCGTACGTGTGGTGATCAAAGTAGAACCCTTTGGACTGTGATCGTTCCTGAGTGTGAATTTACAGGGGTGGGAGAGGCTCCTTATCCCAGGGAGTGGTAAAGTGTAGAACTTAGATGTCACTATCTTGTTTTTATATGTAGGCATTGCTTTTGCTGTGCAGTAGGATGACATTGGGAAAGTGATGGTTTGTTTTCTAGAATTTCGGGATCGTATACGTTCAGTTTTGTGTGACTAATTTTATAAATAGTTTAGAACTTAGAGGAAAATAGATGATAACAATCATCCTTCAGAAAGATTTGATTAGAATCCTATTACCTTTCTATTACGTCCAGTGAAATGGCATGATTCACAGAAATTCAATTCTCGGTTACAAAAGGAGCTTCTGAGATGTAGAAGTTTGCAGGTATGCATTGTGCTGGGTAGGTAGATAGGACAGATTCTACATCTTGTAGCATAATGCATGTGGCAGAAAGCAGACGTTAACTTATCATTCAACATTGTTTTGTGTGTGGGCTTCAGTGGGACTAGTTTTACCTGAAATCACTAAAGGTCATGAAGAGCTGCAGAGCCATAGCCCACCTTTCTGATCACCTACATTTACAGAGTGACCTCTGAAGCATGGGGCCTCTCTGACTGGAAGACAAATGAGTAGTATGGGGAGGGTCAAAAATCTAATATTTTAGGGGTCACTTTGTGTTATTTTTGTAGGAGTCATACAATCTCTATTTTATTTGTATGCACACACAAGCACAGGTAACATTGGTCAAGTTCACATTTTTCCTGGTGTAGTTCCTTAGTTATTTTGAAAAAAACTTGAAAACTGGTCACTTGGAAAGGGGCAGAGGATTATTGTATTGTGGTGCTTTGGAGAACTATGAGTATTGGGTCTACAGTGACAGATAGTGCAGTGAGTCTTTATACAGACTGTTTAGTCTTCTGGAGGACTGGCCTGTGATTGAGAAGGGGGTGTCTGCCCATAGTTGGAAGCTCAGACACAGAGACTGGACACAAAGGGAAGGGGAGATGGAAATGGTCTTTTGTATCTATAGGAGGCATGGACAAATAAGAGGAAAGTGCAGTCTTAAAAGCAACCTCATGTACTGGGTCTTAGGGAACAGAAAGTGAGAAAGGTCTGGCGGAATTCTACATGGTTTCATACCCAACATCTTGATACAGAAACATCAGGTTCCCAGAGATCATTTATTTGTTTCTACATTTATTTAAGTTTTTGTTGTTGTTCGATTGTAAAAGACTGTTTGCTTATTGGAAAAAAAATTCTGTGTGCGTAGACAGGTCAGTCAGCAACTATCCATGTGGCAGTACACATTTGCACTGTTGTCAGTATCATACTTTCTTATATAAACACATATTGGAACTTTTAGGATGTCGTGACCTATGATGACGTGCATGTGAACTTCACTCTGGAAGAGTGGGCTTTGCTGGATCCTTCTCAGAAGAGTCTCTACAAAGATGTGATGCTGGAGACCTATAGGAATCTCGCAGCTATAGGTAATAAATACTGTGATTTTTTAAAATTTATTTTGTAAAATGTAGGCACAACTGTTTTTGTTATTGTTATTGTTTTGTCATTTCAGTTGAAAATGAAGAACAATGTGCTGAATAAACCAGACATGGTTCTAATGTTCAACTAAGTTAGTAACTTAAATGTTGCCTCGTTTCCAATAATGTAACCTACTTTCTCTGGTACCATATTTTTAGGCTACGTTTGGAAAGAACATACTACTGAAGACCATTTTCCAAGTTCTAGATGTCACAGAAGGTAATATTGATGTGCAAACTGATAAGAAAATGCCTGTGAAGAAAGTTTACTGTGTGCTGCAAACTGTAAATAAAACCCGTAGGGTAAAACAAGCACATCTTTAAGTTATGTATGGTTATTAAATCTCACAAAACCATGTATGTTTTTGGCTGGTATCCAATTTGTGTTTGCGAGGAGTTTCTTTAAGTTCAAAGACACAGAACCAGTGGCTTAACTGATATACCACTATTTGAATCAAGCCTAGTAAAGCCATGCTGTATAAGTGCCAGTCTGTTCTGTCTCATATGACTTAGCTATTGCAAAAGGGAAAAACTTTGATTAGGTAATAAGTGTATGTCTAAAACCTGGTAATAAGCAAATAATCCATAATAATTCTGTGAATAATGGTATACTTGTAATAACATTGCTAATTTTTTTTGGGGGGGGGCTTTTTGAGACAGGGTTTCTCTGTGTAGATCTGGCTGTCCTGGAACTCACTCTGTAGACCAGGCTGACCTCGAACTCAGAAATCTACCTGCCTCTGCCCTCCAAGTGCTTCAATTAAAGGCGTGTGCCACCACTGCCCGGCTAACATTGCTAAATTTAGTGAGACGGACAGTTTATGAGATTCCAGGGTGGTTTTATGGAAAAACCTTAATCCCTAAACCACATCTCTATTAGAAAAAAAATGTCAAACTCTGAATGTAATGTGGAAACATTTCACTTGTTAGTCTACTTTTAATATAGATGTCATAGGTCACAAAAGCTACAAGCCATGTGAACATACAAATATTGAAAGAAGCAACATGGTTCTCTATTCCACAACAATTATAAGATATGCAATATACCCCTCTTAGAGTAGACATTCTAAATGTGCTATAAGTTTATAGTTTCCCAACATTATTGTGGACATTTTCCAACTCAAACTGCTGAAAATCTTTCTTAGAATTAGGGAAGAAGAAACTTTTCTGTTTGCATTGTTTCATGTTCCAAATGTAGTATTGCTCACATGATAGTAAAATTTATGAACGCAACCAGTCTACATTCTTGTTCTTAAAAATATGTAAATAACCTCTTATAGAAAAAGAATGGTATAAATGTCCACCAGGTAATCAGTGTTCTTCCCATTCCATGAATCTCCAAAGATGTAAAACTTCCCATAATGAAGGAGAACACTTTTGAATGTAAACAAAGTGATATAACTTTAAGATCAGATTGCTCTTTTTAATTAAACACAATTGTAAAAGAATTCATACAGATGAATAGACTCATCAGTACAATGAATTTATGAAAGTTTTCACATGTGCCAATTGTATTTGCAGGCTTGAAAGAAGTTGTACTGGACAGCAACCCTCTGAGATTATTCAATGTGCTAAAGGTTTTGCATATCCAAGTCATACTCAAAGGCATGAAAGAACTCATAATGGAGAGAAACCCTATAAATGTAACCACTGTGGTAAATCCTTTGCAGCAAGCAGTGGTCTCAAAATCCATAAAAGAACACATACAGGTGAGAAACCCTATGAATGTAACCAATGTGGTAAAGCATTTGTACAAAGCAGTCATCTCCAAATACATAAGCGAACACATACAGGAGAGAAACCCTATGAATGTAACCAATGTGGTAAAGTCTTTGCAAGAAGGAGTGCTCTACAAAATCATAAAAGAACACATACAGGAGAGAAACCTTATGAATGTAACCAGTGTGGTAAAGATTTTGTACAAAGCAGTCATTTCCAAATACATAAACGAACACATACAGGAGAGAAACCTTTTGAATGTAACCAGTGTGGTAAAGCCTTTGTACAAAGCAGTCATCTCCAAATACATAAGCGAACACATACAGGAGAAAAGCCATATGAATGTAACCAATGTGGTAAAGCATTTGCAGGAAGGAGTAATCTCCAAAGACATAAAGGAACACATACAGGACAGAAACCTTTTGAATGTAACCAATGTGATAAAGCCTTTGCAGGAAGGAGTAATCTCCAAAGACATAAACGAACACATACAGGTGAGAAACACTATGAATGTAACTAATGTGGTAAAGCCTTTGCAAGAAGCAGTGCTCTGCAAGATCATAAAAGAACACATACAGGAGAAAAACCCTATGAATGTAACCAATGTGGTAAAGCCTTTGCACAAAGCAGTGATGTCCAATACATAAACGAACACATACAAGAGAGAAACCTTATGACTGTAACCAATGTGGTAAAGTCTTTGCATATCAGAGTCCTTCTCAAATACATAAAAGAACACACAGTCCAGAAAATCTCTTTGAATATAACTCATATGGTAAAGCCTTTGTTCATTGCGGTCAACTTCAAATACAGAAAAGACATAATGAAGAAACCCTAAGAATGTATTCAGTGTGTTAAATGCTTTCCATGTAAAAGTGTTCTCATATGCCATAAAAGAACATATAACCCATACAGGTGAGAAACCCTATGAATGCAATGAACACAGTAAAACCTTGCATATCACAATCATCTTCAATACATAAAAGAACAGCTGGAGAGAAACCTTCTAAACGTAAGCAGTGTGGTGAAATCTTTGCTTGTACTCATATTTAAAGTCACGAAAGAAACTGTACTGTAAAAATATTCTGTGAGAGTTTTTAGCATGATGAAGCCTTCACATATTTTGATAGGTTTCATCATCAGGAAAGAATCTGTACTTGAGAAACTGTCTGAATGTATTTAAGTTGGTGAAGCCTTTTCAAATATCACAAGTCATCATAATGAAACAGAAACTCTATAAATGAATCCAATATGTTGAAAACATTGCACCTTTCTACAGTTCTTCATCATCATGAAAGTATTCCTAATGGAGAGAAAGTCTATGAGTATAAGCACTGTGGTAAAGCCTTTGTGTTGTGGGGTACTCTGAGATCCAACACAACTCACATTCAGGTACTGCAAATCACAGGAATTTATTGTAATCAAGCTGCTGCTGGATCCTGGCCAGAGAACATACTGGGAACAGGATTTGTGATTGGCATAGTACCCACATCTCTACCATGAGGCAGAATGTTATAGGGCTTTTCAGTTTGTATACAAGAAGTGTCTGTGCCAAGTTATAGCTATATTTTCCCACCCATGAGGATTTATGGATAGGGAATTTCCACATGTCACTTACTCTCAACTATCACAGAATATGAGTGTTAACATCTAAGCAAACATATCCATCTGTTCTTTGGCTGTTAGGAACAGGTGTTATGTTTTCCGGAGCACAATATGAATTGCAGAAGGCGTTGTTACAGACACTCACTATATTTTTCAGGAACAAAAAATGAATAATGGAAAGGGGTCTGCTATTAGGAAGTCCACAGCTCCCCGAACCTGCAAACTTAAACTTTGTTTCACCATGTAATTAAATGCAGGCTGTTAATAAAAAGGCAGTACTTAGGACTTGTTTCTTTTGCTTGTCCCCAATTGTTGTGAATTGGTTTTAATGCTGCTGATGTTAAATCCGTTTCCAAATTGCAGGAGAATTTTGCATTTGAGACACTAAGGTTACCTTGCCTCAGCTGGTTCTACTTGTTAAATAAAATTTTCCAGTGGCCAATGGCTAAGCAGGGATACATAGGCAGGACATTTGGATTCACGGGCAAGAGGACCAAAAAGGGAGGATTGAGGATTGTCATGCTGGGAAAGGAATAGGATACAGGCTTCAGAGCAGTGAAAGACAGTAACAACCATGTAAGATAAAATATAGATTTTACTGACTAATTCTGAAGGGGAGATGTTAGCAACATGAATGTTTAAGACTGGCCCAGCTACTGAGATGTATTTCTGCCTATTAATCTATGTATGTGTCTCTGTGTGTGTGTATCTTTCATTTGAGGATCCAGAACATTTGGAGGGGCAGTGAGGAACTCGTCCAGGCACTCCTGGGAAGTAGAACAGATTAACCAACTTACCTCTACAAAATGTGTCCCACATGAGGCTTGACCTCAGTATTAAAGATTAACTGGAATTTCTCATGGAAAACACATGCTGTGATGTGAGCCTAGGAGGTGGAGAAAATTAGTTTCTTAGTCTTGGTGCAGGATTTCCTGGAGCCACGTGGTTCTGCACCAACTTGTGCAGGTTTAGAACTAGAACAAAAAAGGTGCCGGAGTGCTGTGCATGATTCTGGGGTTCATGGCATGAGCTGGGATTTACCATGGGTCATTCTCTCTCTCTCTCTCTCTCTCTCTCTCTCTCTCTCTCTCTCTCTCT
>JANHMN010000002.1:235359260-235380992 GCA_030674055.1 Rhabdomys pumilio
TCTCTCTCTCTCTCTCTCTCTCTCTCTCTCTCTCTCTCTCTCTCTCTCTCTTTCTCTTTTGTTTTTTGTTTTTTGAGACAGGGTTTCTCTGTGTAGCTCTGGCTGTCCTGGAACTCACTCTGTAGACCAGGCTGGCCTCGAACACAGAAATCCGCCTGCCTCTGCCTCCCAAGTGCTGGGATTAAAGGCGTGCGCCACCACTGCCTGGCAACCAAGGGTCATTCTCAATGTCTTCTTGCTGCCTCAGATATTTTGAGTTCAGAGGTGCTGGGAGCTCCTGCTGTGCAAACAGAGGATTCCCTTGGAAGGTAGAAGAAGGCAGATGGCACAGGCTGTCTGCCTCCTATAGTCAGAAAAACAAAAGAGAGTGACAAGTGAGGTTTGTTTAATTTTTTTTAAGGATGAAAGAGATATAGTGGTAATTATTTAACTGTTTTGAAGTGTACAAAAAATAAAGTAGTACAGAACTTTGATCTGTAATGTCAGGAAAAAGAGCAGGGAGGTGCAGAGAAACCTTAGCTCAACAATAATAATAATAGGTATTGATCTGCACACAGTAAAGAATAAATGAATAAATACAACATTTGAAAAAGTCTATGCCAGGGTAGGGACTTGGGTTCTTGATTGTGGGCTACATGGGGATTCTGGTGATGCTTAGCCTACTATGATGAATTACAAGCCAGAAAATAGGCTTATACAGTAAGTGGAAGGGAGTTTATTTAAAGTTAAAAACATAGGAAGGGATGTTAATTCAAGATGTAGAAAGAGGCGCTATATATACACCTATAGAGATATTAATCTCTATAGAAAGGGAGAATTTAAGTATGCATAGAGTCTTTTTTCTTTTTCTTTTTTATTGGATATTTTATTTACATTTCAGATGTCATCCCCTTTCCCCATTTCCCCTCCCTAGAAAAGTCCTATCCCATGTTCCCTTTTCTTTTTTGCTTTTATACAATTTTTTAAAAATGTTAATCAAAGGCTTTATTACCTTTATAAGGTAATGCTCAATCAGAAGTGTAACCCAATACCCAACCTAAATATATCAACTATCTTTGACTGGTGGAGACACGTGAACATCTGCCTCCATGCCCCCCCCTCTCTCTCATCACCTAGCTTCTCCTCTCCTTCTTCTCCTCCTCTCCTTACTCCTTCTCTTCCTCTCAGTACTCCTCCCACCTTAGCTCCTCCTACTCATCACACTTCCTGTTAAAATAAAACTTTTCTCTCAAAATACAATTAGAGCATAATTATGCCAATTTGTACCAGTGAGGTACAAGATAATTCTAATACCCAGTCCATCATTTTGTTGACTAACCAGAACCTCTGTCATCTCTCCTAACTTAAACACTTAGTTCTGAACCTGGCTTTTTTCTTGGCTTTAGAATGAATGTCAGCTGAAAACCATCCACTCAAACTTTTTCTCTCAAAGTAAATAGCCAGGATTGGCTATGAGACTATTAGTTTTCAACCCCATCAGAAATCCAGAATGACTGAGTTAACTGAAATTATGGGAAGCACAAAGCATAGCTTCTAAAACTTAGCCAATTTATAGAGACCGCTGAACACCTGGACAGTCCTTATACTATAAAACGTTGGAGCATCTGATCTTCAGTCTTCTGGTCCAGGATCATCTGACAGACCTTAGTGATGCAGAATTATTAAGGGCTGATTACTCTGTCTAGGCAGATATAATCAGTCGACTATTCTGCAAGTGCATCCTTTTCTGGACAGTAATTTGTCTGTAGATGGGAAGAGGCAATTCTTGCCCAGTGGCTGTCTCACCACAACTGGAGTAACTCCAAAGATGCTCAATTTCTTCTTAGAATCCAAGACAGGAAGCTGTCAGGAGCAGACAGGTCTCTAATCAAAATGAACATTAATACAGAAATGTTTGTAAAGTCAATTCTGTGGACTTCTGACGTTTTGAAAACCAATCATTCATGTAAGGTAATCTGGACTGTTGTCTGTTAACTCCTCTCAGCTATTTCTAAGTAAAATATAGAAAACACCCTAACAATAAGCTCAAAGCCATGAATTTGCTATAGTCCCTTAACTCACAGGCTAACCATCCCAAATCAGTTTAAAAAGTTAAAGGACTGGGTCTAAACCTTGTATTCCTAAATGTGTTATACAGGCACAATGCCTATGAGAGGAACAATATTCACCTCACTTTTATATCAATAAGAAACTCATACCAATGAAAACCTTAAATTTGAAATCAAAGTAAATTTTGTACCATTTAAGAAGTTATAACTTCATCTTGATAATAACTATACAGATTTCTACCAATGGGTTATGACTATGAAACAAATCCTAGGTAATCCTCCCTGTTCCAACAAAACCACTACTTTTCCCTAGAAAGACAGCCCAATATTAACCACCTTAGTCCCCAAGCCCAGGGACTAGGGGCACTGACTCATCATTAACTTCTTCAAGCTGATTATGGGCATTGAGATATTAGAAGAGGGGTGGGGGGAAGAGTAAATTGATAAGCCTATGAAGCTGTGTCTTCACTGCATCCAGATGGAATTCCAGGACCTCAGAGGTTTGAGCAGGTCTTCATAGCTTGCTTGATGAGTAGATACACAAAGGCTGTGTATTCTGCAATATACAATTCTCAAAACAAATTTTAGTATCAAGATAAGTTTTTAGAGGGTTGACATTTTATTAAAGATGTTTGTTCTAACAACTTTTCTTTTTCCCCTTTTTTATTGGATTTAATATTTATATTTCGTATTTTATCCCCTTACCTCATTCCCCCCACGACCCAGGAACCCCCTATCCCATCCCCCCTCCTCCTGCTTCTATGAGGGTGTGCCCCCACCTACACCCCCTACTCCCACATCCCCACTCTCAGATTCCCTCAGTGTTCAGCCTTCATGGGACCAAAGATCTCCTCTCCCACCTATGCCCCACAAGGCCATCCTCTTTTTTGCTTTTTAAAGATTTATGTAGTATACAGAATTCTACATTCATGTATGCCTGCAAACAGAAGACTGCACCAGATACCATTATAGATGGTTATGAGCCACCATGTTTTTGCTGAGAATTGAACTTAGGACCTCTGGAAGAGCCACTAGTCCATTTAATCTCTGAGCCATCTCTCCTGCCACATAAATTGAGTATTTTTATCTTAAAATTTAGGTCAAGAGCATGGGATAGGGAGAATAAACTTAACCCAAACAAATAGTTGAAACTTAGGCCATGATCTCCTATAAGAACAAGGCATGAGATAGTGGGGGAGCACTGTCTAAAGAATAACATTATTTAGATTGCTTTGATTGTTTTGAATTATTTTAATTATCAAAATGTGTGTGGTTATAAGTTTGGTGGTTATAATATTTAAAAAATCCTTTGGGTAATAGGTCAATATAGGGCAAGGCTGAAGAGAAAGGAGGCTGCCAATACAATCAATCGATACCATTAATGATTTTGTGTTACTGGAGCAAGTGCATGCTATTATGGGAGAGAGGCTCTGTATTTGTGCTAATAGGAAAGAAAAAAATGCTTTGGACTGCCTCCAGAGAGATATGGATCAGACATAACAGGGGAAGAACCCCTGAAAGTCTAGGATACAATAAATAATACAGAGCAAATCAAAGAGGACAGGAACCTTGAGTTGCTGATTCCTTCACATGAGAACAGTCCTGGAGCCGATTAGACATAAGTATGTCACTAGCCAAATTTTAGGTCAAATTAGACAATGTATCTTTTTGGTTATAGAACTCTTCATTTTTTTGCTTTGGTCATAGTTTTTATTAAGCAATAGAAAAAAAATTAGGACAATATACAAATGTAACTTATTTCAGGTTTTTTTTTCTAATTATCAAAGACATTTCTGATGTTTCAAATTGATAATTTGTCTTGATTTGCATGCAACAGTTATAATTCATAAGCTAGTTTGGTGATTGATTATGTGTAATTTTACAAAACAATAAGAAAAATATACCAACTTTTACACCAATTTCCAGAACCTTACTGAGGAAGAAGCTTTCTAATAGGACTTTTGAAGATAATTTTTTTTAATTAAATGCCTAAATTTTGAGAATGTCCTGAAGTAACATTACTACTGTTTCCTTAGTAGCTTTCTGGTAAAGCCAAATATTATGACCAATTGCCTTGTAGAGTTTTTTTTTTTAAATAAACACTACTAGCTGGCATTGGAGAAATTACATTTCTTTCAGGGAATTAACCAAATTAATTTGAAATTTTAGACAAGCAGTGGCCTGAAGCAAATGCACTGGTTTTAGCATCAAGGAAATTTGGCCTATATACTGAATTAGGAAGTACTTGTCTTCATATTTTTCTGAAAGATTTTATATAACATTTTTTCTGATTCCTTCTGTAGTCTTTGATATGATGCATATCAGTTCTCATATCAGTCATTTTTGAGTAAACAAGAAAAGACAACATTGGAAAGAAACCTTACAAATGTAATTAATGTGACAAAGCTTTTTTACAATACAGTTATGCATTGGTATATTTCCCCAGCTGCATTAAACTTGGTAATTTGGGAGGAGCTAATGTGGAAGGAGTAAGGAGAGGAGGAGGAGAAGGAAGAGGAGGATCTAGGAGAAGCAGGGGAGAGGCATGATGTAGGAGCCATGGAGAACCTTGGCTCGAGGACTATCCTGGGTAACAACTTATGTCTAGGTTAGTTATTTGAGTAACACCTCTAATTGTGTGGGCATCTTATTTATTGAGCATCACCAAATATATGAAGCTATTGGATAATCTTTAAGCATTAGAGTCTCATTTCTACCAGGTACTGTGTGGATGTTGGATGGTCTGGGCTCAGCCCAGCCTTGTGGACACAGCATGGTAGATTGGCAGAGACATTTCCCATGTTGGTGTCTCATGGGTGCCAGAGCTGGTGATTCTGGTAGGCTGTTTCTATCTGTGGTGCATGCATGCTCTCTGGCCAGGGAACATGGTGGCATTGCTAAGCACAGCCACCACCACTTAGTTGGCCCAAGAAATAGCCTTTTTAGAATATCACTTTAACACAGTTATCCACAAATACATAACAGGTACTGGATAGAAATCCTATGAATGTGCACATCGCAGTAGTCTCAAATATGATGAAAAATGTCATACTGCAGATGAACCCATATTTGTAGTCAGTGTGGTAACAGTTTGCACTCTAAGGTCTCCTTATACACGAATAAAACCTTCAGGGTATAATCAATCTTAAATTCTTTGCATATTGAAGTAGTATTTGAGGATTTAAGGAAGCATTGTAAAGGGAATCTGTAACTATAAAAGATTTGGCCAACATACATTCAGTTACACAAAATTATTTTTCAGGTGACAAAAAAAGAGTCAACAGTCTACTCAAGATGTATGATGTGATGTCCCTCTGTATTTTGGTTGCGCTTGCAATCATAGTTGTCTTCAATTACATAAAGTTTCTCAACCAGGTGTCAAACTTTATGGATGTGCTTTAGTGCATTTTCTTTTGCTGTGATAAAACACAGTGTCTAAAGAAACTTGTAAAACCCATTTACTATGGTTTATGGCTTCAGAGTGGTATGGGATCACCCTGAAAAGGGCAACTCAAGTGTTACAAATTCCTTCAGATATGTAATTTGTTATTTAGCCTGGCTAGGATGTAAGTCATTAGTCAAGGCTACATTTTAACTCTTTTCTCATGTGTCAGCCTACTGAATACAAGTTAAAGCATAGAAGATGCATCCCGATGTGTCCTGTTTTGTCAACAGATTTCAAAAATGTTAATGTTAAAGTACTTAATAGAAGAGAATATAACAAAAATGGAGTACGTCATATGCATCCAAAACACCATTTTCATGTATCTGATCGAGATGTAATGCTGGGGGCCACCGGCTTGGGGTGGCGAGGGGGAGAGAGATGCAGCTTCTTCTTCTTTCTTCTCCTCCTCCCACCATCAGGTTCTTCTCGAGGTAGCCAGCCCCTATGCTGCTGTGTGCTGATCTGCAGTCAGAGATTTTGTGGCCTGAGACTGGCACTAGTATCCCAGCCTTAAGACCAGCAAGGGGTTAAGTAAATAGTTTTGTGCTATCCTAAAAACTTCTGAGGGTAAGAGACTGCAGGCTAGGGTGATTAACACCTGTAGCCTAACTGCAGAGGATTAGGCAAGTGGCCTTTGTTCTATCTCAGCAGGAACTGCTGGGCTCTAACTGGCTCCTGCTGGGTCACAGGAAGAAAAGACACTTAGAAAGTTGCTATAGAGTTTATTAAGTGTAAAAAGTATCCTATGAAAGCTATCTGAGGGGAAACATGGAAAGTCCTAAATGGGGAAGAAGAAAAGATTCTAACAAAGTAAAAATTCTAAAGGAGAAGAATTCTAGGCAGGGGGAAAGGAAAGGGCGACTGGGTCTTAACTAATTGATTCCTAACTCGCTAGCTACCTCAACTCTTTGTCTTCAGTATTTATATACCATTCAAAGTACATGATCACATGTTACAAAGTTCATCACAAGTTCACACCAAAATTCAAGTCATAAATTGAAATAGAAGTTTACAACACAAAATGTTTACATGAATATCCATTAGGAGTAATTATCTAACTAGACATTCATCACCTGTCTAGCTCCACAGGTTCGCAGAAAGTTTGAAACTATAAATTAGTGAAGTTTTGTATAGATAAACCCAGGCAATATTTTCTCTTCTGTCCTGGTACCTATAATAAATTGTGGATAACCTCTAATGACCTAGGTTAATGGTTTTATGACCTCTTGGAATGTGCTCTAAGCAGGAGAAGGTCTAGGGGCAATTAACTGATAACACTCAGGAGACTGGCAGAGTTTTCTTTGCAGTTTCGACTATGCCTGAGGGACTTAATAGCAGTCCCGATATAAAAAAGCTTAATAATCATTGATATAATTTTAGGAATTCTTATAGGATCATCATTAAGACTTAAGAAGTCATCTATTTGTCTATATAGTGCCACTACAAGACAGTACATCTTCGTGGGTCTGCAGAGATCTGCTACAAAGGGGTGTGTTATTGCTTAGTGATAGTAGCAAATGTCTGATAATAATAATAATAATGGGAAAAGCATATTAATAGCAGGAATCTTTCCTAAAATCACGTCCACCACAGCCTTGCTAATGGGGCACACTCGTCGCAGATTATATACTAATCCGAGGCAAGCATTTCAGGATGATCATCTGCTCATTATTAGCTTGTCCCATTATGGCTCCTGACAATGTAATAACATAAGATAACCAGTAATCAACTGTGTATCTCACAGTATATCTTGATTGTTATCGACATGCACATCATTTGATGCTCCATGCTTTTTTATGTTCCCATTAGTTACCATTTGGCACTTCATCTTGAAACATGCCATAAAAAGGAACTATCTAGAGATCATAGATAATATAATAGCAATGAGATGTATTTATAATAAAGCATTTCTGGTGTATGTATGTGTGTGTGATATCATTATAGATTTTATAGACCTTGAAAGAACAATTCTCAACTTCATATGGAAAAACAAAAACCAAGGATATCTAAAAATTTCCTGAATAATAGAAGAATGCCGAGAGGTATCACCAGCCCTTGACCTCAAGCATTACTACAGAACAATAGTGATTTAAAAAAAAAAAACCCTGAAGTATACTGGTACAAAAAGAGACATATTGGTCAATGAAATGCATTGAAGACCCAGAAATAAAAACACCTATGAAAAGATGAGTTTTGATAGAGAGTCCAAAATCATGCAATGGAAGAAAGAAAACATCTTCAACAAATAGTGCTGGTCTTACTGGAAGGAAAATAGAACTGTACTTATCATTCTGCACAAAACTCAAATCCAAGTGCATTAAGGACTCAATGTAATACTTGACACACTATATCACTTGGAAGAGAAAGTGGGAAATAGGCTTAAAAGCATTGGTACAAGAGACAATTTCCTAAACAGAATACCAATGACTCAGGTTCTAAGATCAACAGTTGTTAAATGGGACCTCATCAAACTCAAAATTTTCTGTAAGGCAAAACACATTGTCAATAGGACAAACCTTCAGCCCACAGAATGGGAAAGAATCTTCACCAACCCTATATCTGACAGAGGAAAAATATCCAAAGGAAAACTTAAACACCAACAACACAAATAACCCAATTTAAAAAGGGGCACAGAACTGAACAGACAATTCTCAAGAGGAATCGTTAATGGCTGAGAAGCACTTAAAGAAATGTTCAAAGCCCTCATTCATCAGAGAAATGCAAGTCAAAACAAATCTGAGATTCCATTTTACATGCATCAGAATGGCTAAGATCAAAAACTCAGCAGATAGCACATGCTGGCAAGGATGTGAAGCAAGAAGAACACTCCTCCATTGCTGGTGGGATTAGAAACATATACAACCACTCTGGAAATCAATTTGATGGTTTATCAAAAATCTCAAAATAGTTTTACCTCAACACCCAGCTCATGACATTTTATATTTAATGCTTTATGTTGATCAGATACCACTAATTGTATGTTGAACTTGCTTTAACTCATTGCACTGAAATGAATTATTTCTCCAAAGTATTCTTTAAAAAAAAAAACAGACTTAATTCATTTATTTTTCTTGTATAAAAACCCTTATGTGGTAGCCAGAGCTGGATCCTGGGTCCTCTGAACAGAGACTCTGGTGTGGGTCTTCACACGATGATCAGTGAATTCCTGATAAGGAGACTTGGTGAACACAGTGTCTTTCCAGAGTTCAGGGGTCAGGTAGTTAACTGTAGGTCTTGGAGATGGCATCAAAGGTAGGCTTGGCAAAGTTTCCCAGGGTGGCATTGCAGCCTCTGGCTGAAGTGTAGCAGTAATCTTTACCAGCCATCATCAGTTGCTTCTTGGGCACAGGAGCAGAGACAATGCCAGTGCCTCTGGAGGCAGGAATGAGATGCACCAGCAGAGAGCCACAGTGACCTGTCACCTTGCACAGAACAGTGTGGGGCTTGCCAATCTTGTTTCCCCAGTAATCTCTCTGTACAGGGATGATGGAGAGTTTCGCCAAGATGATGGCTCCTCAGACAGCAGTGACAACCCCCTTGGAGAACTTAACACAAGACCAACGTGACCACTGTAGTCCCCAATAGCCTTGAACCTGGTCCGTTGGCCAGCCTGAGTCTGCTTCTGCACTGGCTTGATTTTTAGAACCTCATCCTTTAGGGATGCATCCAGGAAAAAGTCAATGATCTCAGACTCCTTAATGGGCAGGGAGAACAAGTAGATCTCCTCCAAAGACTTGGTCTTCATGTCCTTAGCCAGGCAGCAGAGCTTGGTAACAGGTATTCACTCCTTGTCTTCAGCTTTACCTCCATGAGCCCCATGGCCTCACCTACAACCATTCCATCAACTACAACCTCGACCCCTAAGACCTCTCCCTAATCCTCCTGCACTGTCGTCATCTGTCATTTGGTGTTTTCCAGAAGAAGGAGAAGGAGAAGGAGAAGGAGAAGGAGAAGGAGAAGGAGAAGGAGAAGGAGAAGGAGAAGGAGAAGGAGAAGGAGAAGGAGAACGAGAAGGAGAAGGAGAAGGAGAAGAAGAAGAGGTTCCCCAAACTATTCTTAATGCAAAAACAATGATCAACTTTTTTTCTTAAAATAAATCATATAGGCAGATGAATTTGTTTGATAGTCAAAAATATTTGTGTTGCTTCCTTCTTACATATAAATTTGTGAAATTGCAGTAAGCACGTGTTCAAACTTCTTCAGTGCAGGTAATGTTGAGATGTAGATTACAAATTGGCTGTTATAATAAGTATTTTAGAAAGCTAACCATGTAAATATATCGACAAACACATTCAACATTGACTGCAGCAAGGCAGAAATACCATTTGCTCAATAATGAGTTCTGAAAGAGATCATATATTTGAACTAGGAGGATGCTGAGATTTGCATGTTAGACAAGGCAGACGTGAGTCTCTCAGTGTTTGGTGATATGATGTAATCAAGAAAGGTTCTTCAATTGAATTGGCAGCAGTACTTAACAAGTGCTGGAGACCGCAGGAAATATAATGTGAGTTGTGAATGGGATTCAAAAAAGGGCATGTGGCCAACTTTACAGAATTGTAAGAGATACCTGACAAGAGTCATGTACCCCTTAAAAATTTACCATCCTACTATTAGGCCTATGCCTTCTGACAGGGCAGAGTATCAGCATGTTTTCTTCTCTGAAGAATCCACAGTCTGTTAGTCTGAAGGCCTCCTAGGAGGTCTGCTACAGCCAGCAACACAGGTAAGAGAACCTCCCAAATAACTGCAGCAGCTGGGAACACTGAGGAGCCCAGCAGACTTGAGAAAGAACCTTATAACAATCCACTGTGTAAACTCCACCCACTTCAAATTCTGCACTTTCCAGGTCAGTTGATCAGCATGACTGGTTCTCCTAATACCCCATAGTCTGAAGGCCTCCCAGGAGTTCTGATACAACCAATGAAACAGGAGATCTGAAGCAACTCAGGGACACAGGAGGCAGGCTACAGACACCCAGCCCAGTTAATGCCAAAGATTGCCAGATGGTGAGAGTCAAGTGTAAGACCATAAACAGCAGAAGCTAATATACTCTGGCACCATCAGAACACAGTTCTTTCACCACATCAAGCTCTGGATGCACCAACACACTTGAAAATCAGGATGTTGACCTAAAATCCTATCTCATGAAAATAATAGAGTCTTTTAAGGAGCATATAAATGACTCACTGAAAGAAATACAAGAAAACAAGTAGGAACCGTTAAAGAGAAAAGCAATAAATCTCTTTAAGAAACAAAGGAAAACACAATCAAACAGATGAAGGAATTAAACAAAATGGTCCTAGACCCTTAAAAGAAAATAGAAACAATAACAAAAACACAATTGTAGGTAACTCTGGAAATGGAGTGCCTAGTAAAGACATTAGAAACTACAGACACAAGCATCAACAAGAGAATACAAGAGATATAAGAGAGAATCTCTGGCATAGAAAATACCTAGGTAGATATCAACACAAATCCCAAAGGAAATTCAAAACAGAAAACAACTCTAAACCCAAATCATCCAAGAAATCACAACACAATAAAAAGATAAACCCTAAGAAAAAATAGGAATAGAAGAGAAGGAAGACTCCTAGCTCAAATGACATGAAAACATCTTTAACCAAATCATAGGAGACAATTTTTCCAATATAGAGATGGCCATAAATGTACAAGAAACATATAGAACACCAAAGTGATTAGACCAGTACAGAAAATCGTTGTGTCATATGATAATTAAAACACTAAATGCACAGAACCAAGAAATACTAAAAACTGTAAGAGAAAAAGGACAACTAACATATAAAGGCAGACCTATGAGAATTACACCAGACTTCTCACCAGAGATTCTAAAATCCAGAAGAGCCTGGACAGAGGCAATGCAGAAACTAAGAGTACACAAATGCCCATCCAGGTTACAATACACAGTAAAACTCTCAATCATCATAAATGGAGAAAACAAAATATTCCCTGACAAAACCAAATTTAAATGATATACGTATCTACCAGTCCAGCACTACAGAATATTCTAGAAAGAAAACTCCAACAAGAGGAGGGTACATACACCAAAAAAAAAAAAAATCAAGATATTAATCATCTCACAACAAAACCAAAAGGAGAGAATCACATACAACAAACATAACAGGAACTAACAACCATCTGTCTCTATTATCTCTAAATATCAACCGACACAGTTCCCTAATCAAAAGACCAGATACACAGGCAGGATTCAGCATTTTGCTGTATACAAGAAACACACCTCAATGACAAAGACAGTCACTACCTCTAAGGTAAAGGCTCAAAAAAGGATTACTAAGCAAATGGTACAAAGAAACAAGCTGGAGTTGCCATCTTAGTATCCAATAAAATGGAGTTTCAAGCAAAAGATATCAAGTGAGATGGAGAAGGACACTTCATATACATCAGAGGAAAATCTAAAGTCTCAGTTCAAAACATCTATGCCCCATATGCAAGTGCACCTTCATTCATTAAAAAACAACAACAACAACAACAACAACAACAACAAAACAACTTTACTAAAGCTCAACATTCACTTTGATCCCCATTACAATAATAGTGGAAGACTTCATTACCCCACTCTCACCAATGAACAGGTTATTGATTCAGAAACCAAACACAGACACAGAGAAACTTGTAGAGGCTATGAAGCAAATGAATTTAAAAGATATCTACAGAACATCTCTCCCCAAAACCAAAGAATGCACCTGCTTTTCAACACCTCACAGTATCTTTTTCAAAATTGACCATATGATCGGTCACCAAACAAGCCTCCAGAGAACAAGCATATTGAAATATTCCGATGCATCCTATCAGATTACCATGAAGTAAGGCTAGACTTCAATACAGCAAAAACAAACAAACAAACAAACAAATGCGCACATCCATGGAAACTGAACAACTTCGCTCAATGATAACTTGGTCAGGGAAGGGATAAAGAAAGAAAGTAAAGATTTTTTAGAATTAAATGAAAATGAGAGCACAGCATACTCAAACTTATGGGATACAAGGAAAGCAGTGTTAACAGGAAAATCCATAACAATAAATACCCCTATAATGAAATTGGAGAGATTTATCTCTAACAACTTAACAGCACACATAAAAACCCTAGAACATAAAGAAGCAAGCACAACCCAAAGGAGTAGAAGGCAGGAAATAGTCAAACGCAGGGCAGAAATCAACCAAGTAGAAGCAAAGCAAATAATACAAGAAATCAACAAAACCAGAAACTTGTGCTTTGAGAAAATCAACAAGATATATAATCCCTGAGCCAAACTAACTAAAGGTCAGAGAGACAGTATTCAAATTTCCCAAATCAGAAATGAAAAGGAAGACATAACAACAAAAACTGGGGAAATTTGAAAAAAGTCATCAGATCCTACTACCAAAGCCTAGACTCATCAAGACCAGACAATCTAAAGAAATAGACGATTTTCTAGATATATACCAGGTATCAAACTTAAATTAAGAGTAGGTAAGTTATCTACACAGGCCTATATCCCTGAAGAAAATAGAAGAAATCATTAAAAACTTCCCAACCATAAAAAGCCCAGGACCAAATGACTTAAGTGCAGAATTCTTCCAGACCTACAAAGAAAATTTAATACTAATAACACTCATCAGATTATTACATAACAGAAACAGAAGGAGCACTACTGAATTCATTCCATAAAGACACGACTACTCTGATACTAAACCACACAGAGAGCCTACAAAAAAGAGAATGTGACCAATTTCACTTATGAATATAAATGTAAAAGTATTCAATAAAATTCTAGCAAACTGAATAAAAGAATATCAATGTGATCATTCACCAAGATCGAGTAGGTTTGACCCTCTAGAATGTACTAGATACCAGGAAAAGTTGAGAGAATCTCAAGGCTCAAAAGGAGGGACCATTGATGTAATGCCCAACAGTGGTGAGAGGGATCTTGTGGAATCCACCTCCAGTGGAGTCAACAATCCAACAGGGCGTCAAGTGGAGGGCAGGGCTTGCCATCCCACATTCAAAATCTCTGACCCAGAATTGTTCCTGTCTAATAGAACTATAGAGCCAAAAAAAGGAAAGAAAAAAAAAAAGACTGACAGAAAGTACATCTAGTGACTGGCCCAAATTGGGACCCATCTCAAGGGGAGGCTCCAAGGCCTGACACTATTACTGATTCTATGGTGTGCTCACTGTCAGGAGTCTAGCATGGCTGCCCTCTGTGAAGCCCAACAAACAGCTGACTGAGACAGAAGCAGATACTTACACCCAACCGATGGTCTGAAGTCAGGGACCCCTGTGATTGAATTAGTGTAAGGTTTAAAGAAATTGAGGAGGAGGGTGATCACATAGGAAGACCAGCAGTCTCAACAAACACGGACCCTAAAATCTCTCAAACTCTGAACCACTAATCAGGCAGCATACAATAGTTAGTCTGAGGCCCCCAACAAATATAAAGCAGAGGACTGCCTGGTCTGGGCTCAGTGAGAGAAGACATACCTAATCCTTGAGAGATTGAGGCCCCATGGAATGGAGAGGCCTGGTGAGATGTTGTGATATATGGAGGAATTTGGCAACATCCTCTTGGAGAACAGGGAAGAGGTGTTGGATGAGAAACTCTTGGAGGGCAGAATGAGGGGAAATAACTACCGGACTGTTTTAAAAAAGGCTGAAGATAATTTCACAATAAAAGAAATTTTCCATCCTGGTTGTTTGAACTATATCTTTTAAATTCCCATAGAAACACCCCATTAATCTTGCCACAATCTAAATTGGCTATAATCCTACCCAATGAAAATAATTTATCTTGATTACATAAAAAGAAAGTGCTTTCCTCTTTTTCTGCAAAACATTCTGGCCGCCATGTAAAAGAACAACACCTGATGTTACCATGGTTAAAATCTTATATTATCCTTAGACATTCTTTATGAAACAAAAGAGAAATGATTCAGTTGTCACTAATATAGAGCATTACCCACTCACGTGACCTTTCCATTTGAAAGTTAGCCAAGCAGAGAAGTAAGGAAACACTGAACTCCGTGGAGACATAGGAAGTTAGCTGTCCCTGAGTTCTGTATAACTTGTATGAAGATCCTAGTCCCCATGACCATTCTACATTAGTGTTAACCCATGGAGAGAATAACATTGTCATGATGTTCAGTCTGTAGTCAATAAGAGAAATTTCCCCAATTTGGCTTAACACACTTATGTCATGCTTCCACTTCTACATTTTAAATGCTTCCATTCATAACTTCTTTAGTTCTATTATTGTGAAAGAAAAACCCTTAAGACACTCTTACTATTTAAGAGCAAGAAGTGTAGCAGTCACACCTGTTTTACTAGATTGTGGTCACTGATATTTGCTTCCAGAATTAACTTTTTTTGTTTAAATGTGAAATATCCTCCAGAGTTCATGTGGTTCAATGATCATGGATCTCAAGCTGACAGTGTTGTTATGCAATTGTGTGACCTACAAGAAATGGAGCCTCCTTTGACTAATGGACTGCTGTCATTACTCATTTTTATAGCCATTGTACATTTGTATTCCATCTCTGTTTCTTTACCTCAGACCCATATATCAAGCTAGATTCACAAGACTATCTCCAAATCTTTTTAACATAATTGAATATTTCTCCAGCACATATATACTGCTAGAATATACTTTCCATTCACTTTATGGCATGTTACCAGTTACTGTCAAAAGACAATAATCAACAAACAACATTTTCATGTTCCCTTGTAGCAGAGTACCAGATTCTAATGGCCTTGGTGAAGACCAGACAACATGGTTCCTGCCCTGGATACAGGGCTAGTGGATGTGGCCCTCCAGGAGTGCCAATAGGTGACTTAGGCATAAGGCTTGTTTGTATAAAAAATGTACATATTCCTTTAAGGAATATCCTCCCTGCTATCATTAATGACTTCCTGCTCATCTGAGGCAGCACAAGTCCAGGAACCAAAGGTGTGGCTAATGTCTCAAAAAAATGTAAATGCTGGGACCTTCATGACAGCATTAAGGCTGTGGGGGAAAAAAAACACTAAAAACTTGGGTTCCAAATATGTAATTCCTGAAAAAGTAGTGATGCAATTTGAATTATGAGGGGCTTCACAAAACTAAAGAAAAGAAAGCAAGTGTGATGTGAGCCAACTTGTCAGACAGATACTAAAGAAGGAGCTAGGAAATAAGGAGACTTCAGGAGTTTTGATCACAAGAGATTCATTCAACCCACCTAAGTTTTTGTTGTTCTAATTGTTATTTATGCTTACAAAGGCAAACACATTCCTGAGTTGAGGATCAACCTTGGACAGGGCTAGGTTAACCCTGGATGTTTTAGAAACGGTAATCTTAGAGCTGGGTCCCACCCACCTAGTTTAGCCACTGTGGTTTTCAGAGGCCTTGCAGGTCTCTCCATTCTTTTGCAGTGTTTAAAGAAAATGTGTACTTGCTGTCTTCTAAGAATTAAGGGCCTGTGGTCTCAGGATGTCCATTCTTAAGATAATCAAAAGGAAAATTGGAGTAAATGACTGGATTAATGGGTAAAATAAAAGACTGGGTGTATGATCTCCAGGAGAAGACCTATCCAGAGAATTTTTTAAAATATCAAGAGAGAATCACTTGCAGAAAAGTCTCAAGGGCCGGGTGGTGGTGGTGCATGCCTTTAATCCCAGCACTTGGGAGGCAGAGGCAGGTGGATTTCTGAGTTTGAAGCAAACCTGGTCTACAGAGTGAGTTCCAGGACAGCCAAGACTACCAAGACTACACAGAGAAATGCTGTCTCAAAAAAACAACAACAAAAAAAAAACCCAAAAAACAAATAAAAACAAAAAAAGAAGTATCAAGGAGCTGTTGAAAGATCTCCAGAGAGGTACAAGATAATCCTAATACCCAGTCCATCATTTTGTCAACTAACCAGGACCTCTGTCATCTCTCCTAACTAAAACACTTAGTTTTGAGCCTGGCTATTTTTCTTGGCTTTAGAATGAATGTCAGCTGAAAACCATCCACTCAGATCTTTTCTCTCAAAGTAAATAGCCAGGATTGGCTATGAGACTATAGGTCTTCAACCCCATCAGAAATCCAGAATGACTGAGTTAACTGAAATTATGGGAAGCACAAAGCATAGCTTCTAAAACTTAGACAATTTATAGAGACCGCTGAACACCTGGACAGCCCCTATACTACCGAACGTTGGAGCATCAAATCTTCAGCCTTCTGGCCCAGAATCATCTGATAGACCTTAGCGCTGCAGAGTTATTAAGGGCTGATTACTCTGTCTAGGCAGATATAATCAGTCGACTATTCTGCAAGTGTACCTCACTGGTACAAATAGGAATAATTATGCTCTAATTGTATTTTGAGAGAAAAGTGTTATTTTAACAGGAAGGGTGATATGTAGGAGGAGCTAAGGGGGAAGGAGCACCAAGAGGAAGAGATAGAGTAAGGAGAGGAGAAGATGAAAGAGAGGAGAAGCAAGGTGATGAGAGAGAGAAAGAGAGAGAAAGAGAGAGGGGGGCATGGAGGCAGATGTTCACGTGTCTCCACCAGTCAAAGACAGTTTATATATCTAGGTTGGGCATTGTGTTACACTTTTGATTGAGCATTATAAAACTTATAAAACCTTTGATTGACATTTTAAAAAAATGTATAAAAGCAAAAAGGAAAAGGGGGCATTGGATAGGGGTTTTTCTCTAGGGAGGGGAAATGGGGAAAGGGGATGGCATCTGAAATGTAAATAAAATATAAAATAAAATAAAATAAATAAAATAAAAAGTATGTGTCAGGCATCCTCAGAATATTGATCCTACATTGATTACAGCACAAAAAATACACAATCCCTTTTCTGTGTAAATCTGACATTTATTACATTCATATGCATTATATATATTATTTAATGTATAAAACAGTCTAAATCATCCTCATTGTACACACCTAGGAATAAATTATTTTAATACCTTTTAAAAAAAAAAAAAAGAAAGAAAGATCTCCAGAGAAGGCAGATCAGACAAAACACATACAGAACAGAATGAAAGAAGGGTAGAAAACTGTTTCCAGCAGAGCATAGGTTGTCACCTTGTACTGATGATTTAATTGCCAATCCTTTATTTCCAGTGATCCCAGACACCCCTCCTCTCAGAACACTCCTTGTGGCAGGCTTGGATCTTGTCAACAAAGGTACAATTTTATATCACTAATTTTCAATGTAT
Organism: Rhabdomys pumilio; assembly: GCA_030674055.1. NCBI lineage: Eukaryota > Metazoa > Chordata > Mammalia > Rodentia > Muridae > Rhabdomys > Rhabdomys pumilio. Next base: position 235,376,962 of record JANHMN010000002.1, read on the forward strand.
ACCAGGACTTATAGAAAATATCTCTTCTATGTAAACATCCAAAGCAATGACAGGTACTAGCCTCTACCCAACTATTTTGATTCATGGTTCTTTTTTTTGTTTGTTTGTTTTGGTTTTTTTTTTTTTGGTATTTTTTTGTTTTTTCAAGACAAGGTTTCTCTGTGTAGCCCTGGCTGTCCTGGAACTCACTCTGTAGACCAGGCTTGGCCTCGAACTCAGAAATCCACCTGCCTCTGCCTCCCAAGTGCTGGGATTAAAGGCGTGTGCCACCACTGCCCGACTTGATTCATGGTTCTTATGGAAGTCTAGTTACAGACCATGGTAATCAGCCATGTGAGAGCTAGGAAAAGTAAGGTGTTCGAGCAATACTCTTAAGAAGAGAATGATCCCTGTATGACCACTAACACACTTACAATTAAATAAAAGAGAATACAGTACAAAAGATATTAGAGGTCCAAGGACCAGTTTTGAGGAAAACTGCAAGAAGGTAATGGAGTTTGCTGAAAAGAAGCTATGTGTGCTTCAGGTGACAGAGCTGGAGAAATGGGGAAACCTAAGACCTTGTGGTTAAGGCCATTTCATCATAATCTCAAGATGCTGAACAAGGAGCTATAAGTGATCTTGTTTTCCATGTTAAATTTGATCTTATTTGGTCTGTTCATTCTTTCCTATAATCTGATTCTTTTTTCTAGCATTGTTTCTTTTGTGACATTGTGTGCAGGAAACAGCAGTCTCTCTTAAGGATATGGAAAAGTGTGGTCAGATAAAAAGTAGTTTTCAGTTTTGAAGAAACATGTGATAGTTAAATGAGAATGGCTCCCCTAGACTCATATGCTTGAATACTTGATTTTTAGTTTGTGAAACTGTTTGGGAAGGAGCACAGGTGTGTCCTTTTTGAAAGTTGTGTCACATGGGTGCATTTTCAGGTTTTAACATCTTCTGACCATGCCCACTTTGCTAGCTACCTTTTGTCTGAGGTTCAAAATCTGAGTTCTCAGCTCTACCTGGTGCCATGTGTTTCTGTTGCCAGTATTGGACTCTAATGCTTTGGAATTTTTAAGCCCAAACTGATGCCTGTAATTATAATTTGCATTGTCCATGGTGTGTTTTATGATACCAATAGAAGGGTAATTATATAGAAGTGTTCTGTGGAAGATCAGAGCACAGAAAATCATCCCTTCCAATGATAGAAACCAGGGAGGTATATTTTTCAAACTATCTGTAGAGCAGTCATGATCTGTCCCATGCCTTTGAAATTAGGACTGATCCCAAGATTGACAACTATAAACTTCCCTAAAAAAGCAACCCCTTCAAGAACATTCTTCTTTACTTATAACCCAACCAATACCAAATAATGTGTCAGATCCATCTTGTATTGAAGACTCTAGTGATAGGAATGGAGGCCCAAAAGCACAGGATTCAGTAAGTGTAAATTATACTTTATTTAGTCAATCAAGTTCAACTGGCATTCTAAATGAGACCCTGTCTCAAAACAACAAGAAAAGATAAACAATTAAAATAATATTTTTTAAGGGTCAGTTAAGGACTATTTTTTTCTTCCTGCCCCAAGTTAATCCTAGAGATAAAAGTTGATTAATTTCTATATTGTTCAGTATTGTCTTTTCTCTAATCATGTACCAAGTTAAAGGACAACTTGTCACTTTAACTTGTTTTTCCTCTATGCTGTTGAAATTTACACAGTGTAAATTGTTTCTTCTTTTTGTGATATGTTTTTAGAATTGCAGATTTTAATTGTATTATTAACTGCAAAGCAATTCCAGTTTTCAATAATTATAATATATTTTAGCCTTGAGATTGACTACAAAAAGTTTTTCTGTTTTTATTCAGAGCAGATTAGCTCTCCTAATTCAGAGGAGACGGCAACATTGGCCTGGAAATAAAGTAAATTCTTACTTCACATCATTTAGGTTGTTGATTCCTGTTTCTTGACAGTAGTAGTATCTACCCTTTAAAAAAAATAGGTGTATTTGAGATGGGTTATATTATGGATTGACTGTGTAGACCACTGTGGCCTCAAATCCATGGATGAACTTGTTTCTAAACTGCTGGGATTGACAGTACATGCTGTCATACTTGGCAATATTCATTTTGAAAATGATTGTGAGGCACTGGTACTAAAGACTTGAAATGATTTTAAGAATTATTGTGTTGTCTCAATTCTCCTGTGTTCTCTTTACCTATGTTATTAATTCTCATTTTCTCTCTCTCTCTCTGTCTCTCTGTCTCTGTCTCTCTCTCTCTCTCTCTCTCTCTCTCTCTCTCTCTAGCTGTTATTTTATTTGTATGGTTGTTTTAACTCTGCATTTTTTGTTTCCTGTCCATGCCTGATGCCCACAAAGGCCAGGACAGCCAGTAAGACCACCGTGTCTGTCATGTGTTTCCTGATCTGTTCTGAGGCTGTCTCATAACCCCAGGTGGAACACACTTGCAGGTTACCTGAAGCCACAGAACAAAATCTTGTTTCCAGAAATCTCTCTTTAATTGTTACTATTCTGGGCACCCGTCCACTTGTGGGACACATTGGTAACTCCTATGTAAGCTGATTTATGGGCTATGCAAGCTATCTAGCTTGATTCTAGAAGAGAGATAGAGAAGTGCTTCCTGAGTGCTGTGGTTGCAGTTCAGGTAAGCTCCAAATTTGCAAAGCAGTGAACCCAGGGACACTGCCCACAAAGGGAAGCAGTAGGCTGTTGAGCAGCAGGGATCTTGAATCTTAAATCCTCCCGGGGGCTTGGCAGGAGGACACATTTAGGCTACTGGAGAATAGGCACTAGTGCTACTGAACTGCAAATCTCTAGATCTGGAAAAGGACTGGCACAGGTTTTAACACCTATGCTGTGTCTCTTCAGCACACTCCAACCCTAAGGGTGGTGATCATGTCATTCAAGTCTCTCTAGCCAATCAGAATCTCCACACGGAGCTGCTAATCAGAAGAGGAGGCAGCTTTCAAGCTTACAACTTCCTCTCTGTATTTCAGTAGACTTGTGTGTTTCTGTGTGAAATATTTGAGAGCCTCTACTGGGTGATGTGCAGGGAGCTTGGCAAAGTCAGAACTCCAGACAAGGTAAGTGCAAGGTCATCTCCCACAGAGGGGAGGAGCAAGCAGCTTAGCAAAAAATGCATGTGTAATGGGTCTTCAGAGCAGCTGGATGGAAAGAAGCAGGCAGCTGCACATGGTCTCCTGTGAGGTCCTAGTGGTTTAGGCCCTAGGTGTCCTGTGGACCTAGTCTCTCCTTGGACCTGGCTGTGGCCTCTGAATAACTTTAGTCTGAGGGCTGCATCTGCATGAAACTTTTGCAGGAGGGGTTTGTGTATAGAGCTATACTTGGTAGGATGATAAATCTGAGGCCCCTGGTTCCCCTTTTATCTTTTCTAAGTTCTGTTCTTAGCATTTAACATGTAGGTGTAAGATCCATTTGGAGTTGATTTTGTGGAGGCTGTAAAAGGCATTTCATGTGTTGGGTAACACTCCAATATTGAGCTGCAATTTATAGGAACAGAATTGGTGATGTTAAGGATTTTCAATGCTTAGAAAATATTAAGTGACACTAAGTAGAATATAGCTGAGGTAGGTCTTCCTGCAAAACACCCGACAGGTATGTAGTATTCTAAGCAGTCTTGTTAAAGATTAGGATAGTAGTATGCATGTTTGTTTACCAGGATTCTCAGATATTTGTCTTCAAATCATAACAAAGAGGACAAATCTGGTTTACAATGAGCCACTGGGCTCATCCTGATATCAATGAGCAGGTCCCTGACAAGCTGCTCGATATGGCCTTCTAGAGTCACAACAAACATCAAGGCCTGGTGTGCCTTAAAGATCCTGTTTTCTTTGAAAAAACATAGTTTTGCAACAAGGACGGGACTCCACATGGTAACAGCACTTTGAAAGGAAAATTACTGTTGTGTTGAGGGCTCATCCACTCAAATAGTGTTTCATCCAAAACTATGGAGAATTACTTCTTTTTGTTTTTTGTTTTTTGTTTTTTGTTTTTTGTTTTTTGTTTTTT
>JANHMN010000002.1:235385752-235399955 GCA_030674055.1 Rhabdomys pumilio
CTCTCTCTCTCTCTCTCTCTCTCTCTCTCTCTCTCTCTCTCTCTCTCATAAAAAGATAAATCTAGCTGTTATTTTACTTGTATGGTTGTTTTACCTCTGCTTTTTTGTTTCCTATTCCAGTATGATAACCACAAAGTCCAGGACAGCCAGGAAGGCCAGCGTGTCTGTTATGTGTTTCCTGCTCTGTTCTGAACCTTGTCTCATAATCATCAGGTGGTACATACGGTTTACCTGAACCCAGCCTGAAGCGACAGAACAAAAGCTTGTTTCCGAAAATCTCTCTTTAATTGTTAATATTCTGGGCACCAGTCCACTTGTGGAACAAATTGGAGACCCCGATGTAAGCTGATTTTGGGGCTATCCAAGCTATCTAGCTTGATTCTAGGAGGTAGAAGGAGAATTGTATTCTGAGTGCCATGGTTGGAGTTCAGGCAAGCTCTAAATTTGCAAAGCAATGAACACAAGGTCACTGCCTATAATGGTAAGTGACAGGCAATTGACCAGCAGGGACCTGGAACCTTAGCTCCTCCCCCGGGATTGGCTGGAGGACACACAGGTTGGCTATTGGAGCAGAGAGACTAGTGCAAATCTCTAGATCTGGAAAAGGATTGGCCCAGGTTGGAACCACTAGGCTGTGTTCATTCAGTACACTCTAACCCTAGGGGTGGAGATCATATCACTCAAGACGGTCTAGCCAATCAGAATCTCCACACAGCTGCCAGTCAGAAGAGGAGGCGGTTCTTACAGGTAGCAACCCTAAACTTCCTCTCTCTATCTCAGCAGAGGACTTGTGTGTCTCCCTGTGATGTGTTTTGAGAGCCTCTGCTTGGTGATTTGAGGGGAGCTCTGCAAGCTCAGAACTCCAGACATGGTAAGTGCAAGGTCATCTCCCACAGAGGAGAGGAGCAAGCAGCTTAGCAAAATATGCATGTGCAGTGGGTCTTCCCAGCGGCCAGATGGTAAGAAGCAGGCAGCCAGATGTGGCCACCTGTGAGGTCGTTGTGGACCTAGTATCTCCTTGGACCTGGCTGTGGCCGGTGAATAACTTTATTATGGGGCTGCATCTGCACAAAACATGTGCAGGAGGGGCTTTTGTGTAGAACTATACTTGGCAGGATGACAAACCTGATGGCACAAGAAAAAGCATAGTTTTGCCACAGGAGCAGGGCTGCACATGATGACAGCTCTTTAAGAGGAAAATTACTGTAGTGTTGAGGGCTGGTCCACTCAAATAAGGTTGATCCTAATGTATGAAGAATTGCATTTCTTATTCCTAATTTCCAGACAATTTAAAGGCCTGGAGTCTTAAGCATTAGGAGCTTTACTTAAGATGGTGGTGTACTGAATAGAAAACAGTGCTCTTCCTCTTAAACCAGGGTTAGGGTTAAAAGAGGTGGTAATTGTTTGCTAGGGCTGTGGGGGAAGAGAAGCTTCAGATCCTGATATTCCACCTATCTCCACTAGATGGCAATATGGTCATCAGTCCCAAGTGCACTGTGGTCTTGGTCAGTAATGTTTTTGGATACTTGGTGTTCCCTTCTGCACCACTGTTTTATTAGACTTCTCCTGATTTTGTCCCATTGTATGACAGTTTCTGCTGATTTCATAGACGTCTCCATTTCTATCCACTTATCCCCTGTAAGTAGTACACAAGATGCTACTCCTAAGAAGCTTACTTGACATAGACAGAGCTTGTCTACTATCTCCCCACCAGAGCTGTTATACATCTGTGAGAATTGGTTCTTCGGTAGCAGATAGTGAGATGGGTCTTTAAACAGACTGCTTAGTCTTCTGGAGGACTGGCCTATGGTTGAGTAGGGGGTTTCTGCCCATAGTTCAGAGCTCAGACACAGAGATGGGGCAAAAAGAGAAGGGAAGATGGAAATGGTCTTTTGCATCTACAGGAGACATGGACATGTGAGAGGAAACTGCAGTCTTAAGGGCATCCTTGTGTACTGGGTCTTAGGGAACAGAAAGTGAGGAAGGTCTGGCAGGATGCTGCATGGTTCCATACCCAACATCGTAATACAGAGGCATCAGGTTCCCAGAGATCATTTATTTGCTTCTACATTTATTTAAATTTTTGTTTTTCTTTAATTGTGAAAGACTGTTTGATCATTCCATAAAAAGTTCCATGTGGATGGGCAGGCCAGTCAGCAACTATTCCTTTTGAAGTACACATTTACACTGTTGTTGGAACCATTCTTTCTTATGTACATACATATACTGGAAATTTAGGACATAGTGACCTATGATGACGTGCATGTGAACTTCACTCCAGAAAGAGTGGGCTTTGCTGGATCCTTCTCAGAAGAGGCTCTACAAAGATGTGATGTTGGAGACCTATAGGAATCTCGCAGCTATAGGTAATACAGTGATTTTTTTTTGACTTTGTAATTTCAGTTGAGAATGAGGAAGAATGAGGTGAATAAATCAGAGATGGTTCTAAAGTTCACTCAAGTTAGTAACTTAAATGTTGCCTATTTTCCAATAATGTAACCTACTGTCTCTGGTACCATATTTTAGGCTATGTTTGGGAAGACCATGCTATTGGTGAACATTTTCCAAGTTCTAGAAGACATGGAAGGTAATTTTCATGTGCAAGTGGATAAGATAATGCCTATGATTAAAGTTTAATATGTGCTACAGTTGTAAAGAAAAACAATAGGGTAGAATATGCACGGCTTTAAGTTATAGATGATTATTAAATCTCACAAAACCATGTATGTTGGCAAGTGTCCAGTTTGTGTTTGCAAGCTGTTCCTTTAAGTTCAAAAACATGGAAACAAGCACTTAACAGATATGTTGCTATTTGAATCAAGCCTGGTAGAGCCATGCTGTAGAACTGCCTGTCTGTTCAGTCTCATATCACTTAGCAAAAGGGAAATGTATTGATTAGGTGATATGTGTATGTCTAAAAACTTGTCATGAGCAAATAATCCATAGTAACTTTGTACATAATGGTATACTGGTAATATCATTGCTAAATTTAGTGAGATAGACAGTTCATGAGATTCAACAATGGTTTTGTGGAGAAACCTTAATCCCTATACCACATCTTTTTGAGGAAAAAAAGGCAAACTGTGAGAATGTAATGTGGAATCCTTTCACTTGTTATTCTACTTTTAATAGGGATGTCATAGGTCACTAAGGATACAAGCCATATAAACATAGGGAAACTGAAAGAAGCAACATACCTTTCTTTTTTCCAAAACAATTAGCAGATATTCAGTACACCCCACTTTGAGTAAACATGCTAAATGTGCTTTAAGTTTATAAATTAGTTTTCTAACATTATTGGGGACATTTACCAACTCAAATGGTTGAAAATCTTTCTGAGAATTAGGGAAGTAGAATTTTTTTTTCTGTTTGCATTTTTTCATGTTCCTAATGTAGTGCTACACACATGATGTAAAAATTTAGGAATGCAATCAGTTTGCCAAAGCTCTGAGTTTTTCCTGTTCTTTTTAAATATGTGAATAGTCTCATATACAAAATATACTACAAATGGGAGTCAGGTAATCAATACTCTTCTCATTCAATGCATCTTTAAAAATGTAAAACAACCCTTGATAAAGGAGAACACCTTTGAATGTAAACAAAGTGATATTATGTTAGGGTCAGATTGCTCGTGACAATTAAACCAAATTATATTTGAATTCATCCAGATAAAAATACTCATCAATATAATCAATGTGAGAAAGCTTTCACATGTGCCAATTGTATTTGCAGGCATGAAGGAAGCTGTACTAGAGAGCAAGCCTCTGCATTTATTCAATGTGATAAAGCTTTTGCATATCAGAGTCATAGTCAAAGGCATGAAAGAATACATAGTGGAGAGAAACCCTATGAATGTAACCAATGTGGTAAAGCCTTTGTATGAAGCAGTCATCTCCAAATACATAAGTGAACACACACATGAGAGAAATTTTATGAATGTATCTACTGTGGTAAAGCCTTTGCAGGAAGGTATCACCTCCAAAGACATAAACAAACACATACAGCAGAGAAACCCTTTGAATGTAACCAGTGTGGGAAAGTGTATATATGAAGCAGTCATCTCCGAATACATAAACAAACACATACAGGAGAGAAACCCAATGAATGTAATCATTTTGGTAAATCATTTGCAGGAAGGAGTGGTCTTGAATATCATAAAAGAACACACACAGGAGAGAAACCCTATGAATGTAGCCAATGTTGTAAACCCTTTGCAGAAAGAAGTAATCTCCAAAGACATAAACAAATACATAAAAGAGAGAAACCTTTGTAATGTATCCAATGTGGTAAAGCCTTTGTACAGAGCAGTCATCTCAAAAAAATATAAGCAAACACATACAGGAGAGAAACTCTATGAATGTAACCAATGTGGTAAAACCTTTGCAGGAAGGAGGAATCTCCAAAGACAAAAACAAATACATACAAGAGAGAAATCCTATAAATGTATCCTATGTAGTAAAACCTTTACTGGAAGCAGTGGTCTCGAATATCATAAAAGAACACATACAGGAGAGAAACGCTATGAATGTAACCAATGTGGTAAAGCCTTTTTAGGAAGTGATATTCTTTGAATACATAAATGAACAAATACAGGGGAGAAACCCTATGAATGTAACCAATGTGGTAAAGACTCTGGAGGAAGGAGTGACCTACAAAGACATAAACAAACACATACAGGAGAGAAACCCTAGGAATGTAAACAGTGTGGTAAAGGCTTTGTAAGAAGCAGTCGTCTCCAAAATGATAAGTGAACATGTACAGGAGAAAAACCCTATGAATGTAACCAATGAGGTAAAACCTTTGCACAAAGCAGTGCCCTCCAATGTCATAAAAGAACACATACAAGGGACAAACCTTGTAAATGTAACCAATGAGGTAAAGACTTTGCAAGAAGGAGTAATCTCCAAAGACATAAACAAACACATACAGGAGAATGTAACCAATTCTTATGAATGTAACCAATGTAGTAAAACTTTTTCACTAATCAGTAGTCATTATATACATTAAAAAAAAAACAACACATAGCTGAGAGAAACGCTTTGACCAATTCAACAATGGTTTTGTGGAGAAACCTTTGTGGTAAAGGTTTTTCACAAAGCGGTGGTCAACAACATAATAAAAGAACACATATAGGATAGGAATTTTTGAATGTGAGCAACGTGGTTTTAAACGTTTTTCACAAAGCAGTGTCCTCCAAATACATATATACAAATACAAAGGACCATATACAGGAGATAATCCCTATGGATATCATCAATGTTCTGAAGCCCTTCTACATCCCAATCATCTTCAGATACATAAAAGAACAAGTACTGGAGAGGAATCCTCTGAATATAACTAATGTTGTAAAGCCTTTGCACAAAAGATTTATCTCCTAGCACATCAAAGAATTCACACTGGAGACAAACTCTATGAATATAAGCAATGTGGTAAACCTTTTACAAGTCACATTACTCTCCAAGTAAATAAAAGAAGATACACTTAATAGAAACCCTATGAATGTTATCTATAAGATAAAGCCCTTGTACACTGTGATCATCTTGAAATACATAAAAGAAGATATACAGGTGAGAAACCTTGCAAATGTAAACAATGTATCATTTGTCAGTCATATTCAAGACACAAAAGAAACCATAATGTAGAGAAATCCTGTGAGTGTATTTAATATGATAAAGCCTTCGCACATTTCTATAGTCCTGATCACCATGAAACAATATATACTCTGGAGAAATTTTATGAATACATTTAATATTGTGATGCCTTTTCAAATTTCCCAAGTCTTCATCATCATGAAAGAGAAACCCTATAGAGCTGCCATCCTACAGTTAAAAACACTGACCCACAATTATTCCTGTCTGAAAGAACTGCAGGAACAAAAATGGAGAAGAGCCTGAGCAAATGAGGTCCAGTGAGATGCCCAAATTGAGATCCATCTCAGTGGGAGGCACCAAGGTCTGACACTATTGCTGATGCTATAATGTGCTTACAAACAGAAGTCTGTCATGACTCACTTCCAAGAGCCCAAATAAGCAGTTAAAAAATGTTTCTACTAAATCAATGGACAAAAACTGGTGACCCCTGTGGTTAAATTAGTAAAAAGCTGGAAGAAGTTGAGGAGAAGGGTGACTCTATAAGAAGACCAGCAGTCTGAACTAATGTGTACCTCTGGGATCTCTGAGACATTGAGCCACCAACCAGGTAGCATAAACCACCTTATATACCATAGATGACTGCTGGGTCTGGACTCAGTGAGAGAAAATGCAAGTAACCCTCCAGAGACTTGGGGCACAAGGAAGTGGGGAGGTCTGGTTGGGGGTGTGCATGGGGACATCTTCTTGGAGGCTTGGGGAGGAGGAATAGGATGAGGAACAGTTGGAGGGTGGACTGGGAGTTGTATAAAATCTAGATTGTAAAAAAAGATTGAACAATAAATGAAAAGAAAAAAGAAACATGAAACGAGGAGAGAAACCACCAGATCTGTTTCTAGAGTTGCACCAGCTTACAATCCTACCAACAATGGAGGAGGGTTCCTCTTTCTCCACATCGTGACAGCATCTGCTATCACCTGAGCTTGTGACCTTAGCCATTCTAACTGCTGTGGGGTGAAAGCTCAGGGTTGTTTTATTTGCATTTCCCTGATGACTAAAGGTTGTTGAACATTTCTTTAGGTGTTTCTCAGCCATTTGAATTTCCTCAGTTGAGAGTTCTTTGTTTAGCTTTGTACCCCATTTTTTTTAATAGGGTTATTTGGTTGTCTAGAGTCTAATTTTTTTAGTTCTTTGTGTATATTGGATATTAATCCTCTATCAGATGTAGGATTGGTAATGATCTTTTCCCAATCTGTTGGTTGCCGTTTTCTCCTATGACAGTGTCCTTTGCCTTACAGAAGCTTTGCAATTTTATGAGGTCACATTTTTCCTTTCTTGATCTTAGAGCATAAGCCATTTGTGTTCTGTTCAGGAATTTTTCCTCCATGCCCAGGTACTCGAGTTTCTTCCCCAACTTCTTTTCTATTAGTTTCAGTGTATCTGGTTTTATGTGAAGGTCCTTTATCCACTTGGACTTGAGCTTTGTGCAAGGAGAGAAGAACACATCGATTTGCATTCTTCTACATGCTGACCTCCAGTTGAACCAGCACCATTTGTTGAAAATGCTGTCCTTTTTCCACTGGACAGTTTTAGCTCCTTTGTCAAAGATCAAGTAACCATAGGTGTGTGGGTTCATTTCGGGGTCTTCAATTCTATTCCATTTGTCTTCCTGCCTGTCTCTGTACCAATACCATGCAGTTTTTATCACTATTGCTCTGTAGTACAGCTTGAGATCAGGGATGGTGGTTCCCTCAGAAGTTGTTTTATTATTGAGAATAGTTCTCAATAACCTGTGTTTTCTGTTATTCCAAATGAATCTGCAGATTGCTCTTCCTATCTTATGAAAAATTGAGTTGGAATTTTGATGGGGATTGCACTGAATTTCTAGATTGCTCTTGGCAAGATGGCCATTTGTACTATATTACTCCTGCCAATCCAATTCCATCTTCTGTGATCTTCGATTTCTTTGTTCAGAGACTTGAAGTTTTTGTCATACATATCTTTCACTTACTTGGTTGGATTCACACCAAGGTATTTTATATTATTTGTGACTTATATTATTTGGTGTCATTTCCCTAATTTCTATCTCAGCCTGTTTATTTTTTGAGTAAAGGAAGGCTATTTATTTGTTTGACTTGGTTTCATATTCAGCCACTTTGCTGAAGGTGTTTATCAGGTTTAGGAGTTCTCTGGTGGAGGTTTTGTGATCACTAAAGTATACTATTCTATTATCTGAAAATAGTGATATTTTGACTTCTTCCTTTCCTATTTGTATCTTTAACTTCCTTTTGTTGTCTAATTGCTCTGGCTAGGACTTCCAGTACTATATGGAATAGGTAGGGAGAGAGTGGACAGCCTTGTCTAGTCCCTGATCTTAGTGGGATTGCTTTAAGTTTCTCTCCATATAGTTTGATGTTGGCTACTGGCTTGCTGTATATTGCTTTTGTTATGTTTAGGTATGGACCTTGAATTCCTGGTCTTTCCAAGACTTACCATGAAGGAATGTTGAATTTTGTTAAACGCTTTGTCAGCATCTACTGAAATGATCATGTGGGTTTTTTTTTTATTAGTTTGTGTATGTAGTGGATTACATTTGTGGATTTCCAAATATTGAACAATCCCTGAATTCCTGGGATAAAGCCTACTTGATCATGATGGATCATTGTTTTGATGTGTTCTTGGATTCAGTTTGCAAGAATTTTGTTGAGTATTTTTGCACCAATATTTATAAGAAAGATTGGTCTGAAGTTTTCTTACTTATTATAGCCAGAATCTGGAAAGAACCCAGATGTTGTTCAACAGAGAAATGGATACAGAAAATGTGGTAAATGTGGTACATTTACACAATGGAGTGTTACTCAGCTATTAGAAAAATGAATTCGTGAAATTCTTAACCCAATCACAAAAGAACACACATGGTATGCAATCGCTGATAAGTAGATATTAGCCCAAAAGTCTGCAATACCCAAAATGCAACTCATAGACTACATGAATCTCATGAAGAAGGCAGACCAAAATATGGGTGCTTTTGCCCTTCTCAGAAGGAGTAATAAAATACTCAAGGGAGCAAATATGGAAACACAGTGTGGGACAGAAACTTAAGGAGAGGTTGTCTAGAGACTGTTCCACCTTGGTATCCATCCCATGTGCAGTCACCAAAAGTAGATGCTGATGTGGATGCCAGGAAGTGCATGCTAACAGGAACCTGATATAGCTGTCTCCTTAGAGGTCTGCCAAGGCCTGACATATACAGAGGCAGATGCTCACAGCTCACCATTGATCTGATCATGGGGTTCCCAATGGAGGAGGTAGAGAGAAGCCTGAAGGAGCAGAAAGGTTTTGCGGCTCCATGAGGAAAGCAACAATACCAACCAACCAGAGCTCACAGGGTTTAAACCACAAACCTGAGAGCACATAGGGAGAGACCCATGACTCCAGCTGTATATGTAGGGGAGGATGGCCTTGTCTGGCATAGGTGGGGGAGGAGATTCTGTGTCCTGTGAAGGCTGGATGCCCCAGTGGGGGAATTCAAGGGCAGGGAGGTGGGTGGGTGGGGGTACATCCTCATAGAAGCAAGAGGAGGGGAGATGTGATAGAGGGTCCCAGGGTGGGGGGAAAATAGGGAAAGGGGATAACATCTGACGTGTAAATAAAATATCCAATAAAAAATATTTATAAAAAAAAAAAAAAGGAAATGGTTAGACCTGAATCTCATATCAGTGAGATAAGGTAGACTCAGAAAGGCATTGCAGTTTCTGTCATATATGAATGATATCTTGGGGAAAATATGAAGGTAAAATGGGGGCTACTCTGTAGGAAGAGACAGGGGAGGGATAATGTTGGGGGAGGGAGAAGAGGGAAATGATCAAAGTGTGTACATGTGTGACAATGTCTCAGTGAAACCCACTTCTCTGTACAATTCGTATCGACTATTATACCAAAAAAAGAGCAGCAGCAACTCCAGAATAGCCAAAGACAGCCTTTCGAAAGCTCTTCCAGAAGAAATTACTGATGTGGCAAATAGCAGCTGTGGGTGTTACTTTCCTTGCAACCTTCTAACACTGCATTATGTGTAACTGAAAGACCTTAACACTGGTGTTCCCACTCTGGGAAGGCACAGGCAAAGATGTCTAAAATGTGAAATACATTAAATCTAAAATTGATTATTAAAAACAAAATGAGGAGAGAAAATCAGAAACTTCTGTGCCAAGTTACAGCTACATTTTCCCTCCAATCAGGATTTAGGGATAGGTGCTTATGTAGTTTACAATGTTATAAAATGTTCATTTTACACTTTAACCAATCATATTGATTTGTTCTTTGGAGATAAAGAATGGGTATTATGTTTTCAGGAGCACAAGATGAATAGCAGAAGGCATTGTTACAGACAGTCATTATGTCTTCAAGAACAAAAGATGAGTTAAGGATGGTGCTCCAGCGTGGGAAGTCCCTAACTCACCCATGTTTGGAAGCGAGAACTTAAGTTTCACCATGTCATTAAATGGAGGAAAATAACAAAAAGGCAGTACTTAAGGAGTGGTTGTTTTGTTTTGTCTTGTTCTGCTTATTCCTAATTGTGTGTTGGTTCTAAGTCTATTTGTGTGAAATTGACTTCCAAATTTCATGAAAATCCTGCTTTTGAGACTCTGAAATACCCTGCGCCAAACTGGTTGTAATTGGTAAATAAAATTGCCAGCAGCCAATGACTAGGCAGTGAGACACAGGCAGGGATTTTAGATTCATAGTCAAGGGGAGCAAAGAGGTTTGCCATGTCAGTAAAGGATGCAGGCTTGAGAGCTGAGAAAGACAGAGTGCCAGCCATCAAGGAGCAGGGGAAGACTGGCCCCAGTGTTCCCTCATCTGATTGATTCTGGGGTATCAGAGATGACATGCAGACTTTAGTAAGAAATAGTTCAGGAATATCACAGGGAGGCATTAGCAATGTAGACGTTTGGGGGTGGCCCAAACAATGAGCTGATTTAGGCATATTAAATAAAGCTTTGTGTGTCTGTTGTTTGTTGGAGAATCCATAGCATTTGCAAAGCATCCTATAGTAGAGCAGAGAAACCAACAAACTCTACAGACTGCGTCTCACCTTTAGGATTGAACTCACTGTTAAAAATTATTTGGAGAGTCTCAAATGGAAAACACATGCCATGATGTGACATTAAAAGTTAATGAAAATTGTATTAGCGGAGTTGCTGAATTTGCTGGAGTCGTGTGGTTCCTCACGAAGCTGTGCAAAAGATGAGTTGAACTGGCATGCATAATTCCGGGTTCATGGCATGAGTTGGGACACAGCAAAATCTCCAAAGCTGACCCAGACAACCTGAGTAGTAAGGATTTATTATGAGCCCTCTTCAAAGGTTTCTGGCTGTCTCAAGAGTTTGAGTTCTGAGGTGCTGTCTGAAGAAACAGGACTCTCAGAAAGCAGAGACAGAGGTAGATGATAGCGGCTGCCTGCCAGCTATAATTAGATAAACAAAGGAGAGAGATAGTTGAGATTTGTTAAAAATGTTTTTCAGGATAAAAGAGATATAGTGGTAATTATTTTAAGTGTTTGTGAGTCACATGGAATAAAGTAATCCAGGCTTTTGATCTTAAACATAGGAGTCAAAGGCATGAAGAGGTACCCTATCTCAAATAATAATAGAGGCATTATTCTCTACAAGTTGAAGAATGAATGAAAAAGGTGCTTTAAAGAAAAAATTTATTTATTTGGTTTTTTGAGACAGGGTTTCTCTGTGTAGCCCTGGCTGTCCTGGAACTCACTCTGTAGACCAGGCTGGCCTGGAACTCAGAAATCCTCCTGCCTCTGTTTCCCAAGTGCTGGGATTAAAGATGTGCGCCACCAGTGCCCAGCTAAAGAAAAATCTAAAAGTTGATGCCAGAGCACGCATTTGGGTTCTTTGACTGTGGGCAACACAGCAATGCTTGGCCAGATTATTGCAATTTAAGAGCCTTGAAACTTGCTTATATACAGTGAGTAGAAGTGAATTTAATTGAAGTTAAAGACATAGGAACGGCAAGCATGTGGAGGCGCAGCCCTCTGGTGGCAGATGCTCCCAAGTTCCTGTGTTCGAGTCCAGCCCATCCTGCCCGTGTCCCTCACTCACTCAGTGAGTGTTTGATGTGGAAAAAAAAAGACATAGGAAAGGATGCTTGTTCATGTTATATAAAGTAAAAGGATTGTGAGTGTGTGTGTGTGTGTGCGTGTGTATGTGTGTGTATATATATATATACATATATACACACATACGTATATACATACATATATATATGGAGAGAGAGAGAGAGAGAGAGAGAGAGAGAGAGAGAGAGAGAGATTAATGTCCATAGAAGGGAGAATTTCAGTATGCATAGATAAATAAATAAATTGAGTCTATTGATCCTAAAATGTAGGTCAAGTGCATGGGGAAGGCAGAATGAACTTGTCTCAGACAGGGAGCATAAACTTAGGTCTTACCTCGTGTAAGAACAAGGCCAGACAGTGGAGGAGCACTGTCTCAAAGGATAATAATTACTTAGATTGTTTTCACTGTTTTGAATTGTTTTATTTATCAAAGTGTGTGAGGTTATAAGTTTGGTGGTTATATTAAAAATCCTGTGGGAGAGAGGTTTAAATAGGGCAAGACTGAAGAGAAAGGCAGCTACTAATTTGATCACTCTATGGCATATATGATTTTGTGTTACTGGAACAAGAACATGAAATTATGGCAGAGAGGCTCTATATTTGTGCTGGTAGGAAAGAAGAAAAGGTTTTCAACCCCTTTCAGAGTGATATGGGTCAGATATGACATGGGAAGACCTTTTGAAAATGTAGGCTACAGAAAAAATATAGTTTGAAAAAAAAACAGGACAGGAAACATGATTTGTTGATTCCTCCACGTGGGAACAACCCTATATCTAGCCTAGTCATAAAATATCTCTAGCCAAAACTTCAGATGAAATTAGACAATACATCTTATTGGTTATGGAACACTTAAGATTCAATATGTCATCATTCCTATGATATGAATGAAGATATATTACAATTAGTTATTGATCAAATTGACTTTTAAAGGATAGTTTTCTTGCACCTGCTCAAACAAGGAACAAAAATTCATCCTTAACTGTGCACCTTACACAATCCCTAGGAATATCTTAATAGTACTAAAATTCTTCTTGTAAGATTCGTATATTGCAGAGTGTGCCCCTCTAACAAGATTCATTGCTGAGGATGCTGAGATGACCTATTGTTCCAGCTACCTGCCTCCCGATGCTCGGTGAAACGAGTGAAATATTTTGGGTTGGTTCTAATGCTACTTGTGTTAAATCAGTTCCCAAACTGCACAAGAACCATGCATTTGTGATGCTGTGCATTTTTATCCTCGGCTGGTTCGAACTGGTAGACTTGCACAGCCACTCTCAGGAAGTAGAGGGAATTAACCAGGTACTGTTACAGCCAATATTTGCCTACCAGAACCACATTGGAGAGAAACCCTACCAATGCAATTAATGTGATAAGGACTTTTACAACACAGTCATCCACAAATACATTACACATACTGGGCAGGAATCCTATGCATAAGCAATTACTAAATCATTTGCATTCAGCCATTTTCTCAAATACCATTAGAAAAAGTCATACTGCACAAGAATCCATATTTGTCGATAGTGTAACATTTTGCAATTTAAGGTTTCTTTACACAAGAGTGATATGTTCAGTGTATTATCAATCTTAAATTCTTTCCACATCACAGTAGTCTTTGAGGACATAAGGTGCCACACTGAAGGGCATCTATAACTATAAAGAATTCGGTAAGATCTATAGCCAACACACAAGATTATATTTCAGGAAAATAAAATGTGTCAACCATCTATCCAAGCTGTATAATGTGATGTTCCTCTATACTTTGCTTGAGATTGTAATTTTATTTTTCTTTAATTACATATAATTTCTTAAGCAAATGTCATATTTTATGGCTGTGTATTAATACCTTTTCTGTTGCTGTGATAAAACCCAATGTCTAAAGCAACTTATAAAAAAATTGAATTTGGCATATGGCTTTAGTGGGGTATAAGATCACGTGGGATGTGGCAACACACGTTTTAGGAGTTCTCTTCAGATTTTGGGTTTTGTTATGTAGTATGACTTTGATGTGAGTCATGAGTCAAGGATACATTTTACCCCTTGATTCTCGTGTGTCAGCCTATCGAATACAAGCTGTAGCATAGAAGATGCACCCTAATGTGTCCTTTTTTGTCAACATACTTTCACAATGTTAATGTTAAAATGCTGAAGATTAGAGAATATAACAATCATGAAATACTTCATATGTATCTAAACCGCCTTTTCATGTATCTGTTAGAGATAGAATAAAATTGAACAGTCAGCAACTAACTGTATCTTACAGCATATCTTGATTGTTATCAGTATCTGAATATATATTGATGTTCCATGCTTCTTTATCTTCCCATTAGTTACCATCTGGTACTTCATCTTGGAGTATGCCATCTACGGGGGATTATCTAGAGATGCTCAGCATTGTAACAGCAATGACATGTATTTTTAATAAGTATTTCTGATGTGTGTGTGTGTGTGTGTGTGTGTGTGTGTGTGTGTGTGTGTGTGT
>JANHMN010000002.1:235399965-235423411 GCA_030674055.1 Rhabdomys pumilio
TGTGTGTGTGTGTGTGTGTGTGTGTGTGTGTGTGTGTGTGTGTGTGTATGTGTGTGTGTGTGATATGTTATGGGTTTTTTAAGCCCAGAAAGATATTTGGAGACTGAATGAAAACATTGTTGGGTCTACTTGTCTTTCTTTATACAGTAATAATGTTTGAATTGCCAGCATTGCACATTCTAGACCTTTCCTACTGAGCCATCTCTCTGATGTGGAAATAAAATTAGCTGTAATATTACATTAGTAAAATATTGGCTTCCTTTCAGATTGTAAAATAGCAAGTCTTTTTATTGTTGCTATTGCCATTTCCATAAGAATAATCAGCAGAGTTAGGAGAACAGACCTCACAGGCAGGCAAGCAGGCAGGCGACAGAGGCAGGGACTGTCTCTTCTCCAGTTGTTGGAGCACCTTTCTGAATAACAATCTCCAAACTGCACATATGCTACACATGATTCCGGGTGGTGGCACAGGTACAGCCAATGAATTATCACTGGTTTGTGGTTAAGTCTCAGGAAACCCTTAAGGATCAAAGTCAGTTGACACAGTGGTTCCACTAGTAAAGTTCTCTTCCCCTTCAGATTACTCAATCCTTCTTGCAAATTCTCCACAGGACTTCTCCAGCTTCCTCTAACTTTTGGCTGTGAGTCTCAGCTTCCATTTGGACAACTATTGTCTGCTGCCTCTTAGAGGAGAGATATACTAGGAGTCTGTAAGCATGGCAGAGTATCACTTATAGTGTCACAGATTGATCCCTGTCCATGGGATGGGTCTGAAGTTGGACCAGTCATTGGTAGGCAATTCCCTCAGACCCCACCCCTTCATTATCTCTGCTCCTCCTTTAGGCAAGATCTTGTAGATGGGTTAGTATCATCATTCATTCACCAGGAGTCCTGCCTGGTTACAGGAGTCATCACTTCAGACTCCATACCACACACTACTTGGAGTGAGTCTCAGCTACAATCAAAATCATAGACTCCACGGAGCCTTCCCCATTCCATGTCTATGACACATCCTAAAGATGCCCTTCCCATGCCTGCTGCTGATTCTCATGTACTCTCTCCGCCTCTTGACAAAAAGGTTTTCCTAACATTCCCCTCACCTTCCCCTCTCCCACACAGTTTCCTCCCTCCATCCACTCCTGAAGACTTATTTCCCCTTCTGAGTGTGTTTCAATCATCCAGCGTTGTTCCCTCTTTGTATTTTTGCATATTTTATGTCTGTGGATTGTCCCACGATTTCCCTGTACTTTGTGGGTAAAATCCACTTATAAGTGAGTACATACTCTGCATATCCTTACTCTATGTTACTTTATACAGGGTGATAATTTATAGTTGCATACATTTGTCATTCTTAGTTTTTAATAAGTGTGTAGTATTTCACTGTACAACAAACCCCATTTTTTATATTTAATTTTTTGTTTTACTTATTCACTTTGTTTCCCACTCAGTGCCTCCTTCAATTCACCCCCTCCCATGAACTTTTATTTTTTACCTCTCTTTCCTTCTTCTTTCCTTTGAGCATGTGGGACCACAAGGGTACCCCTACCCCGCCTTGTCAATTCTAGTCTCTGCCAGGCTAACCACTTCCTTTCTCACTGAGGCCAGAAAAGGCAACGCAGGTAGTAAAGTATGTCCCAAATACAAGAAACAACTTTAGGGATAGCCCTTGTTCTAGTTATTCAGTATACACAGGAGGACCAAGGTACAAGTCTGGTACATATAAGATGGGAGGACTAGGTCCAGTGCATATATGTTCTTTGGATGCTGGGTCAGACTCTGGGAGTCCCAAAGGTTCAGGTTTGTTGATGCTGTTGGTCTTCCTATAGAATTTCTATTCATCTCAGGAACCACAATCCTTCTTCCTATTTTTTCCATAAGAGTACCCAGTCTCCATCCACTGTTTGGCTGTAGGTTTCTGCATCTGCCTTGACAGAGCAATAATAGGACAAATTAATAACTAGCAGGTGAGCTTCCTGAGATGGTCTGCTTTGGATGATAATATAATCTGAGACAGATTTGGTCACACAAGGCCCAGAAAAATTCATTTTAGGAAAGATTCCTGCTATTAATATGCTTTTCCTGTTATTATCAAACATATAATAATCACGAGTTTTAGCCCACCCTTTTGAGCAGATCTCTACAGATCTACAAATATGTACTCTTATAGTGATGCTATACAGACAAATAGATGACTTCTTAAGTCTTAATGATGATCCTATTAGGATTCCTACTGAATTATATATCTGTGATTATTAAGCTCCTTTATAGTATGGCTGATATTAAATCCTTATGTGATAGTCAAAACTGTAGTGAAAGCTCTATCAGTCTCCCATGCCTCCTAGATAGTAACTAGACTTTCTTCTACTCAGAGTACACTCCAAGATGTTGTAAATCAATTAACCACAGGTCATTGAAAGGGAACTGGTGATTTATTATCATTAGTGCTAGGACAGACAGTAAAATGTTGACTGGGTTTATCTATACAAAACTTCACTAATAATTTAGTTATGGTTTTAAACTTTCAGTAAGCCCATGGAGTTCAGCCAAATAATTACTCCTAATGGATAATATGCATATAAACATTCTCTGTTGTAAACATTTATTTCAATTTATGGTTTGTTTTTATGTGTAAGCTGGTGATGAACTTTTTAACATGTTACTATGAATTCTGAAAGATGTTTTAAGTGTGCAGGACAAAGAGAAAAGTCAGAAGTGAATTGAGAAAAACTGAGCTGAGGAGAACTTTTTAGACAGAACAATTTTCAGACAGAACTGACCTCAAGAAGAACTTAGAAGTATAGGCATAGCTTTGGGAGAAAAAGGAATTCAGAGTAAGAGCATTATTGTGACATCAGAGCAGGAGGAGGGAGCAAGATTAGAAAGAATGTAGAGAAGAATAACTTGGAAAATGTAGCTGACATAAAAAAACTAAGAGAGCAATGTGAAGAATGCAGAGGGAAAGAGGAAAAAAGAAGAAAGTATGGAGAGAGCAAAAGGAGCAGGTAGGCTTGTCCTTATCATGGGACAGAACAAGTCTTTTCTTACTAACAAGGCAGGCTTAGTCATATTAAGGAAACAAAGCTGTCTTCTTATGAAGTTGGGTTTAAATCATTTATCGTTAAATGGGTAGAAGCTTTTTCTTTCTTTATGCAATAAATATTGGAGCACACTTTTTATTCAGAATGTATGAGTTCTTTCTGCACTGGTACTTGATCTTTGTCTCATATGCATATGTCAGTATGGATGTTCCTGTGTAAGTATGAAATTGTGGGAATGTATGCATATGTGTGTGAACCATAAAAGGATGATTTGGTTTACAGTAGAGCACTGGCTTAGAGATAGCCAGAGACCTAACAGGTGTCCATTACCTGTGAGAGATGGCACATACCTCACCATGCCCCCGGATTCCAGACTCCTGACACACAGTCTAAGACCTCCACGTGATCTGCACCATTCAGTCACATGGTGCAAGGCAGCCCCTCCCAAAGAGCACAGGTAGAGGCATCTCTACAGGCCTCAGCCTCAAGAGATTTCCATATTAATGAGATACCTAAAGGCCAGAGGGCATAACCAATTATGTAATCTTTCTCCCAGACGCCAGACCCTCCTTCCCTCCCTCCCTATTTAAGTCAGCTCTACCCTGACCTAAATGAGAGAACCACCAGACCATCTATTTTCCACCTTGAAAATAAAGCTTTTTGGAACCATGGATTCCCTCATGTCTTTTGGGGGCCCACCATGGGGCAACCTTGGAAAAGGCCTTTAACAAGCCACTATAGCTTTGCTGAGGACCTCTCTGAGTTGCAGCCACTGGGACCGCCTCTTCAAACAGGCCACCTCTCAGCCAAGCATGTAACCAAAGAATTCCTTTTCCATGGGGTGCAGTCCAGAGCTCTTCCTCTCCCTCCCTCACTTCTCACAGTGTGCAGGCCAGTCACACACCCGTGAGTCTCTGTTCTGCAGCAGCCTCCCAGCATCAGAATGGAGGACCCCAGCCTGACTCGGCCACTCTGCCTCTTTGCCCAAGTGCCCTGGAGCCTGAGGGCAGCAGCCCTCTCCAAGTCCACTCAAGAGCCCTGCCCAACCCACTGGAACCTCAGGCTGAGTTCTCTTCCCAGCCAAGGGTGCCCCTGTGGCCTCTCACTGCCCAGCATCCCAGTGCCGTGTGGAAGGGGATCAGTCAAAAAATCTCACGCTTCTGCTTCTTTCCAGAAGTGCACCACCCTGAGGTGCCCCTCAACAAATGGAAGATGCATGGCACCCAAAACTCAGTCCCCAAGATCCAAGAACCCACGTGCCAGTGGGCCCACGAGTGAGCCATCATTCTCCGTGTGTGTGTGTGTGTGTGTGTGTGTGTGTGTGTGTGTGTCTATGTAATTCTGATAATGCATGCAAGCTGGCCCCAACTGGTTTGAATAGAAATGGATAAATATGGGTATGTTAATCTGTACATGAACTTATGTGAGTTTATGCATGTATGCTCATGGAAAAGTTTCTCCTTCTGTGAGTGTTATTTTCTTCTCCCAGTTCAATAGTTTATTGCTGCAAAATTTTCCCTAGTGAGACAAGAAAGAGGCATCTGGACAAAAGGGAAAGGGATCTGCCAATTCATCCTTTACTTAATCTCCTGCTGTTTTAGGATGAGGAGCTAAGTGCCAGAGACTGTAGTTCCTGGCCTCAGAGGAACATGGAAGTCAGGTAGCTACAGTACATAGTAAGTTAGACGTAGATAAGCTTGTTATTGTCATACAGCAACCTAAATATCTCTTAAGACAAAGTCTGACACTCTGCTAATGCTCTTCCCCCTCCACTGCCTCAAGAAGAACCTACAAGAAAGAAGACACCAGGGCTGGTCCGCTGCAACTGTTGGGTCAGCTGCTAGGTAGAGCCTCTTAGAGGACAACATGCTCCTGTCTGAAAGTACAACAGAGTATCATTAATAGTGTTAGCGATTAGTGCTTGACAATTGGATGGGTCTCAAGCTTGGACAGTAATTGTTTGGCCGTATCCCCAGTCTCTGCTACACCTCTCATGTCTGCATTTATTGTAGCCAGAATAAACTGTATTGAAAGTACTGGGTGGGTTGGTGTCTCTATGACTCCACTGGGGTACCTGTCTGGGTATAAGTAGCCTCTTCAGGTTTTGTTTTCTGCAATATAGTGATTCACAGCTAAGATCACCTCCACAGATTCTTGGGTGCCTCCATTATACCAGGTCTCTATCACCTTCTGGACATGCCTTCTACCTTCTCATCCCTGTCATTGTCTATTGGAATCAATGGGGTTCCTGGGTAGGGGTAAAACAATCAGGACACAGGGGATGCAGAGGAACTGTGCACCACTGTATACTCCCTTGAATTCTCCAGCATCCTTTAAAGGCAAGCAAATAAAGATTTCTCACATCTTCTAATTCATAACAACTTCTACTTCTCAAACAGTAGTTTATCAGGTTCAAGGTGAACTCAGCCTCCTTGCAGACTAAGATATCTATCTGGGGACAAACTCTCTTAACTGTTGCTAGTGGTCAACTCAGGTGTTCATGCTTGTAAGGTGTCTTTGTTGGGGGTTTACTATGTTAACAGACACCATGGCCAAGGCAAGTCTTATAAAGGACAACATTTAATCGGGGCTGTCTTACAGGTTCAGAGGTTCAGTCCATTATCATCAAGGAGGGAACATGGCAGCATCCAGACAGGCATGGTACAGGAAGAGCTGAGTTTTCTACATCTACTTGTGAAGGCTACTAGCAGAATACTGGCTTCCAGGTAGCAGGGATAAGAGTCTTAAAGCCTGTGCCCACATTGACATACCTACTCCAGCAAGGCCACATCTACTCCATCAGGTCCACACCTAGTAGTGCTACTCCCAGGGCCAAGCATATACAAACTCTCAGACAAGGTAAATCTTTTCCTCTCAGCTACTTATGGCCTGGTTCACTTGCATATCTATGGATAGCATTTCATTCTCCACAACTGGGAAAATGTTTCAACCTATGCAGCCTTCCTCAGACAGAAAAGTCTAGAGATTCATCCCAAACTGTTGTGCTCTCCTGGGTCTATGCCCTCTCTGTGTGGAGCAAGGTCTGGTCTCCTCAGTCAACATAGTGCTTCTAGTTACTTAGAAGCAGTGCTTTCTCCAGATGGAGCAAAGTTAGGGTTGCATCTTGTCATCTATCTGTCTAACTTCTGTGTCATGGCTGACCTGGTGTCCATCACCTTCCCCATTCCTCTCCTCCACCTACTTGTCCTACTGCTCTTCTTCTTCCTCTTCCTCCTCCTTGTTTCCTCCTTTTTCTCCTCCTGCTCCTCATAATTTTCCTCCTCTACCTCTTTACCTGCAGTCAAATACACAGGATATAAGGTCTACCATGTTACCACATTCAAGTATCCAATTCAGCAGTTAAGAACATGATGTTTAAATGCCACAGAGCATCTTTATCTTCCAAACTTATCCTCTGTGTTTCGTGAAACATTAATTTTCACCTTTCTCACTCAACTTTTGGCTCCTACTCTTAATTCCACCTATGTGTATTTGATAGCTCTAAGGATCATGAAGTACTTGTTTATTTTGTGGCTGGCAAATTTCACTTTTTATAAGGATCTCCTACTGTTTTGAATGAGAACTGTTGCAATATACTCATATGATTGAATACTTGGTCCCTAAATGGTGGGACAATTTGTGAAGGATTAGTAAGTGTGGCCTTGTTAGAGGAGGTTTGTCACTTGTGGTGGGTGGCAGAAAGACTTTGAGGTTTTCAAAACTCAAACCATTCTGAGTGTTTTTTTTTTTTCTTACTACTCATTGTGGATCAAGATGCAGTTTCTTACCTACAGTTGCAACACCATGCAACCTGCTGATTATCACATTCTCTGCCATGATGGTCCATTGTTTTTTGTTTGTTTGTTTGCTTTTTTCTTTTCTTATTTAAAAGACTATATCCCACTCATTCAATTATGCCAAAGAAGATTCAGGAAGCACATGATGTTGTGAAAGCCTTCTAGAGCACTAATATATGGATGGGATGTTGTCATAATTGTCAGGAGCCATAATGGGACAAGCTAATAATGAGCAGATGATCATCCTGAAATGCTTGCCTCGGATTATTATATAATCTGCGACGAGTGTGCCCCATTAGCAAGGCTGTGGTGGATGTGATTTTAGGAACGATTCCTGCTATTAATATGCTTCTCCTATTATTATTATTATTATTATTATTATTATTATTATTATTATTATACATATGCAACTATCACTAAGCAATAGCACACCCCTTTGTAGCAGATCTCTTCAGACCCACGAAGACGTACTGTCTTGTAGTGGCACTGTATAGACCAATACATAACTTCTTAAGTCTTAATGATGATCCTATAAGAATTCCTAAAATTATATCAATGATTATTAAGCTCGTTTATAACGGGACTGCTATTAAGTCCCTCAGGCATAGTTGAAACTGCAAAGAGAACTCTGCCAGTCTCCTGAGTGTTATCAGTTAATTGCCCCTAGACCTTCTCCTGCTTAGAGCACATTCTAAGAGGTCATAAAACCATCTACCTAGGTTACTAGAGGTTATCCACAATTTATTATAGGTACCAGGACAGAAGAGAAAATATTGCCTGGGTTTATCTATACAAAACTTCACTAATTTCTTAAGTTATAGTTTCAAACTTTCTGCGAACCTGTGGAGCTAGACAGGGGATGAATGTCTAGTTAGATAATTACTCCTAATGGATATTCATGTAAACATTCTGTGTTGTAAACTTCTATTTCAATTTATGATCCGATTTTTGGTGTGAACTTGTGATGAACTTTGTAACATGTGATCATGTACTCTGAATGGTGTATAAATACTGAAGACAAAGACAAAGAAAGGAGTTAGAATGGAGTTAATTAGTTAGAAGCCCGTCGCCCTTTCTATTTCCCCCTGTCTAGAATTTTTCTCCCTTAGAATTTTTACTTTGTTAGAATCTTTTCTTCTTCCCCACTCAGGACTTTTCACCTTTCCCCTCAGATAGCTGCATAGGATACCTTTTACACTTAAATAAATCTACAGCAACTTTTCTAAGTGTCTTTTCTTCCTGTGACCCAGCACAGCAGTTCCTGCTGAGATAGAACAAAGGCCATATTGCCTAATCCTCTGCTGTTAGGCTACAGGTGTTAATCACCCTAGCCTGAAGTCTCTTACCCTCAGAAGTTTTTAGGATAATACAAAGCTATTTATTTAACCCCTTGCTGGTCTTAAGGCCAGTTTCTGGCCATGGGATCCCTGACTGCAGATCAGCTACTGTAGCATAGGGGCTGCCTCAAGAAGAACCTGACTGTGGGAGGAGGAGAAGAAAGAAGAAGCTGCATCTCTTCCCCTCTCACCCAAAGCCGGGGCAGGGTGGCCCCTGGCACATAATTATACTAAATAGGGTGAAGAGAGACACTACTGTGAATGGCTCCATTCCCTAGGCAGGGACATTGGTTGTATAACAATGGAGAAATGAAGTATGCATTAGCACACAGGCTCTGAGCACATTTTGCTCTTTAATCTAGATAAAGGTGAATTCTTGTCTCAGGCTCTTGACATTGTGACATCCTCCAATCAGGGAGCATAGCCAGGAACTGTGAAATAAAGTCACTCTTTCTCTTCCAATGCTTTTGTTAGGGTATTTTATTGTAACAATAGCAATGATTCTTAGCATAAATTTAAACATTTTGTTTGTGTTGGAGGACATTTTTAAAAGAAACTTAAAGTATATGTGGCAGGTGTTGTCTACAGAATTCCAAGTGCACACATAGGGGTTGCCCATTCTGCTCACCATGCTGGACACTATCCTGCCAAGCCGATGCTTGTCCCTCATTGCAAATGTGAATACACCCTGACACCTGGAGCTGCTGTTGGTGATACCATTATCCACAGGGTGTCTGGTGGTTCCTGTTTCACAAATAACAAGAACAAAATATTACTAGGTCACACCCTGGACATGCCTAGACCCAGCATGTATTTCTGAAGGTGGTGATGTCCCTAGTATCTGCAGAACAGTGGAGATGTACCTGCATGTGCATCTGATGTTTGGGGCAGAGGGATCAGTGTCTCCAGATGTCATCCTGGAATATTTCTAGAATATTTGTCCCAAGGCCCATCTCTTTCCCTCCCAGATTGCTACCTGTGTGCACCTGTGCTTGACCATGCTTCCCACAATGCACTCTTTCCTGTACCATGGAGGTCACCTGTGATGATACAGGTGGGTCATCTCTCATTAGGGCCCAGGCTGTGGATGACTAGTGTGGATATCTGCAAAGGTTGGAAGTGTATGTGAGCCTGGTTATATATAGGAGCTACTTCTTCCACAGCACTGGAGGCCTTAAGTAGGAAGCTGTAGGGGTTGGTCTGGTGCTAATGTGTTAAAATGCTATTTACTGCCTCTCAAAATCTTGTTGCCCCTTCCCCCCATAGCAGATCCTAATACACACCAAGTGATGCTATGTAAACTTGCTCTCCAATTTAAAATTATTGCTTAAATAAACCTTGTAACAACCAATTTTTGAGGGGGAGGAGGATAAAGAGAAGTGGCATCGCAGGTAGGCTCCAAAAGGAGAAAAAGAGGAGATGGGGAAAGAAGGAGAAAAAGGAAGAGGAGAAAGAGGAGGAGAAGGAGGACTTCTCCCTGACTCATGATGGGCCAATAGCACATGCCAGAGTGATCTACCTCCCAGGATGACAGACTGCTGGAGCATGAATAGCCTAAAGAATTTCAAACAGCAATTATTTGTAAAGCACAGTTCAGCCAGTAGCCAGTGGGAGACTTAGAGATTTTGATTAGATGTAATCCCCCAGCAATTGAACAAAGCCTAATAAACAAACATAGTTTAAATCCCATTCTTTTAAAGGTAGGGATAAATTTAATAACTAATATTTCATAGGTATTAGGTTCAAATCTTGGCCATACTTCTAAGGGTTAGTCCTCTCTTAGCCAGGAAATACCCATGAAGACATAACACAGAAAGGACTGTCAGGCTTATGGGTACAGATCAGGCAGTGTGTTCTGACACCTGGCCTTAATCAATCACTTCACATGTGCTGGCTTTAAAAGACACCATCAGGAGTGGGGGCATCTCCTTCCTACACAGGCCAGAACAGTAGATCTGATACAATGTCTGCTCACTGGTCTGACTCTTGATGGACAGTCTCCCTCAGTCTCAGCTTCTGTCAGGAAACCTTCATCTCTCCAGTCAGGAGATAGCAGATTCCTACTCTGTCAACCCTGTCTCGGCTCACAGCAGGAATGTTGACCAGGCAAACATTGTATACACTCACTGGTAAGTGGATATTAACCCAAAACCTCAGAATACCCAATATACAATTCACAGGCCACATGAAACTCAAGAAGAAGAAAGACAAAAGTATGGACACTTCAGACCTTAGAATGGGGAATAAAATACTCATGGGAGGAAATACAGAGACAAAGAGTGGAGCAAAGGCCATCCAGAGACTACCCCACTTGGGGATCCATCCCATATATAGTCACAAATCCCAGACACTAATGCAGATACCAAGGAATGATTGCTGACAGGAGACTGATACAGCTGTCTTGTGAGACATCAATGGAAGGAGAGGCCCTGGGTCCTGTGAAAGCTCAATGCCCGAGTGTAGGGGAATGCCAGGGTGGGGAGGCAGGAAGGGGTGGGTAGGTGGGTGGGTGGGTGAGAATCCTCATAGAAGCAGGGGGAGGGGGATGGTATAAAGTGTTTCCAGAGGGGAAACTGGGAAGAGATAACATTTGAAATGTAAATGAAGAAAATATCCAATAAGAGAAAAAAATACAAGGCAGGGACTTCTCCAGAAGAAGCTCACTTGTCATTTCTCAGGGAAACTCTAGGTCAGACAGGTGCTGGTTGCTCTGTTGTGGCGGCCTCCATTATTGCTCAATGTTTTTGGGTCTGCTGAGC
This sequence comes from Rhabdomys pumilio, assembly GCA_030674055.1. NCBI lineage: Eukaryota > Metazoa > Chordata > Mammalia > Rodentia > Muridae > Rhabdomys > Rhabdomys pumilio. The sequence continues at coordinate 235,410,897 of JANHMN010000002.1, forward strand.
AGATGCTGTTCCCAGATAGAATGAAGGAGAGTAATAATACATTTAAAAAAATTTTTTTTGCTTCTATAAATTCATGTCATTGAAACTTATTAATAAGAAACCTGCCCATGATTGTGTTTGTATAAAATCCCACTGTGTTCTGGGTTACTGCAGGATCACCACATTACCTGATCTCAAATTATACTCCAGAGCTGTAGTCATAGAAATCTCACACATAAGCAGACACAGATTGATGCACAGTAATAGAAGATCCAGATATAACTGCACTAAGTCACATGATCTCTGACAAAGACACACACAGGTATCCATCATGAACCTCTGCTTACATGCTCACACATACATACACATGCAGCTGCAACATGCACACTCCTGCCTCTACCCCAATCACATGCTCACACCCACACATGCACACATATACCCACATACACATGCTCACAAATAAATGCACACCACATACATGACTCTCACATGCACACATGCAACCCACCACATACATACACATTCATAAATGAACCCCATCCCCTCATGCTCACACACACATGCACCCCCAAATACCCTCACACAGAGGCATGCACATATGCAACCCAAATACACCTGATCAAACACACACATACATATACACAAACACATACATGGTGACACACAAACCTGCACACCTGTATACAAACATGCATGCACACATCCATATATGCACCCAACCACACATGGTAACACATACATGGACCACCATACTCATTCTCTCTCACACCCACACAAATGCATACATCCATACATGTACCCCACATATATGCTCACACATACACATGCACACCTGCACCCCATCCACATGCTCTAACACACACATGGGCACAGAATTCTCCACACCAGGCTTATACACACACATTCACACACCCCATACTCACACACATGTCTCCATGCACACCTAAACCGGAGGATCAGTGTTCAGGAAATGAAGCTGCATTGTCACTTCTCATTTTGCACAGAACTTACAGTCAGATCAAGGACATCAACACATGACCTCACACTCTGAGACTGCACCAGAAACTGCAAAGAATTTACAGCAACATAGCAGTACAGGAGAGGAATTTCTAAACAGGACCCTGGTGGTGCAGAGGATGAGAGCAATCACTGACAAAGAGGATCCCATGAAGCTAAAACTCCTGTACACTGAACTGTCAGGTGAGTGAAGAGAAGAGGCGTCTCTCCAGATGCTCATGTGAAAGAGGATGAGTGTATAGAATATGCAAAGGTCTACAAAGGAAGTCCAGAAACAGGCCCAAAGTGGGATCCAGCTCAAGGGGAGGTCCCAAGGCCTGACAATATTACTGAGGCTATGGAGTGCTCACAAAAAGAGAACTATCATGACTACCCTCCAAAAGGCCCAACAGGCAGGGCAACCTAGTAGGAGGGCAACCTTGTAGGAGGACCAGCAGTCTCAATTAACCTGGACCCCAGAGATTTCTCAAACACTGGATCTCCAACCAAGCAGCATGTACCAGCTGATATGAGGCCCCCAACACATATACAGCAGAGGACTGCTGGGTCTGGTTTAGTCAGAGAAGATGACTTAATCCTCAAGAGACTGGCAGTATCAGGGAGTTTAGAATTCTGGTGGGGTGTGGAGTGGGACATCCTCATAAAGACAGGGGGTGGGGAGGAGATATGGAATGTGAAACATTCAGAGGGTAGCCTAGGAAGGGAATGAAATTTGGAGTTTAAAATAAATTAATTAATTTTTAAAAGTTGAAAAAAAATAAATTAAAAAAAAATAGGCATTGGGAGAAGATCCCGAGCGGCAGCTCTGCCCCCAATCTCACAGAACCCAGAGGAAGCAGGCCTCCCAGGGGCTCTAACCCAAGCAGGATCTTACTTAAGGAAACAGCAACACCCACCCCAAACAGGAAGTAACTGGGACCCACTAGGACCCAGGAAGTCACTCCTAGCCCAGAGCACTGGTTCCTTCCTGTCTGTGCCTGAGCACTGAGCAGATCTTGGGCCCCAGTTCTAATTCCAGTAGTAACACCCACCCCACACAGTTCTGATACAACCAAGATAATAAGAAAGACAGGGCAGGTAGAACTAAGATCCAGATGGCAAATGGCAAGCACAAGAACATAAGCATCAGCAACCCAGAGTACTTGGCTTCTTTAGAATCTAGTTCTCCCACACAAGAAAGTCCTGAATTCCTCATATCACTAGGAAAGCAAGATTCAGATTTAAAATCACTTCTAATGATGATGATAAGGGACTTTAAGAAGGATATGAATAACACTCTCAAAAAATTTGAAGAGAACACAGGTAAACCGGTAGAAGCCCTTAAAGAGGAAACACAAAAGTCCCTAAAAGAATTACAAGAGAACACAAACAAACAGGTGAAGGAATTGAACAAAACCACCCAGGAAATAAAAATGGAAGTAGAAACAATAAAGAAATCACAAAAGAGACTACCCTGGAGATAGAAAACATAGGAAAGAAATCAGGAGTCATAGATGCAAGTATCACCAACAGAATACAAGAGATAGAAAAGAGAATCTCAGGTGCAGAAATACCATAGAAAATATTGACACAACTGTCAAAGAAAACGCACAATGCAAAGAGTTCTTAACACAAGACATCCAGGAAATCCAGGACACAATGAGAAGACCAAACCTAAGGATAATAGGTATAGATGTGAGTGAAGAATCCCAACTTAAAGGTCCAATAAATATCTTCAACAAAATTATAGAAGAAAACTTCCCTAACCTAAAGAACAAGATGTCCACAAACATATAAAAAGCCTATAGAACGCCAAATAGACTAGACCAGAAAAGAAATATCTTCTGTCACATAATAATCAAAACACCAAGTGCACATAATAAAGAAAGAATATTAAATGCAGTAAGGGGAAAAGGCCAAGTAATATATAAAGGCAGACCTATCAAAATTACACCAGACTTCTCACCAGATACTATAAAAGCTAGAAGATACTGGACAGATGTCATACAGACCCTAAGAGATCACAAATGCCAGCCCAGGCTACTATATCTAGCAAAACTCTCAATTACCATAGATGGAGAAACCAAGATATTCCACAACAAAACCAAATGTATACAATAGCTTTTCACAAACCCAGCACTACAAAAGATAATAGCGGGAAAGCTCCAGTACAAGGAGGGAAATTATACCATAGAAAGAGCAAGAAAGTAATCCTCTTCCAACAAATCCAAAAGAAGATAGCCACAAAAAGATAATTCCACCTCTAATAACAAAAATAACAGGAAGCAACAATCACTGTTCCTTAATATCTCTTAACATCAGTGAACTCAGTTCTCCAATTAAAAGACATAGGCTAATGGTCTGGATACATAAACAGGACCCAGCATTTTGTTGCATACAGGAAACTCACCTCAGTAACAAAGACAAACTCTACCTTAGAGTAAAAGGCTGGAAAACAATTTTTCAAGCAAATGGTCCTAAAAATTTAGCCATTCTAAATTCTCTAGCCCAAAATCACAAAAGGAGGGACTCATGGCTCCACCTATATAGGTAGCTGAGGGTGGCCTTGCCAAGCATCAGTGGAAGTGAACGGCCTTGGTGCCTGAAAGTTTGGATTCCTTAGTGTTAGGGAATTTTGAGAGCAAAGAGGTAGGAATGGGAGGGTGGTGGGAGCACACTCTTACAGTAATAGGAGGAGGGGGTATAGGGTAAGGGGTTAGGCATCAGTGGAAGTGGAGGGCCTTGGTGCCTGAAAGTTTGGATTCCCTAGTGTTGGGGAATTCCAGATCAGGGAGGTGAGAATGGAAGGATGGTGGGAGCACACCCTCATAGAAACTCCCAGAATTATATAGATTAGACATGACAGAGGCAGGCTACCAGAAGACTAGATTCCAGAATTCAAACAAAAACTTATCTTGATACTAAAATTTGTTTTGAGAATTGTATATTGCAGAATACAAAGCCTTGGTGTATCTACTCATCAAGCAAGCTGAGCAGAGCTGCTCGAACCTCTGGTGTCCTGGAATTCCAGCTGGGTGCAGTGAAGACACAGCATCAGAGGTTTATCAATTTACTCTTCCCCCCACCCCTCTTCTAATATCTCAATGCCCCTAATCAGCTTGAAGAAGTTAATGAAGAGTCGGCGCCCCTATTCCCTGGGCTGGGGGACTGAGGTGGTTAATATTGGGCTGTCTTTCTATGGAAAAGTAGTGATTTTGTTGGAACAGGGGGGAATAGCTAGGAGTTATTGTATAGCCATAACCTATTGGTAGAAATCTGTATAATTGTTATTAAGATGAAGTTATAATTTCTTAAATGGTACAAAATTTACTTTGATTTCAAGTTTAAGGTTTTCATTGGTATGAGTTTCTTATTGATATAAAAGCAAGATTAATATTGTTACTCTCATAGGCATTGTGCCTATGTAACACATTTAAGAATACAAGGCCTTCTTTAACTTTTTAAACTGATTTGAGATGGTTAGCCTGTGAGTTAAGGACCTATATATAGCAAATACATGACTCTGAGTGTATTGTTAGGGTGTTTTCTGTATTTTATTTAGAAATAGCTGAGAGGAGTTAACGGACAACAGTCCAGATTGCCTTACATGGACAGATGGTTTTCAAAACGTCAGAAGTACACAGAATTGACATTACAAATGTTTCTGTATAATTGTTCATTTTGATTAGAGACCTGTCTGCTCCTGACAGCTTCCCTGTCTTGGATTCTAAGAAGAAATTGAGCATGTTTGGAGTTACTCCAGTTGTAGTGAGACAACCACTAGGCAAGAATTGCCTCTTTTCATCTACAGACAAATTACTATGCTCTTTCAAAGAAAACCTATCTGAAGATTCAAAGACCATGCTTATGTGCATGTGTTGAGACTTGAGTATAATGCTGTCTCTTAACTGACCTCCCAAAAATGAATGTTTCCAGATGCTAAGTGGCCCTGCCTCCATCTGGTAATAAATACTTCTTTGATTGGTAATAAATAATTGATGTACAGGCAATGGCTGTTCATGGAGATGGAGGCAGGACTTTTACATTGCCCAAGCAAGGAAATAAGGGAGCCAAGAAAAGAATCACCATGAAGGGAGCAGAGAGATCAGAATTAAAGGCGTGTCAACATATGAGTATCCAGGGAAACAGCCCCATGGGCTAATCCCCTGCTTGGTTCTGGGGAAGCAAATACCATAAGTAAATTTACAAAATGTATACTCAAGAATATAGAGAAGTATGCGATAGCTGCCAGGAAGATAAAATGTAACTTGTTTACCATTGAGGAAGATGATAGAGAAAGTTTGGTTTTCAGATGGTGATACAACTTAAAGTTAGAACATGATTCAGGTATGAAACTGTAAAGTCTTAAAGTCAGAATATCTGGTAGAAACCACTAAGAGTATACTTGGAGCAACTCATGGCTCCAGCCGCATATGTAGCAGGGAATAGCCTTGTTGGCCATCAATGGGAGGAGAGTCTCTTGCTCCTGTGAAGGCTCAATGCCCCAGTGTAGGTGAATGCCTGGGCAGGCAGGCAAGAAAGGGTAGATGAGGGGGGGAGCACCCTCATAGAAGCAAGAGGGTGGGGGGGATTGAATAAGGGGTTTCTGTAGGGGAAACCTGGAAAGGGTGCGAGGAGCCAAACCCATGAAATTACCTGCTGTTCTAAGAGAACCCATGAAATTACCTGCCGTTCTGGAAAGCCTAGTCAGATAACATTAAGAAAGGATGTTCACTATCTCTGGTCCTAGGAATTTAAAGAAAGTCTGGTATTTCCTGTGAACCACTTGTGACAGTGGGATCACCTTAGGCAATGAGAGTACGACAGTGGGATAACCTTAAGCAGTGGTCCTTGTCTAAACTTCCCATTTTGCCATGTCTTTATAACCTGACGCCTTAAATTAGAGGTTAAGCACTTGAGCAGAACTTTTAAGACTTGTTATTCTTCTTTGTGTCTCTTGTCCATTCAATCATCTACTCCCTCCCCCTCAGTCCTCAATGAATTCCCCGAGGGTTGGGGCAAAAGGGGATAACATTTGAAATATAAATAAAAAAATTCAATAAAAGAAAAAAAAGAAATTTTGGTTTACAGATGGTAATACAACTTAAAGTTAGAACAAGATTCAGGTACAGAATTGTAAACTCTTTGAATTAGGATAGCTGGTAGAATATTTAGTTGACAATATGATAGACTGGATGTTAATTACATATCAATGTTTGTAATTTAGATAATTGTTATGTTTATGATTAATTTATGTTTGAGGGAAAAGCCTTTTTTATTGGACAGAAAGAGTGAGATGTTGGGGAATGATTCTAGTGCTTCATCTTAATTCATGCTTCCAGATGCTGAGGGTCCCTCCTTCAACTGTCTTTGATTAGAAATAAAGAATTTCCATACAGCCAACAACTGGGAAGAAGGATGGAGGTGGTACTTTTAGATTGCACAGGCAAGAGGCTGACTGGCATGAAGACAGACAATTGCAATGACAGAGGAGCAGATAGATCAAAATTAGAGGCCTTCCCTCATGTTAGAATCTGGGGAAGCAGCTCCAAGGTCCACTGTCACCCTTTGGTTTGAAGAACTGAAAATGAAATAGATTAAGGAAATGATAGTTCAGGAATATCTGAGAGGAATATGTGACTGTGTGCTATGAGCAGTAGAAGTGCTCATCCATTGAGCTAGATACACATATTAAAAATTAAACTATCATGTGTGCTTTCATTCATTAATCCCCAGCTCTTGGGCAGGTGCAGCATGTATACAACAACCCAGGAGATTAAGCAAATTAACAACTCATCAATAAAAGCATGTGTGGTTTGAATGTGCACATGTCCTTGCAACTGTGTACATTCAAGAGGAGGACATCAAGTGTCCTTGTCATTCCCTGTCTCCTTGTACCTTTGTGACAAAGTCTCTCAATGTGCCTGGAAGTAGGCTGGAAGCCAGCAAGCCCAAGCAATCCTCCTGTGTCTGCCTCTTCCAGTACTCAGTTTAGTGGTAAGCATACAACCAGCCCTGATGTTTACCTGTGTGCTGGGATCTCAGAGTCAGGTTCCCATGCTCCTGCTTCTGGTGCTCTGGCAATCAGACATGTTCCAAGCCTCACAGAGTTGCATGTTTCTTCCAGTGGAACCCAAACTTAACTCCCACTTTAAGTAAAATGGTGTACTTTGTTCATCACAAGTCCACTACTTGTTGACAGCAAGTGTGTTAGAGATTGGTCATAATTTTTGTCTTAATTAGGCACACATGTTAACTCAAAAAAAATCACACCTGAATCTGAATTTTCAGAGACTGAGGATCCCTGTCCCCAGTTGTTTTTTGATTATTCAATAAAAAGACAATGGTCAATGGCTGAGTAGGGTGAAAGAGGTGGGACTTTTATGTAGCAGTAATTAGATAATATGATTTGCTATCAGAGGGTCACAAGTACTTGCTGCACCTGCCCATTGTCTCTCTGAATTAGCAATGAATCACACACACACACACACACACACACACACACACACACACACACACCACTTAAATTTAGTATTGCCCTGACTATTTCTAAGACTGGACTGTTAGCACACACCTTCCTTTACTTCTGAATTAACACCTTTTCAAATCTATATTTCCTCACTGCTTCCCAAACACATTAGGGAATTGGACTGTGTAACCACTTTCCCTGAATCTCAAGTGTTGGTGGGGCTTTTCGTCTGGTCTTTCATCTTCCTCATCATGGTGATCTCTGCCTTCTTCGCTATCCCAGTTACTAGCCTGAAAAAGTCTAAAGGTCCTGGCTCAATCTACTTGCCCAGCCATTCGCTGTTGGCTTTTTTTGGATCAAACAAGAGAACAAGGATCCTCAGGTTTTGGACATGCAGACTCCCAATGTTGGGGATATAATCAATTCAAAGCAGCTAAACCAATTCCCAACACATTTAAGATTCCTTGACAAGGAATACTGACAAGACGAAAAAGGGATTCCTCCATGAGAGGCTCATAGAACAGTTCATGCCATGACAGGGAATTCTAGAAAGATGACAATTAAAAACTCAGCAACAAGTAAGGGACAGAAAAGAAGCCCCAAGGGCCATTCACAAGGATTGGTCTAGCACAGCAAAGATGAAACAGAGATTTAAAAAATGTTAACTAAAGAATACCAGAGAGGAATGTGTGCTACCCAAGGGGAGGTTTGGAAGTGCCCAGCAGTTGAGGTAGAAAAGGCATATCAAAATCCAGCTTTTGTGCTGTGTCTTTCATTCTTAAATCCAGAGTACTCTGAAAAGTGGCTAGAGGCATGATCATCCACCTGAAGCATAGAGCACCATTTAACTATATAAAACTACAGATGGTACACAACTGGTAGGCAAGAACTCACTACTAAAAATTATTTACATATTCTCATGTAAAAACACACTTGCCATGATGTACAATTATGAGTTAGAGAGAATTGGCTTCTAAGGAGGCTACAAATTTTGCCTCAGCCATGTGGAGATTGCATTCCAGTGTTTGGAACTCTACAAAGAGAATGGGCTCAGAGCTGCTTGGAGACCCTGCTGTGCAAAGAGACAGGCAGTTTAAAGTTCCAGGAGACACAAATGGTAGAAGCTGCCTGACTCCTGCAACCAGATAAATAAAAAATAGTAATCAATGAAATGTGATTTAGTTGTTTTGAAGGATACAAGGGAGTATAAAAGCCATTCTTTAAGTGGTTTTAAGTATACATGGAAAAAAGCAATCCTGTCCTTTGATCTCAAATGTAAGTAACAAAGACACACAGATTGAAGAAAGATTGAATGAAAAAAAAAAGCTGTAAGCAAAATTTGAACAACTTTATGCTAGAGCAAACACTTGGATTCTTTTGAATATGATTTACACAGAATTCTGGGATTGTTCATCAACATATGACAAGTTTAGAGACTAAAAGTAGAGTTGTAAAATAAGGAAAAGAGAAATTAATTAAAGTTAAGTACATGATGAATAAATTATTTGAAGCTTTTGATCTTAAATTATAGGTCCAAATTTTTATCTCAGACAGATAGTAAAAATTAATGATAATTCAAGTTATATCATCATAAAGGGGACATATTTAGTGACAGATATATTAATCTCCATAGAAGGGAAAGTTTAAATAAAAGATGAATGAATAACTTTGGTCTTTATCTCATGTAATTCTGGGCAGGAGTTAGTGGGAGAACACAATGTCAAAAGAAAATAATATTTTTTAAATTGATTTAATTTCTTTAAATTGTTTTGGTTATCAAAATGCATGTGGTTATGGGTTTATTGGTTATATTAAAATTCTTCTGGGAGAGGAGTCAAGCTATTAAATTACTCCAATATATACCTTAAATGATTTCTGGTCATTGGACCAAGGACATGCTACTTTGGGAGAGAGGCTCTGTGTTGGGAGCTGACTTCTACCAGAAAGCAGCTATCATATTTGCAGACATCTCGGGCTATATACCCTGACAAGAGACTTGTTTTCAACAGCCCCCAACAGCTGAGCACACTCTGATAAACATCTTCTTTTTCTCACATATCTTGTTTTGCTGTTTAGTGCCCCCAGCTGCAAGGCACATGTGGTAAAGTGCCTTCAGCTATGTTCCCCTGATTGACCGTGCCTGCAAAACTCACATGGTTTCCATGCCTCCAAGGCAGGTGGAAAAGCTTATAAATAACCAGGATTTCCTTTCAATAGGGGAGACTTAAGACTTGATCAGACCCTCTGTCTTATCTTCATTCTTCGAGTCTCTTGCTGCTCCATCCCCACTCTCTCTCTTGCTAGACCCTGACCGGTGGACTGGAGCAGCAGCTTGGGCCAGGATATAGTGGCCCCCAAGCATGGGGCAGTGCAGTACTCGACATAGTGGCCCCCAAGCGTGGGGCAGTGTGGTCCGAAACAACTCTGTATTTTTGTTGACAGTGAAGGAGCAAATAAGTTGGACCCTTTCCAGAGTGATATGTATCAAATTTGACAGGGGAAGACCCTGTAAAGATCTTGGATATAGAAAAGAAAAATTTGAAAAAAGTGAAACAGCACAGGTAACTTGATTTGTTCAGTCCCACAGGCTCATTGTTTCATCTGATCTTCTGTATATGCTGGCACCCCGAGGAAGTAGGTTTGAATACATGTGCTGGTAAGTAACTGCAAGCAGATAAAGAAGAACTCTTCTTCTTAAAATATATTTACATACGACTTCAGAGAAGGTGTGGCCCAGATTAAAGATGTGTACCAGCACACTTAAACCTGGAACTTTCTTTGTCCCATGCTGGCCTTAAACTCCGAGGTCTGCTTGCCTCAATCTACTGGAATTGAAGACATGAACTACTTTTCCTGGCCATAAACTTTACATGGTCACTATGCCTCAAACACCCCATGTCAAGATCCAAAAGAAACTTCTGTCTGCCAGTCTCAAGATCTGGATCACAGGTGTGTCCTCCATTTCCAGATTGTAGTTCATTCCATTTGTAAACAAACTGACAACCAAGAATAGCCATCATGGTCACATGGAATGAAACAGCAGCGGGACAGTAGAAGTGCTGTGGGTCTCTCCATCATTCTTTACATTTGAATCCTGCTGCCCAATCCATCTCTCTCTGTTCTTGTATTAGTATAAAAATAATCATTCAGTCATTCATGATGGTACACTCCTTAATCCCATCACTCGGGAGGTAGAGGCAGGTGGATATCTGTGATTCTGAGAGCATCCTAGTGTATACACTGAGTTATAAGATGTCCAATATGCCCTCACACTGCATGTGAGCAGGCTGTCATCTCTGTCAACATCTGAATAGTAACCAGGCTTTTCTATTGACACCCAAAGGCCCTCTGTTCAATTAACTGAGGAGCCTCCCATTTACTTACAAAGTAATGGAAAGCTGTGTTTAGTTTGGCACCTTCCCATTTGTTCACTGTGTTCTGCATGGTTCTTTTCAGATGTGAACTTGGGCTTCATTTTGTCAAAGCCTTATTTTGTATTTGTTGCTAAGGCTCCTCCTCAGTCCCTGATATGATGGTTCCATGGACTCAATGTAAAGGATGTGTTAGTTATGGTGTCCATTGCTGTGAAGAGGCTCCATGACCAAGGCAACTTTTATAAAGGGCAGCATTTAATTGGGGATGGCTTACAGGTTCAGAGATTCTATCCTCTATCATCATTGCAGGAGTCATGGCAGCATGCAGGCAGACATGGTGCTAGAGAACGGGCTGGGAGATCTCTAATTTGTACTAAAATTATCCAGAAGAAGATTGTCTCCCAGGCAGCTAGGAGGATGGTGTCAAAGCCCATCCCCACAGTGACACACTTCTTTCAACATGTCATGCCTCCTAACAGTGCCACTTCCTGAGCCAAGCTTAAGCAAACCCCACAGAGCCCACCATGCAAACCATACTTAACCGTAGTCTATAATTCCTTTCTTCTTCTCAAATATGTTTACCTGTACAAACAATGCTGGCTTTTCCTGCTTTCACACATTGCAGCATGCTGACTTCCCTTTGCACATGGGCTTCTCACGTGGTAAACAAAATGATTATTTTTTTAATGTGTGTGTGTGCTGAGGAGACATTTGCATTCTTGTCTATCAATTCCCCATTTATGTTTTTACATGACTTTTAGAATTTTCCTTTTTTTCTTGAAGTCTTCTCAGAGATTAGGCATTCTCTACACAGAACAGAATATTTTGGAGCTAGAGAGATGGTTTAATAGATAAAGCTCTTGCAACTATCAACATGGGTACCCAAATTCAAATACCAAGAACTCACATGAAAGCTGAAAGCAGCAGTCCTTGCTATAATTCCAGCATGGGAGAGGCAGAGACAGGAGCACCCTCAGAGTCTGCCTGCAAGTTGGTCTAGTCAGGTTCAGAAAGAGAACTGTCTGAAGATAGAAGGTGGGGTGTGAGTGAAGAAGGCACACAACCTTGACCCCTACATGCATGTGGACATAAGAAAAATAAACAGAGAGATAACGAACCTAACAGACACTATGAATCAAATAGACTTAACAACATCTATAGGATATTCCACCCAAAAACGAACCAATATACCTTCTCAGCACCTCATGAATGAGGTTCAGTTTCTCAAAAATTAACCACTTAGTCAACTACAAAACAAGTATCAACAGATACAAGTAAATTCAACTAACACTTTATATTTTATCAGACCACCATGGATTAAAACTGTACTTCAACAACAACAAACCTGGAAAGCCTAAACACTCTTGGAGGTTGAACAGCTCAATGATCTCTGGGGAGGGAAGAAATAAAGAAATGAAAGAGTGTATAGAATTCAACACAAATGAAGTCACAACATACCCAAATTTATGGGACACAATGAAGGCAGTCCTAAGAAGACAGTTCATACCATTAATTTCCTGCGTAAAGAAAAAAGAAAGTTATTGTACCAGCAATTTAAAAGTACACCTGAAATCTCTAGGAAAAAAAAAAAAGAAAAGGAAAAAAATAAAACAGAAGCAAGCACACCAAAGAGGAGTAGAAGGCAGGAAATAATCAAAATCAGATAAAATCAATCAATTAGTAACCAAGAAAAAAAT
>JANHMN010000002.1:235428817-235440897 GCA_030674055.1 Rhabdomys pumilio
CAGGTGGAGCCATGAGTCCCTCCCTTTGTGTTCACAGGCTGGAGATTTTAGAATGGCTACTCCAGCCTGTTTCTTAGGACCATTTGCTTGAAAAATTGTTTTCTAGCCTTTTACTCTAAGGTAGAGTTTGTCTTTGTCACCGAGGTGGGTTTCCTGTATGCAGCAAAATGCTGGGTCCTGTTGACATATCCAGTCCATTAGCCTATGTCTTTTAATTGGGGAATTGAGTCCATTGATGTTAAGAGATATCAAGGAACAGTGATTGCTGCTTCCTGTTATTTTTGTTATTAGAGGTGGAATTATCTTTTTGTGGCTATCTTCTTTTGGATTTGTTGGAAGAGGATTACTTTCTTGTTCTTTCTATGGTACAACTTCCCTCCTTGTATTGGAGCTTTCCTGCTATTATTCTTTGTAATGCTGGGTTTGTAGAAAGATATTGTATACATTTGGTTTTGTCATGGAATATCTTGGTTTCTCCATCTATGGTAATTGAGAGTTTTGCTAGATATAGTAGCCTGGGCTGGCATTTGTGTTCTCTTAGGGTCTATGTGGCACCTGTCCAGCATCTTCTAGCTTTTATAGTATCTGGTGAGACGTCTGGTGTAATTCTGATAGGTCTGCCTTTATATGTTACTTGGCCTTTTCCCTTTACTGCATTTAATATTCTTTATTATGTGCACTTGGTGTTTTGATTATTATGTGACAGGAGGTATTTCTTTTCTGTTCTAGTCTATTTGGCGTTCTATAGGCTTTTTGTATGTTTATGGGCATCTTGTTCTTTAGGTTAGGGAAGTTTTCATCTATAATTTTGTTGAAGATATTTATTGGCCTTTTAAGTTGGGAATCTTCACTCTCGTCTATACCTATTATCCTTAGGTTTGGTCTTCTCATTGTGTCCTGGATTTCCTGGATGTTTTGTGTTAAGAACTCTTTGCATTGTGCGTTTTCTTTGACAGTTGTGTCAATATTTTCTATGGTATCTTCTACACCTGAGATTCTCTCTTCTATCTCTTGTATTCTGTTAGTGATGCTTGCATCTATGACTCCTGATTTCTTTCTTATGTTTTCTATCTCCAGGGTAGTCTCCCTTGGTGATCTCTTTGTTGTTTCTACTTCCATTTTTATATCCTAGATAGTTTTGTTCAATTCCTTCACCTGTTTGTTTGTGTTCTCTTGTAATTCTTTAAGGGACTTTTGTGTTTCCTCTTTAAGGGCTCCTATCTGTTTACCTGTGTTCTCCTCAAATTCTTTGAGAGTGTTATTTATATCCTTCTTAAAGTCCCTTATCATCATCATTAGAAGTGATTTTAAATCTGAATCTTGCTTGCCTAGTGATATGGGGAATTCAGGACTTTCTTGTGTGGGAGAACTAGGTTCTAACAATGCCAAGTACCCTGGGTTGCTGATGCTTATGTTCATTCTCTTGCTTTTCGCCATCTGGATCTTAGTGCTACCTGCCCTGTTTCTAACTGGAGCCTGTCTTTCCTATTATCTTGGTTGTATCAGAACTGTGTGGCGTGGGTGTTACTATTGAGGTTAGAGCTGGGGCCAAAGATCTGCTCAGTGCTCAGGCACAGACAGGATGGAGCCAGTGCTCCAAGCCAGGAATGACTTCCTGGGTCCTAGTGGGTCCCAGTTACTCCCTGTTTGGGGCGGGTGTTGCTGTCTCCTTAACTAAGATCCTGCTTAGTTTAGAGCTTCTGGGAGGCCCACTTCCTCTGGGTTCTGTGAGATTGGGGGCAGAGCTGCCGCCCGGGATCTTCTTCCAATGCCCATTTTTTTAATTTATTTTTTTCAATTTTTAAAACTTAATTTATTTTAAACTCCAAAATTTATTCCCTTCCCAGGCTACCCTCTGAATTTCTCACATCCCATACCTCCTCCCTGCTCCCTGTCTTTACGAGGATGTCCCATTCCATACCCCACCAGAATTCTAAACTCCCTGATACTGCCAGTCTCTTGAGGATTAAGTCATCTTCTCTGACTAAACCAGACCCAGCAGTCCTCTGCTGTATATGTGTTGGGGGCCTCATATCAGCTGGTGCATGCTGCTTGGTTGGTGATCCAGTGTTTGAGAAATCTCTGGGGTCCAGGTTAATTGAGACTGCTGGTCCTCCTACAAAGTTGCCCTCCTACTAGGTTGCCCTATCTTTTGGAAGGCAGTCATGGTAGGTCTCTTTTTGTGAGCACTCCAGAGCCTCAGTAATATTGTCAGGCCTTGGGAACTCTCCTTGAGCTGGATCCCACTTTAGGCCTGTCGCTGGACTTCCTTTGTAGACCTTTGCATATTCTATACACTCATCCTCTTTCACATGAGCATCTGGAGAGACGCCTCTCTTCTTCACTCACCTGACAGTTCAGTGTACAGGAGTGTTAGCTGCATGGGATCCTCTTTGTCAGTGATTGCTCTCATCCTCTGCACCACCAGGGTCCTGGTTAGAAGTTCCTCTCCTGTACTGCTATGTTGTTGTAGATTCTTTGCTGTTTCTGGTGCAGTTTCAGAGTGTGAGGTCATGTGTTGATGTCCTTGATCTGACTGTAAGTTCTGTGCAGAATGAGAAGTGACAATGCAGCTTCATTTTCCTGAACATTGATCCTCCAGTTTAGGTGTGCATGGAGACATGTGTGTGAGTATGGGGTGTGTGAATGTGTGTGTGTATAAGCATGGTATGGAGTGTTCTGTGCCTATGTGTGTGTTGGAGCATGTGGATGGGTGCAGGTGTGCATGTGTATGTGTGAGCATATATATGTAGGGTGCATGTATGGATATGTGTATTTGTGTGGGTGTGAGAGAGAATGAGTATGGTGGTCCATGTATGCGTTACCATGTGTGGTTGGGTGCATATGTGGATGTGTGCATGCATGTTTGTATACAGGTGTGCAGGTTTGTGTGTCATCACGTGTGTGGTTGTCTATGTGCATGTGTGTGTTTGAGCAGGTGTATTTGGGTTGCATATGTGCATGCCTCTGTGTGAGGGTGTTTGGGGGTGCATGCGTATGTGTGAGCATGTGGGCATGGGGTTCATGTGTGAATATGTATGTATGTGGTGGGTTGCATGTGTGCATGTGGGAGTCATGTATGTGGTATGTGTATGTGAGTATATGTGTGCATGTGTGGGTGGGAGTATGTGATTGGGGTAGAGGCGTGTGTGTGTGTGTGTGTGTATGTGTGTTGCAGCTGCATGTGTATGTATATGTATGTGTGTGAGCATGTGAGTGGGGGTTCATGGTGGATACCTGTGTGTATCGTCAGAGATCATGTGACTTAGTGCAGTTATATATGGATCTTCTAGTCCAGTGCATCAATCTGTGTCTGCTTATGTGTCAGTACCGTGCTGATGTCTATGACTATAGCTCTGTAGTATAATTTGAAATCAGGTAATGTGATGATTGCAATAACACAGAACACAGTGGGATTTTATACAAATACAATCATGGGCAGGTTTCTTATTAATAAGTTGCAGTGAAATGAAGTTTATAGAAGCAAAGAAATCTTTAAAAATGTATTATTACTCTCCTTCATTCTATCTGGGCACAGCATCTGCTCAGCAGACCCAAAAACATTGAACAATAATGGAGGCCGCCACAACAGAGCAACCAGCACCTCTCTGAGCTAGATTTTCCCTGAGAAATGACAAGTGAGCTTTTTCTGGAGAAGTCCCTACCTTGTATTTTTTTCTTTTATTGGATATTTTCTTCATTTACATTTCAAATGTTATCCGTTTTCCCATTTTCCCCTCTGGAAACAATTTATACCATCCCCTCTTCCTGCTTCTATGAGGATCCTCCCCCCCCCCCCCCCCCACCCACCCCCCCCTTCCTTCCCCCCCCCCCCCGCCCTCCCCCCCCCCCGGCATTGAGCTTTCACAAGACCCAGGGGCTCTCCTTCCATTGATGTCTCACAAGACAGCTGTATCAGTCTCCTGTCAGCAATCATTTCTTGGCATCTGCATTAGTGTCTGGGATTTGTGACTGCATATGGGATGGATCCTAGGTGGGGTAGTCTCTGGATGGCCTTTGCTCCACTCTTTGTATTTCCTCCCATGAGTATTTTATTCCCCATTCTAAGGTCTGAAGCATCCACACTTTGGTCTTCCTTCTTCTTGAGTTTCATGTGGCCTGTGAGTTGTATATTGGGTATTCTGAGGTTTTAGGTTAATATCCACTTATCAGTGAGTGTATACAATGTTTTCCTGGTCAACAACACTGCTGTGAGCCCAGACAGGGTTGGCAGAGTAGGAATCTGCTATCTCCTGACTGGAGAGATGAAGGTTGCCTGACAGAGGCTGAGGCTGAGGGAGACTGTCCATCAAGAGCCAGACCAGTGAACAGACATTGTATCAGATCTACTGTTCAGGGCTGTGTAGGAGAGAGATGCCCCCACTCCTGATGGTGTCTTTTAAAACCAGCACATGTGAAGTGATTGATTAAGGTCAGGTGTCAGAACACACTACCTGATCTGTACCCATAAGTCTGCTAGCCATTTTACTTCTGTGTTCTGTCTTCAGGGGGAATTCCTGGCTAAGAGAGGACTAACCCTTAGAAGCATGGCCAAAATTTGAACCTAATACCTATGAAATACTAGTTATTAAATTTATCCCTACCTTTAAAAGAATGGGATTTAAACTATATTTGTTTATTAGGCTTTGTTCAATTGCTGGGGGATTACATCTAATCAAAATCTCTAAATCCCCTACTGGCTACTGGCTGAACTGTGCTCCACAAATAATTGGTGTTTGAAATTCTTTAGGCTATTCATGCTCCAGCAGTCTGTCATCCTGGGAGATAGATCACTCTGGCATGTGCTATTGGCCCCTCATGAGTCAGGGAGAAGTCCTCCTTCTCCTCTTCTTCCTCCTCTTTCTTTTTCTCCTCCTTTCCCCATCTCCTCTTTTTCTCCCTTTTGGAGCCTACCTGTGATGCCACTTCTCTTTATCCTTCTCCCCCTCAAAAATAGGTTGTTGCAAGGTTTATTTAAGCAATAATTTTAAATTGGAGAGCAAGTTTACATAGTATCACTCACTTGGTGTGCATTAGGATCTGCTATGGGGACAACAAGATCTTAAGAGGCAGTAAATAGCATTTCAACACAATTAGCACCAGACCAACTCCTACAGCTTCCTACTTAAGGCTTCTGGTGCTGTGGAAGAAGTAGCTCCTATATATAACCAGGCTCACCCACACTTCCAACCTTTGCAGATATCCACACTAGTCATCCACAGCCTGGGCCCTAATGAGAGATGACCCACCTGTATCATCACAGGTGACCTCCATGGTACAGGAAAGAGTGCAATGTGGGAAGCATGGCCAAGCACAGGTGCACACAGGTAGGAAGGGAGGGAAAGAGATGGACCTTGGGACAAATATTCTAGAAATACTACAGGATGACATCTGGAGACACTGAACCTTCTGTCTCAAACATCAGATGCACATGCAGGTACATCTCCACTGTTCTGCAGATACTAGGAACATCACCACCTTCAAAAAATACATGCTGGGTCTAGGCCTGTCCAGGGTGTGACCTAGTAATACTCTGTTCTTGTTATTTGTGAAACAGGAACCACCAGACACTCTGTGGACAATGGTATCACCAACAGCAGCTCCAGGTGTCAGGGTGTATTCACATTTGCAATCGGCTTGGCAGGATGGTGTCCAGCATGGTTGGCAGAATGGGCAACCCCTATGTGTGCATTTGGAATTCTGTGGACAACACCTGCCACATATACTTTAAGTTTCATTTTAAAATGTCCACCAACACAAACAAAATGTTTAAAGTTATGCAAAGAATCATTGCTATTGTTACAATAAAATACCCTGACAAAAGCATTGGAAGAGAAAGGGTGACTTTATTTCACAATTTCTGGCTATGCTCCCTGATTGGAGGATGTCACAATGTCAAGAGCCTGAGACAAGAATTCACCTTTATCTAGATTAAAGAGCAAAATGTGCTCAGAGCCTGTGTGCTAATGCATACCTCATTTCTCCATTGTTATACAACCAATGTCCCTGCCTAGGGAATGGAGCAACTCACAGTAGTGTCTCTCTTCACCCTATTTAATATAATTATGACAACATCCCATCCATATATAAGTGCTCTAGAAGGCTTTCACAACATCATGGGCTTCCTGAATCTTCTTTGGTATAATTGAATGACTGGGATATTGTCTTTTAAATAAGAAAACAAACAAAGAAACAAACAAACAAAAAACAATGGACCATCATGGCAGGGAACGTGACAATCACCAGGTTGCATGGTGTTGCAACTGTAGGTAAGAGATTGCATCTTGATCTACAATGAGTAGTAAGAAAAAACACTCAGAATGGTTTGGGCTTTGAAAACCTCAAAGTCTTTCTGCCACCCTTCCCCACAAGTGACAAACCTCCTCTAACAAGGCCACACTTACTAATCCTTCACAAATTGTCCCACCATCTAGGGACCAAGTATTTAATCATATGAGTATATTGTAACAGTTCTCATTCAAAACAGTAGGAGGTCCTTATAAAAAGTGAAATTTGCCAGCCACAAATGAACAACAAGTACTTCATGATCCTTAGAGCTCTCAAATACACATAGGTGGAATTAAGAGTAGGAGCCAAAGGCTGAGTGAGAAAGGTGAAAATTAATGTTTCACTAAGCACAGAGGATAAGTTTAGAAGATCAAAGATGCTCTGTGGCATTTATACATCATGTTCTTAACTGCTGAATTGGATACTTGAATGTGGTAACATGGTAGACCTTATATCCTGTGTATTTGACTGCAGGTAAAGAGGCAGAGGAGGAAAATTATGAGGAGCAGGAGGAGAAAAAGAGGAAACAAGGAGGAGAAAGAGGAAGAGGAAGAAGAGCAGGAGGACAAGTAGGCAGAGGAGAGGAATGGGGAAGGTGATGGACACCAGGTCAGCCATGACACAGAAGTTAGACAGATAGATGACAAGATGCAACCCTAACTTTGCTCCATCTGGAGAAAGCACTGGCTTCTAAATAACTAGAAGCACTATGTTGACTGAGGAGACCAGACCTTGCTCCACACAGAGAGGGCATAGACCCAGGAGGGCACAACAGTTTGGGATGACTCTCTAGACCTTTCTGTCTGAGGAATGCTGCATAGGTTGAAACATTTTCCCAGTTGTGGAGAATGAAGTGTTGTCCATAGATATGCAAGTGAACCAGGCCATAAGTAGCTGAGAGGAAAAGATTTACCTTGTCTGACTTTTGTATATGCTTGGCCCTGTGAGTAGCACTACTAGAAGGTGTGGACCTGATGGAGTAGGTGTGGCCTTGCTGGAGTAGGGGTATCAATGTGGGCATAGGCTTTAAGACTCTTATCCCTGCTACCTGGAAGCCAGTATTCTGCTAACAACCTTCACAAGTAGATGTAGAAAACTCAGCTCTTCCTGTACCATGCCTGTCTGGATGCTGCCATGTTCCCTCCTTGATGATAATGGACTGAACCTCTGAACCTGTAAGATAGCTCCAATTAAATGTTGTCCTTTATAAGACTTGCCTTGGCCATGGTGTCTTGTTAACATAGTAAACCCCCAACTAAGACACCTTACAAACATGAACACCTGAGTTGACCACTAGCAACAGTTAAAAGAGTTTGTCCCCAGGTAGATATCTCAATCTGCAAGGAGGCTGAGTTCACTTTGAACCAGATAAACTACTGTTTGAGAAGTAGAAGTTGTTATGAATTAGAAGCTGTGAGAAATCTTTATTTGCTTGCCTTTAAAAGATACTGGAGAATTCAAGGGAGTATACAGTGGTGCACAGTTCCTCTGCATCCCCTGTGTTCTGACTGTTTGACCCCTACCCAGGAACCCCATTAACCCCAATAGACAATGACACTGATGAGAAGGTAGAAGGCATGTCCAGAAGGAGATAGAGACCTGGGATAATGGGGGCACCCAAGAATCTGTGGAGGTGATCTTAGCTGTGAATCACTATATTGCAGAAAACAAAACCTGAACAGGCCACTTATACCCAGACAGGAACCCCAGTGGAGTCATAGAGACACCAACCCACCCAGTACTTTCAACGCAGTCTATTCTGGCTACAATAAATGCAGGCATGAGGGTTGTAGCAGAGACTGGGGATATGGCCAAACAATTACTGTCCAAGCTTGAGACCCATCCAATTGTCAAGCACTAATCGCTAACACTATTAATGATACTCTGTTGTACTTTCAGACAGGAGCATGTTGTCCTCTAAGAGGCTCTACCTAGCAGCTGACCAAACAGTTGCAGCGGACCAGCCCTGGTGTCTTCTTTCCTGTAGGTTCTTCCTGAGGCAGTGGAGGGGGAAGAGCATTAGCAGAGTGTCAGACTTTGTCTTAAGAGATATTTAGGCTGCTGTATGACAATAACAAGCTTACTTATCTAAGTCTAACTTACTATGTACTGTAGCTGCCTGCCTTCCATGTTCCTCTGAGGCCAGAAACTGCAGTCTCTGGCACTTAGTTCCTCATCCTAAAACAGCAGGAGATTAAGTAAAGGATGAATTGCCAGATCCTTTTCCCTTTTGTCCAGATGCTTCTTTCTTGTCTCACTAGGGAAAATTTTGCAGCAATAAACTATTGAACTGGGAGAAGAAAATAACACTCACAGAAGGAGAAACTTTTCCATGAGCACATACATGCATAAACTCACATAAGTTCATGTACAGATTAACATACACATATTTATCCATTTCCATTCAAACCAGTTGGGCCCAGCTTGCATGCATTATCAGAATTACATATATAGACACACACACACACACACACACACACACACACACACACACACAGAATGATGGCTCATGCATGGGCCCACTGGAGCATGGGTTCTTGGATCTTGGGGACTGAGTTTTGGGTGCCATGCATCTTCCACTTGTGGGCACCTCAGGGTTGTGCACTTCTGGAGAGAAGCAGAAGCATGGGATTTTTGACTGGTCCCCTTCCACACGGCACCAGGATAAAAAATGAGATTTGTTGTACAGTGAAATACTACACACTTAATAAAAACAAGAATGACAAATGTATGGAACTATAAATTATCACCCTGTATAAGGTAACATAGAGTAAGGATAGGCAAAGTATGTACTCACTTATAAGTGGATTTTACCCACAAAGTACAGGGAAATCGTGCGACAATCCACAGACATAAAATATGCAAAAATACAAAGAGGGAACAATGCTGGATGATTGAAACACACTCAGAAGGGGAAATAAGTCTTCAGGAGTGGATGGAGGGAGGAAACTGTGTGGGAGAGGGGAAGGTGAGGGAATGTTAGGAAAACCTTTTTGTCAAGAGGTGGAGAGAGTACATGAGAATCAGCAGCAGGCATGGGAAGGGCATCTTTAGGATGTGTCATAGTCATGGAATGTGGAAGGCTCCGTGGAGTCTATGATTTTGATTGTAGCTGAGAGTCACTCCAAGTAGTGTGTGGTATGGAGTCTGAAGTGATGACTCCTGTAACCAGGCAGGACTCTCAGTGAAAGAATGATGATACTAACCCATCTACAAGATCTTGCCTAAAGGAGGAGCAGAGATAATGAAGGGGTAGAGTCTGAGGGAATTGCCTACCAATGACTGGTCCAACTTCAGACTTATCCCATGGACAGGGATCAATCTGTGACACTATAAGTGATACTCTGCCATGCTTACAGACAGGGGCCTAGTATATCTCTCCTCTAAGAGGCAGCAGACAATAGCTGTCCAAATGGAAGCTGAGACTCACAGCCAAAAATTAGAGGAAGCTGGAGAAGTCCTGTGGAAAATTTTCAAGAAGGATTGAGTAATCTGAAGGGGAAGAGAACTTACTAGTAAAGTTCTTTGTGTCACTGTGTCAACTGACTTTGATCCTTAAGGGTTTCCTGAGACTTAACCACAAACCAGTGATAATTCATCGGCTGTACCTATGCCACCACCCGGAATCATGTTTAGCATATGTGCAGTTTGGAGCTTGTTATTCAGAAAGGAGCTCCAACAACTGGAGAAGAGACAGTCCCTGCCTCTGTCACCTGCCTGTGAGGTCTGTTCTCCTAACTCTGCTGATTATTCTTATGGGAATGGCAGTAGCAACAATAAAAAGACTTGCTATTTTATAATGTCTTTAACAGCCTCCACAACATCAACTCCATGGGGAACATACACCTACATGTTAATTCCTCAGGGTAGAACTTAGGGAAGATAATATAGAAACCAGGACTCTCAGGTTGAGCATCCTGTCAAACCCGTTGCTGCAATAGTTTTGGGAAGATGCAGTAAATTTATTTTAGTAAAGTTATTCAAGAGGCCACAGCCGGGTACAAGGAGAAACCACAAAGGACCTCACAGGAGGCTGCACGTGTCTGGCTGCTGTTTACCATTCAGATACTGGGAAGACCCACTACACATGCATACTTCGCTAAGAAGCTTTCTCCTCCCATTTGTGGGAGATGACCTTGCACTTACCATATCTGCAGTTCTGAGCTTGCTGAGTTCTCACAGGACACACCAGAGTCACTCAGAACTTATCACACAGAAATATGCATGCCAGCTGAGTTACAGAAAGCAACTTGCAAGCTTGTTACCACCTCCTCTTCTGACATGCATGTCCATGTGGAGGTTCTGATTGGCTAGTGAGTCTTGAGTTACATGATCACCAACCTTAGGGTTAGAGTGTCTTAAAGAGATACAGCATAGTGGTTCCAGTTTTGGCCAGTCCTCTTCCAGATCTGCAGATTTGAAGTTCAGTAGTCTCTCCTCCAATAGCTTATTTGTTCTCCCATCAATCTCCTGGGAAAAAGTCAGAGTTCACATCCCTGCTTTTCAACTGCTATCTTCTACCCATGTGGGCAGTGACACTGTGTTCATTGCTTTGCAAATTTGGAGCTTTTCTGAGCTCCAGTCACAGCACTCAGGAGGGACTTCCACTTCCTCCTGCTGGATTCAAGTTGGATAGCTCTCACAATCAGTAAGTCAGATTACAATGGAGTTACTAATCTGTCCCACAAGTGGACAGGTGCCCAGAATATTAAAAATTAAGAACAATTTTAGAAAACAATATTTCATTTTGTGCCTTCAGGCTGGGTTCAGGTAAACTGCAAGAACTTTTCAGCTGATGTTTATGAGACATGGCTCAGAGCAAATTAGAAAATACATGACAGACACTGTGGAGCACTCTTTTTAATTAGCAAACATTCTCAATGAGTCTGTAAAATAAAAACAACAACAAATCCACAGGTATATTAATAATGTTTCTCCAGATTATCTGAGCTGATAGAATGAATCTCTATTACGTAGAAAATGCAATTATTAGGTTGGCTCACAGGCTGTGGTTCAAGTAGTCTAACAATGGCTGTCTACAAATGGAAAGTTTAAGAATCATATAGTGGTTCATTCCATGTAGCTGGATATCTCTGCTAGTCTTCAGTACATACCTCAATTTTGAAAAATAAGCACTATTGCCAAAAAATAAAACAGCAACAACAAAAAAACCAATAACAAAAAAGTTGCTAGCCAGAGGTAGGGCAATAAGACAATATGAAAGAGCTACCTACCATCTTCAATGTCCTTTATATACATAGACTGTTACTACAAGCTGTGGCCTAGACAAAAGGTGGATCTTATCACCCCAAAAGTCCCAGATTAAAAATACTCTCCCCAGGTCCAAAGGTATAATGAAGAAAACTCCCTCACATTACCCAACTCTTTAGGTATTAGTTAATTCCACATGTGTTCAATCTGAGTACCAAGAAAAGTTAGCACAACAGACAAGACAGAACAGCTGGGAAAGTTTTATTTTCCCCCCTGTGGCAGGTAAGGAGAGCAAAGGATCCATTTCTAAAGCAATGCCCTTCTCCTCCTTCTTCTTCTTCTTCTTCTTCTTCTTCTTCTTCTTCTTCTTCTTCTTCTTCTTCTTCTTCTTCTATTATTGGATATTTTATTTAAATTTCAGATGCCATCCCCTTTCCCCATTTCCCCTCCCTAGAAAACCCCTATCCTGTGCCCCCTTTTCCATTTTGCTTTTATACAATTTTTTAAAATGTTAATCAAAGGATTTATAAGTACGGTAATGCTCAATCAGAAGTGTAACCCAATACCCAACCTAGATATGT
>JANHMN010000002.1:235440997-235453481 GCA_030674055.1 Rhabdomys pumilio
CTTCATCTTCTCCTCTCCTTACTTCATCTTTTCCTCTCGGTGCTCCTTCCCCGTTAGTTCCTCCTACATACTACCCTTCCTGTTAAAATAAAGCTTTTCTCTCAAAATACAATTAGAGCATAATTATTCCTATTTGTACCAGTGAGGTACAAGATAGTCTTAATACCCAGTCCATCCTTTTGTTGACTAGCCAGAACCTCTGTCGTCTCTCTTGACTAAAACACTTAGTTTTCAACCTGGCTTTTTCTTGGCTTTAGAATGAATGTCAGCTGAGAACCCTCCACTCAGATTTTTTCTCTCAAGGTAAATAGCCAGGATTGGCTATGAGTCTACAGGTCTTCAATGTCCTTAGAAATCCAGAATGACTAAATTAACGGAAGTTATGGAAAGCAATAAGCATAGCTTCTAAAACTTAGCCAATTTATAGAGACCACTGAACACCTGGACAGCCCCTATACTACCGAATATTGGAGCATCAAATCTTCAGCCTTCTGGCCCAAACTCATCTGACAGACTTTAGTGCTGCAGAATTATTAAGGGCTGACTACTCTGTCTAGGCAGATATAATCAGTCGACTATTATGCAAGTGTGTCCTTTTCTGAACAGTAATTTGTCTGTAGATGAAGAGAGGCAATTCTTGCCTAATGGCTGTCTCACCACAACTGGAGTAACTCCAAGGATGCTCAATTTCTTCTTAGAATCCAAGACAGGAAGCTGTCAGGAGCAGACAGGTCTCTAATCAAAATGAACATTAATATAGAAATATTTGTGACATCAATTCTATGGATTTCTGACATTTTGAAATCCAACTATCCATGTAAGGTAACCTGGACTGTTGTCTGTTAACTCCTCTCAGCTATTTCTAAATAAAATATAGAAAACACCCTAACAATAAACTCAAAGTCATGAATTTGCTATAGTCCCTTAACTCACAGGCTAATCATCCCAAATCAGTTAAAAAGGTTAAAGAAGGACTGGGTCTAAGCCTTGTATTTCTAAATGTGTTATACAGGCACAATGCCCATGAGAGTATCAATATTCATTTCACTTTCGTATCAATAAGAAGCTCATACCAATGAAAACCTTAAATTTGAAATCCAAGTGAATTTTGTACCATTTAAGAAATTATAACTTCATCTTGATACTAAATTATACACATTTCTACCAATAGGTTATGGCTATGCCATAAATCCTAGCTAATCCTCCCTGTTCCAACAAAACCACTACTTTTCCCCAGAAAGACAGCCCAATATTAACCACCTTAGTCCCCAAGCCTGGGGAATAGGGGCGCTGACTCTTCTTTAACTTCTTCAAGCTGATTACAGGCATTGAGATATTAGAAGAGGGGTGAGGGGAAGAGTAAATTGATAAGCTTTTGATGCTGTGTCTTCACTGGATCCAGATGGAATTCCCGGAC
This sequence comes from Rhabdomys pumilio, assembly GCA_030674055.1. Taxonomy (NCBI): domain Eukaryota; kingdom Metazoa; phylum Chordata; class Mammalia; order Rodentia; family Muridae; genus Rhabdomys; species Rhabdomys pumilio. The sequence continues at coordinate 235,442,415 of JANHMN010000002.1, forward strand.
ACCGGAGGTTTGAATAGGTCTGTTCATTTTGCTTCCTGAGTAGATACACCAAGGCTGTGTATTTTGCAATATACAATTCTCTGGATAAGTTTTAGTATCAAGAAAAAAAATTTTTTTTTCCTAGAGGGCTGACTTTTTTTTTTTTTTTAAAGATGTTGGTTCTAACAACTTTTTTTTCCCTTTTATGTAGTTGGTTATAATATTTACATTTTAAGTTTTATCCTCTTATCCCATTTCCCCCACCACCCAGGAACCCCTTATCCCATCCCCCCTCCTTATATCCCTTTTATGAGGCTGTGCCCGAACCTACCTCCCCCACGCCCACTACCCCCTCCTCACCCTCACATTCCCCACCATTCTGTGTTCATTTTTCATGGGACCAAGAATCTCCTCTCCCACCTATGCCCAACAAGGTCATCCTCCCCTACGTATACCCTAGAGTTGTAGGTCCCTCCTTATGTGCTCCCAGGCTGGTGGTTTAGACCCTGGGGTTGTTTGGTATTGTTGCTTACTGTTGGGGTCACAAACCCTTCCTGCTCCTTCAGTCTTCTAAGTTCTCCACTGGGAAACCCTTGATCATATCAGTGGTTAGCTGTGAGCATCGTCCTCTGAATGTGTCAGTCTCTGGCAGATCTCTAAGGAGACAGCTATATCATGTTCTTGACAGCATTCACTTCCAGCCATCCACATCAACGTCTAGCTTAGGTGACAGTACATGGGATGGATGTCCAGGTGGAATGGTCTACTGATGGCTCCTCCTTCAGTTTCTGTCCCATGTTTTGTTTCCATAATTGCTCCCTTGAGTATTTTTATTACTGGTTCTAAGTAGAACTGAGGCGTCCCCTCTTGGTCTTTCTTCTTCATGAGCTTCATGTGGTCTGTGGGTTGAGTCTTCGCTATTCTAAGTTTTTGGGCTAACATCTGCTTAACAGTGAATAAATACCATGTGTGTTCTTTTGTGATTGAGTTAATTCACTCAGGATGATAATTTCTAGATCCATTCATTTAACTATGAATTTCTTCAATTCATTATTTTTAATAGCTGAGTAATACTCCATTGTGTAGATGTACCACATTTTTTGTACCCACTCCTCTGTTGAGGGACATCTTGGTTCTTCCATCTTCTGGCTATTATAAATAAGGTTGCTATGAACATAGTGGAGCATATGTCCTTATTATACGTTGGAGCATCTTCTGGGTATATGCCCAGGAGTGGTATAGCTGGGTCCTCAGGTAATGCTATGTCCAGTTTTCTGAGTAACCGCCAGACTGATTTCCAGAGTGGTTGTACCAGCTTGCAATCCCACCAACAGTGGAGGAGTGTTCCTCTTTCTCCGCATCCTCGCCAGCATCTACTATCACCTGAGTTTTTGATCTTAGCCATTCTGACTGGTGTGAGATGGTATCTCAGGGTTGTTTTGATTTACATTTCCCTGATGACTAAGGATGTTGAGCATTTCTTAAGGTGCTTCTCAGTCATTTAAATTTCCTCTGTTGAGAATTCTTTGTTTAGCTCTGTTCCTCATTTTTTTAATAGGGTTATATGGTTTTCTGAAGTATAATTTCTTGAGTTCTTTGTAAATCTTGGATATTAGCCCTCTATCAGATGTGGGATTGGTTAAGATCTTTTCCCACTCTGTTGGTTGCCGTTTTGTCTTATTGATAATGTCCTTTGCCTTACAGAAGCTTTGCAATTTTATGAGGTCCCATTTGTCAATTCTTGATATTAGAACTTAAGCCTTTGGTGTTCTGTTCAGTAACTTTCCCCCTGTGCCTAGGTATTCGAGGGTCTTCCCCACCTTCTCTTCTATTAGTTTCAGTGTATCTGGTTTTAAGTGAAGGTCTTTTATCCACTTGGATTTGAGCTTTATACAAGGAGATATGAATGGATCGATTTGCATTTTTCTACATGTTGACCTCCAGTTGAACCAGCACCTTTTGCTGAAAATGCTGTTCTTTTTCCACTGGATGGTTTTAGCTCCTTTGTCAAAGATCAAGTGACCATAGGTATGTGGGCTCATTTCTGGGTCTTCAGTTCTATTCCATTGATCTTCCTGCCTGTATCTGTACCAATACCATGCAGTTTTTATTACTATTGCCCTGTAATACAGTTTGAGGTCAGGGATGGTGATTCCCCCCCAAAGTTCTTTTGTTGTTGAGAATAGTTCTCACTATCCTGGGTTTTTTGTTGTTCCAAATAAATTTGCAAATTGCTCTTTCTATTTCTATGAAGAATTGATTTGGAATTTTGATGGGGATTGCATTGACTCTATAGATTGCTTTTGGCAAGATGGCCATTTTTACTAAATTAATCCTGCCAATCCAGGAGCATGGGAGATCTTTCCATCTTCTGAGATCTTCTTCTATTTCTTTCTTAAGAGAGTTGAAGTTCTTGTCATACAAATCTTTCACTTGCTTGGTTAGGTTCACTCCAAGATATTTTATATTGTTTGTGACTATTGTGAAGGGTGTCATTCCCCTAATTTCTTTCTCAGCCTGTTTATCTTTTGAGTATAGGAAGGCTACAGATTTGATGGAGTTGATTTTATATCCAGCCACTTTACTGAAGTTGTTTATCAGGTTTAGGAGTTCTCTGATGGAAATTTTACGGTCACTTAAGTATACTATCATATCATCTACAAATAGAGAAATTTTGACATCCTCCTTTCCTAGTTGTATCCCTTTGACTTCCTTTTGTTGTCTCATTGCTCTAGCTAGGACTTCCAGTACTATATTGAATAGGTAGTGTGAGAGTGAACAGCCTTGTCTAGTCCCTGATCTTAGTGGGATTGCTTCAAGTTTCTCTCCATTTAGTTTGATGTTGGCTACTGGCTTGCTGTATATTTCTTTTACTAAGTTTAGGTATGGACCTTGAATTCCTGCTCTTTCCAAGACTTTTAACATGAAGGGATGCTGAATTTTGTCAAATGCTTTCTCAGCATCTAGTGAGATGATCATGTGGTTTTTTTTCTTTGAGTTTATTTATGTAGTTGATACATTGATGGATTTTCAAATATTGAACCAACCCTGTATTCCTGGGATAAAGCCTACTTGATCATGATGGATGATTGCTTTGATGTGTTCTTGGCTTAGGTTTGCGAGAATTTTATTGAGTATTTTTGCATCAATATTCATAAGAGAGATTGGTCTGTAGTTCTCTTTCTTTGTTGGGTCTTTGTGAGGCTTTGGTGTGAGTGTGATTGTAGCTTTGTAGAACGATTTGGGTAGTGTTCCTTCTGTTTCTATTCTGTGGAATAGTTTGAAGAGAATTGATATTAGGTCTTCCTGGAAGGTCTGGTAGAATTCTGCACTAAAACCATCTGGCCCCGGACTTTTTTTGGTGGGGAGATTGTTAATGACTGCTTCTATTTCTTTAGGGTTCTGCAACTGTTTAGATGGTTTATCTGCTTTTTGTTTAACTTTGGTACCTGGTATCTATCTAGAAAATTGTCCACTTCATCCAGAGTTTTGAATTTTGTTGAGTATAGGCCTTTGTAGTAGAATCTAACAATTTTTTTAATTTCCTCTGTTTCTGTTGTTATGTCTCCCTTTTCAGTTCTGATTTTATTGATTTGAGTGCTTTCTCTGCACCCTTTGGTTAGTCTGGCTAAGGGTTTTTCTATCTTGTTGATTTTCTCATAGAATTAGCTCCTGGTTTAGTTGATATTTTGTATAGTTCTTTTTGTTTCAACTTGGTTGATTTCAGCACTGAGTTTGATTATTTCCTTCAGTCTACTCCTCTTGGGTATATTAGCTTCTTTCTGTTATACCGCTTTCAGGTGTGCTGTCAAGTTGTTAATGTGTGCTCTTTCCATTTTCTTTTTGTGGGCACTTAGAGCTATGATTTTTTTCTCTCTCAGTACTGCTTTCATGAAGTCCCACAAATTTTTATATGAAGTGTCCTCATTTTCATTTAAATCTAAAAAGTCTTTAATTTCTTTCTTTATTTCTTCCTTGACCAAGTTATCATTGAGTAGAGCATTGTTCAGTTTCCACTCGTATGTGGCCTTTCCATTGTTTTTGTCCATGTCAAAGAGGAGTCTTAGTCCATGGTGGTCTGATAGGGTACAAGGGATTATTTCAATCTTTTTGTATCTGTTGAGGCCTGTTTTGTGACCAATTATATGGTCTATTTTGGAGAAGGTACCATGAGATGCTGAGAAAAAAGGTATATTCTTTTGTTTTAGGATGAAAAGTTCTATAGATGTCAGTTAAGTCCAATTAGTTCATAACTTCTGTTAGTTTCATTGTGTCTTGGTTTAGTTTCTGTTTCCATGATCTGTCCATAGCTGAGAATGGGGTGTTGAAATTTTCCACTATTATTGTGTGATGTGCAATGTACGCTTTAAGCTTTAGTAAAGTTTCTTTTATGTCTGTGGGTGCCCTTGCATTCGGGGCATAGATGTTCAGAATTGCAAGTTCCTCTTGGTGCATTTTTCCTTTGATGAGTATGAAGTGACCTTCTTTGTCTGCTTTGATTTCTTTTGGTTTAAAATTGATTTTATTTGATATGAGAATGGCTACTCCCACTTGTTTCTTGGGGCCATTTGCTTGGAAGATTGTTTTCCAACCTTTTACTCTGAGGTAGTGTCTGTCTTTTTCACAAAGGTGCATTTCTTGTATGCAGCAGAATGTTGGATCCTGTTCATGTATCCAGTCTGATAGTCTATGTCTTTTTATTGGAGAATTGAGTCCATTGATATTAAGAGATATTAAGGAAAAATGAATATTGTTTCCTGCTATTTTTGTTACTGGCAGTGGAGTTATGTTTGTATAGCTACCTTCTTTTGGGTTGTTGGAGGATTACTTTCTTGTTTTTTCTAGGTTGCAGTTTCCCTCCTTGTGTTGGAGTTTTCCTTGAATTATTCTGTGAAGTGCTGGATTTGTGGTAAGATATTGTGTAAATTTGGATTTGTCATGGAATATTTTTGTTTCCCCATCAATGTTGATTGAGAGTTTTGCTGGATATAGTAGTCTGGGCTGGCATTTGTGTTCTCTTAGGGCCTGTATGATATCAGTCCAGGATCTTCTGGCTTTTATAGTCTCTGGTGAGAAATCTGGTGTAATACTATAAGTCTGCCTTTATATGTTACTTTGCCTTTTTCCCTTACTGCTTTTAGTATCTTCTCTTTGTTTTGTATATTTGATGTTTTGATTATTATGTGACGGGAGGTATTTCTTTTTTGGTCTAGTCTATTTGGGGTTCTTTAGGCTCCTTGTATATTTAAAGACATCTCTTTCTTTCAGTTAGGCAAGCTTTCCTCTATAATTTTGTTGAAGATATTTACTGGTTCTTTAAGTTGAGAGTCTTCACCCTCATCTATACCTATTATCCTTAGGTTTGGTCTTCTCATTGTGTCCTGGGTTTCCTGGATGTTTTGTGTTAGGAGCTTTTTGCATTTCGTATTTTCTTTGACCATTGTGTCTATGTTTTCCATGGTATCTTCTGCGCATGAGATTCTCTCTTCGATCTCTTGTATTCTGTTGGTGATGCTTGGGTCTATCATTCCTGATCTTTTTTCTAGGTTTTCTATCTCTAGGGTAGTCTTTCTTTGGGATTTCTTTATTGTTTCTACTTCCATTTTTAGATCCTGGACAGTTTTGTGTAATTCCTTCACCTGTTTGGTTGTGTTTTCTTTTATTTCTTTAAGGGCTTCTACCTGTTTACCTGCGTTCTCCTCAAATTCTTTGAGAGTGTTGTTTATGTCCTTTTTAAATTCCTCTACCATCATCATAAGAAGTGATTTTAATTCTGAGTCCTGCTTTTCGGGTGTGATGGGGTGTTCCGGACTTGCTATGGTGGGAGAACTAGGTTCTGGTGATGTCAAGTAACTTTGGTTTCTGTTGTTTACATTCTTACACTTGCCTTTTGCCATTTGGTTAGCTGTAGTGCTACTCGCACTCACTGGTTCTGACTGGAGTCTGCCTTTCCAGTTATCTTGGTTGTGTCAGAACTCCTCGTGGTCCGGATGACTCTATGATCCTGAGCTCCAGCTGTTCTGGGTACAGTGGCTCTTCTAGGTTATCTCGGGATATGGTGTCTCCAAGGTAGTAGAGCAGCTAGGTGTTTGCTGCTCCGAGTGTAGTTGCTCCTCTAGGATGCTTCAGGATATGGTGTCCCCTGCTCTGCAGCTCTGCAGTTCTTGACCTGGCTAGGGTGCCACCGGATGCAGTTTCCTCAGGGGAGCAAATCAGCTGTCTGTCTGTTCAGTCCACTAGGGTCTGGGCAAGGGGCAGAAGGGGCGTGGTTTTCCGCCAGAGCAGGTTCTGGGTGCCAGGTGCACTCTGGGATCTCCCTACTGCCAGTTGTGCTTCTGGGGCCTAGGGCGGTGAAAGGCTGCTCCTACCTGCAACTCTGTGGTCCCTGACCTGGCTAGGATGCCTCTGGATGCAGTTTCCTCAGGGAAGCAGATCAGCTGTCTGGCTGCTCAGTCCACTGGGATCCGGGCAAGGCACCTTTCTTCAACAAAGGGATCATTGAGATTTTACTGAGGGAATCTGGATATGCTTACACATAGTTTTGCCCACTCCTATGAATGTTACATCACAACTTCTTCTAAAATGGTCAAATGTAAAAGCAGTGATATTTAAGTGCATTTTTACCTAATTGGACTGACTATTGCCTGTAAATCTTTTCCCATATTGTACTGTGTTCTAAATATGCTGGCAATGACTCCACATGTAATAGACTTCAACAGCATGGTCTAGGTTATCAAAGTCATTGTGCACTGGCTTTCAATCTCATCTCTTATCTTCCTATGTGATACCTGTAGGGATCCCTACAGCAGACATTAGATCCTCAGGTGACCTAGAATGCTTTCAACAGGAATATTTCAGGAATAGAAAACTTGGGTAGAAAACACCTTCAAATCTAAGAGCACTGTAGTTTCTTTCAGAGCACACAGTTTTCAGTCTCAGTACTTAATGCAGCTCTCTCCTATTTGTAAATCAAGTTTCTATGGTTCAAAAGTCATCTCCTATCCTTCCTGATCTTTCTGGCCAATAAGCACATGCAGGAAACAAAAACAAACACAGAGGCAAAACAATTATACAAATAAAATAACTGTGTAAAGTGAAAATTTGTGTGTGTGTGTGTGTGTGTATGAGACAGAGAGACAGAGAGATAGAGAGAGAGAGAGAGAGAGAGAGAGAGAGAGAGGAATTATTGACAAGGCGAGGATAGAAAGCAATGAATTTCTTCAGGTACAGCATTCAGAACTCAGAGGCAGGGAGATCACTGAGTTTTATGATAGCCAATGCTATATATCACCACACACACATGCGAGCACACCCACATACATATACACTCAGGAAAAGAAAATCAAAATTAATCACATGATAAAAATTGTACTGGGGAATTATTACAGTACAAAAATTCTTAAAGTCATGTCAGGTGTTTAGAACCAATACCATACAATCATTTTCAAAATGACTATTGCCAACCATAATAGCTTGTGCTACCAATCCCAGCAGTTTAGAGGTAAGTTCATATCCATGAATTTGAGGTCACACTGGTCTACACAGTCACTTGCATAATATAACTCATCTCAAATAGACATATTTGTTAAACAGTAGATATGTTTGCACTGTCAAGAACCAAGGAGCAACGACCTAAATGATGTGAAGTAAAAATTTATTTTATTTCTAAGCTAATCTTCCAGTCTCCTCTGAATTAGGAGAGAGAAGCAGCCCTGAGTAACAACAGGAAATGTTTATATTCAAATCAAGGTCAGGGTACATAGTAGGTGATTGCAAAACTGGAATTGCTTTGCAGTTAGTAATTTAATTAAAAATCTGGTAGTTCTGAAAATATACCATGCACAGTGGAAATAATTTACACCGTGTAAACCTCAAGATTTTCGTTGAAAAACAAGTCAAAATTACAAGTTGTCCTTTAACATGGGTCATGATTGGAGAAGATACCATAGATAACAATATAGACATTACTGAGATTTTACCTTTAGGAATAATTTGGAACAGGAAAAAAAAGTCCTTAATTGGTCCTGAACATTACAGTTTTGATTGTTTATCACCCTTTTCTTTCTTGAGACAGGTTCTCATTTAGAATTCGAGCTGACCTTCATTCACTAAATAGACTACAAATTTATAACACTTATTGAATCTGTAATAAAAAGTAGTATGCATTTAATCCTGTGCCTTTGGGTCTCCCTTCCTTACATGAGAGTCTTCAATACAAGATGGACCTGATTCATTATTTCATATTTGTTGGTTTAAAAGTAAATGTGAATGTTCTTAAAGGAGTTGCTTTTGCAGGGAAATCTATAATTGTGACTATTGAGATCACTCCTAACTTCAAAGGCAAGGGGCAGATCATAACTGCTCTAAAGATAAAGTTCAGAAAATATTCCTCCCGAGTTTCTATAGATGGAAAGGATGATTTTCTGTGTTCTGATTTTCCACAGAATATTTCTGTATATTTACCTTTCTACTGTTTTTATAAAACACACTATGGAAAAGCAAATTATAATTAAAGGCATAAAATCAGATTTCCAGTTCCAAAGTATTAGAGTCAATACTGGCAGCGTAAACATATGGCATCAGGCAGAGTGAGAATTCTTATTTTGAACCTCAGACAACAGGAAGGTAGGAATATGGACATGGTCAGAAGATATTAAAGATTGAAAATGCACTCATGTGACACACCCCTTTCAAAAATGCCACAAATATGTTCCATCACAAACAGCGCCACAATAAAGTTTTCAAACATATGAGTCTGTAGGAACCATTCTCATTTAACTATCTCATGTTTTTTTCAAAAGTGAAAACTACATTTTATTGGACCACACTGTACCATATCCTTAAGAGAGATCATGATTTTTTTCAACATACAGAGCTACAAAAGAAACAGGCCTTACCAGAAAGAGTCAGAGCATAGGAAAAAATGAGCACACCAAACAAGACCAAAATTCAACAGGGAAAACACCAACACTCATAGCTTCTTGTTGAGCAACTTGAGATTATGATGAAATTGCCATGACTCTAAGGTCTTAGGTATTCTCACTCTTCAAGCTCTGTCTCCTGAAGCACACATAGTTTCTTTTCTACAAACTTCACTATCTTCATGTAGCTTTCCTGAAAGCTGGTTCTTGTATCTGGAGTATCTTGTGTATAGTATTCTCTTAAATTCTATTGAAAGTGGGCTAGTGGGCTCCAGGGATCATTCAGTTGCTAAGTGCACTCACTGTTCAAACCCGTTTCCTTTCCTAGCACTCACAAGGCAGCTCACCACAGTCTGTAACTACCCTTCCATAAGAACTAACAATCAAAATAGTTGGGCATAAGCTGTGGCCTGGCATTGACTTAGATGGTTACATAAAAGACACTTTTTCTATAAGTCCTGTCATCTGACTTTAAAAATCATTGATATCAAAATATACCTCTGTTGCCAAGGACCAAGCCTAACCTTAGAATGATGTAGGGCGGTGGGCTATGAGAAGCAGCTGGGTGCTTGGTCAAGCATGAGCTTGGAACCCTGGAACCATATTGGATGGCAGGAGTTCAGCTCTGTTCCTAGGTCCTGGTTCTTTTCATTTAGCTCCAGCCCTCCATCAACTCCTCTCACAGAGAGGTCTATAACCATCAGTCAGGAGGAACAGTCCCTCAGGCTCTCCCACATGCAAATGAGGTATCTCCAAGCTCTCAGACCAAGCCAATAGGCATTATCTCCTGCCAGACCCTAACCCACACTGAAAAGGTATATAAGGGCTCTATTTAGGGGAAGTAAAGTGCTCAAAAATCAGCCTGGTGTCCTAGAGTTTTTGTCACAAGAGCACTTGAGGATAGCTCTGCTCTCCTGGAACCTGCCTGGGACAGCAAGCTCCCTTCTTGCCAGCTAGCTGGCTTCTTACCAGCCCAGCCCGGGCCTGGACTGGCTCTGTGCGGAGAGACAGGTTCAGCACCTGGGAGTGACTGATCAGTGACAGCAGCAGTGAGCAAGCAGAGGCAACAGTAGGGAAAGGCAATCTCCCCTTCCTGCTTGAACTCTGTGTCCTTTGGTCCGAACCTCCCACATCAGGCTGGGCTGGAGACAGGGCAGAGACAGTGGCAAACCCTCCCTGCTGTCACCCTGTCCCCATTTGGGAGATCATCATGGGACACCCTCCAGAACAGGGGACCTACAGAATGAGACTCAGAGAGAAGGAGTGTCTGGGAATAGTGGAAACAAAAGACTAGCAGTGAGATCATGGTTCCAATTTAGTGGCCCATGCTCTGTGGAGACAGCTTTCCAACTTGCTTTCTCTGTTTTGCTTTCTTTCTCTCTGATCTGCTTTCTCTGGAGAGCTTCAGACATCTCTCTCTCTCTCTCTCTCTCTCTCTCTCTCTCTCTCTCTCACAGACAATCATCTACATAATCTTGGTTTATCTTTGGTAAGTGATATCTGTCTAGAAAATTGTTTATTTCATTAAGATTTTCCAAAATTTTTTGGAATACAGGCATTTTAAGAAAGACCTAATTATCCTTTGAACTTCCTTAGTGTCAGTTGTTATATCTCCCTTCTCATTACTGACTTTGTTCATTTGTATCCTGTTCCTCTGACATTTGCTTTGGCTAAGTGTGTGTTTATCTTCTCGATTTTGTCAAAAAAGTGTTTGGTTTTGTTCATGTTTTGTACTGTTTTCTCATTGCTAATTGATTGATTTCATCCCTGATTTTGAAATATTTCCTGCCTTCTACTCCTCTTTGGTGTGCATGATTCTGGTTTTTTTTTCTCTAGAGCTTTCAGGCTTAGTACTTTTAAATTGTTGATATTATAAGTTTCTTTTTTCTTTATGCAGGTACTAAGTGCTATGAATGTTCCTCTTAGGCTGGCCTTCATTTTGTCCCATAAATTTGTGTATGTTGTGATGTCATTTGTATTGAATTCTATGCACTCTTTACTTCTTTTATTTCTTCCCTTCCCAGAGGTCATTGAGTTGTGCAACCTCCAAGAGTGTTTAGGCTTTCCAGGGTTGTTGTTGTTTTTGAAGTCCAGTTTTAATCCATGGTGGTCTGATAAGCTATAAAGTGTTAGTTCAATTTACTTGTATCTGTTGATACTTGCTTTG
>JANHMN010000002.1:235454785-235466373 GCA_030674055.1 Rhabdomys pumilio
GCAGATTATATAATAATCCGAGGCAAGCATTTCAGGATGATCATCTGCCAATTATTAGCTTGTCCCATTATGGCTCCTGACATCTCTTCCCTTCGGATAATATAAATGAAGCATATATATCTCCCTTTGAGCAGTCCTGATAGCAGTTCCTAAGCGTTTGAAGATGACTGGAAGAAGAACCAGAAGTAGAATAATTAATCCTATAATAATTCCCAAATTTATAAGAAAATTCCATAAAGTATTATCTTTAACAACATTTATGATTGAATTTGAAAAATAGGCAATTCTACTGCTGAAGAACTCTTCCGTCTGGAGTGACTGATGGCACTGATCTGGGAATGTAAAATATCTGTGTCAATAGCGAGCTGTGAATTGTTCCACACACCATGTAGATGTGCCTGTAACTGTTCCCAGGACATTTCTGACCCATTGTAGGGCAGAGGAGTGACACAAATCCACTTAAAATTGGCATGGCACGAGGTAGTTAAACGTGTCTTAATATTCTGAACCTGAGTTCTGATGTAAAGGATGGCTTCCTCTAAAGCATTGACTCTATCTGTTAAACCTCTATCAATCCTATCCTGGGTGATCAGTGCTAAAGAAATATTTTTGTCATGGAGTTAACATGACTAGCAGTGTTTACCTGTTCGACAAGGGAGACAGCAGAAACTGCAACTGACCCTAAGATAGCAATCAAGGCAGTAATGTCCAAAAAAGCTCAGCTATAAATCTCTCAGGTCATGAAGGAGAATTAACAGTCTATACTAAGGCAAACAAGGCAAACAAAGCATTACACCAGGGCTGTGAGAAAGTAATAGGTGACAAAACATAAGGTAGCTGGTATACAATGAGAAAAGACATTGTGACACATGGTGAAGTTATACAGTTGGTCAAACAGCATTCTGATAGGAAAATGATACATATAGTAGATTTATATCTAACAATTTTGTATCCCTTATGTCCTCTGGGTATAGAATTAAAAGTCCAATCATATGCAATCAGGAACCACGTCTTCAGTATCTTCTTTTGCGGAGGTCTCTGGCACGGGTGGAGAGTCTGCAGATGATGAGGGCTGAAGCGGGCTTGAAGGAAATGGCAGGTGTGGAAGTCTCTGTCCGTGGAGCAGGCCTGGCACAATCAGCTGGTCTGGCATCTATAGGGTCCTGTAAATACATAAACAGAGCTTCTCCCAGAAAAACATTCAGTCTTTTTTATTATCCAGTTAGTAGGTCTTTAATTTAGTAGAGGCTTGAAATGTTTAGAAATGGAATTTTTCCTTTTATAAATATGGTAAGGAGATGAATAGTTATGATTTCATTTTGTAATTTAGAAGTCTATATTTTTTAAGGTCTGATGAGCTCGTTCCACAATTGCATGTCCCTGTGAACTATAGGGAGTGTCAGTGGAGTATGAGAAACTAAGAGTCAAACACCAATTTTTAAATGCTTCTTAAGTTTAAGCAAGGGCATTGTCTGACTTTAAGTCCTTGGTATTATAAAACTAATGAAACAAATACTGTATCATATCTTTGAAAGTTTTTCTCAAGTTAGGAAAATACATAAACAGCAATGAGAATTAAGAGTCCATATGTACAGGAATAAAGGCTAACTTTCCAAAGACAGGACATGTATAACATTTCTCTGTTTTAAATCATAAGAACCCAGGGTCATCAGGGGTTAATTCCCAAGCTGAGATAAGAGCTCTGCAGGAATGCAGGAGCAGTTTCTCTGAGAGCAGTGATGATTAGCAATGTAAGATTTTGCTAAGTTACCTTTGTAGAAAACACAACAGGCTTTTGTTAAGAAATTAGATTAATCCTTACCTAGGATTTAGGTAAGGCATAGAACCAGAAGGCATAGAATGAACTTGAGCATGTCCAGTAGAGAGAATGCAATTTCTAAATTGAAGCGAGACTTGTGATCACTAGCTCTATTTGTATACAAAGGTTTCTTGTGTGAGGGAAATTTCTTTTAAGATCTTAATAATTAAAGTAACCTATTTGAGGAGAAGTCATAAGTAAATATTTTTGTGGCGGCTCAGCCCTGTGCTGCCTATGTATAGTCCTTTGACAAATGTTTTAGTCACCTGAGGCTGTTGAATTACCTCTGTTGTTTGAGGGGCCTGACGTAGGTCCCTCACACAGTTCTCCTGACTTGATAAGACTTTTGTATATTTAGGGATTATAGTAGTAGTACCAGATAAGGCAGTACCATTTTTATGAAAGTTAGTTTGGCACTTTTTACGCCAGTGGTACCCTTTCAGATGACACACTGCTGAATTTCTGCTTTGAGTGAGGCCAGGAGCATTAAGATTTATGGCATCTCCTGCCTTACTGGGACATTGTTTGCTGATAGGTCCAGACTTCTTACTTGAATAACTTTTGCGAGCCAAGCCTGATATATTAAATGTTACTTGATTAGTAAGATTTTGGATAGTGTTCTGGCCTTGTGAGGTTGTTGTAGTGGGTACACCTTGAAAGTATGAAGTAGTAACCTCAACACCTGCTTTAGATAAATTTCTAGATTTTTTTAATTGTCTTTAGAAGAGACTGACAAGCAAGTGCAGCATTCTTAAGGACCAGCTGTTTTAAAACAATTTCTTTTGCCTCGGGGCTAAGAGCCATCCTCTCTACTGTCCCCTTTAGCTGGGCTACAAATTCCTCAAAATGTTCTTCTGGGTCCTGGCTTATATAAGCAAGCCCTTTAGTATTTGTATCTCTGTTAGGCAAGCATCTCTGTGCTTCTAGGGCTGCAGCTGATTTATTTACTATAGCTTCCTTTGTCATTTTTTTGTTGATACGTTTCTTCAAATCACTCCTCTGTACCCATAAACATTTCATATGTTAACTCTTTTACTCCCCTCTTTTTTTTTCCAGACATCTTAGATAACTCTTTTTGAGCCAAGTTCTTAAATATATCCATCCACTGTAAAAATTCATCTTTAGTTAGATAGGCTCTGGGAATTTTATACCAATCATGAGGAGTCATAAGCAATTTAAATGTCAAAGGTTCCAGAAAAGGATCCTTATCCCCTTTGTTGTTCTGCATACTCACTGGGAAACAGCCTAACAGTTTGCCCTGTTGCTGAGCTTGAATTGCACCAGCAGCAGATCCAATAGGCCCCTTTGGTTTCTTTTTACCTTTTTCAGGGGGGTTTGTGGAATGACTTATATTTAAATGCTGCATGGTAGGCCACTTATGTTTATGATATATTGTTACTGTCTTTTCAGAGTCAGATTCCTCCTCTGAGGTTGATTTTTCCTCTCCTGACACACCACTACTCTCTCCTGAACTACTTTTCTCAGTCTTTTCTGTCAAGGAATAAACACTTTTCTTAGATCCTGAGTGACGTTGTAGTAATGGAGTCCTCTTACAAGGAAGTGAATCTGCTGTCTCCTGAGCACATATGGCTTTTTTGTCATCCCCCAATTCCTTCCTAAGCACATTCCAAATAGCAAATACTGTAGGGGGCATACCTAAACCTCCAGTCTCTGTAAACCAGCTTTTAATATCTAACCCTACCTTTTCCCATGTATCCACATCTAGACTTCCTCTTTCTGGGAACCAGGGACTGACTGTACAAACTGAAGAAAGTCAGTCAGCTGGCTAGTGCTAACCTCAATGCCTTTTTTCTTAACAGTATACTTGATGACATCTATGAAAAACTCTCTAGATTCACTTTGTCCCATCCTGATTCAAGTCGGTGCTAGCAGTATTTGTTGGAATATTCACTGACAGCTACAAACTATTTACACTTAACAGGGTTAGTACCAGATAGCAGGCCAATGCCTAATACTAGTCAATAAAACTCCTACTAAAAGCCACAGACAACTATGTAATTATCAATAACGTACTGGTTGCCTTCTTTCAGACTGAACATACATATATAATTCTTAGAGCTAAATATTTAACAGCAACCTATAGGAGTGCCTTCTTTCAGGCTGGGGTACGGTGGGGTGGGGCAGCTTTGCCTTCTTTCAGGCTTGGAATAGCTTTCTTTTCAAGCGAGGGGGGCTTTGCTTTCTTTCAAGTGTGGGGGGGGCTTTTACTTTCTTTCAAGCGGGCGGTCTTTGCTTTCTTTCAAGCTTGGGTCTTTGCTTTCTTTCAAGCATGGGGGGGCTTTGCTTTCTTTTCAAGCTAGAGGGGGGGTTTGCTTTCTTTCAAGCGGGGGGGGTCTTTGTTTTTTTTCAACGGGGGGTCTTTGCTTTCTTTCAAGCGGGGGGGGGACTTTGCTTTCTTTCAAGCGGTGGGCTTTGCTTTCTTTCAAGTGGGGGGGGTCTTTGCTTTCTTTCTGGCGTGGGTCTTTGTTTTCTTTCGGGCGGGGGTTTTTGCTTTCTTTCAAGCGGGGGTCTTTGCTTTCTTTCAAGCAGGGGTCTTTGCTTTCTTTCAAGCGGGGGTCTTTGCTTTCTTTCAAGCGGGGGGGGGGCTTTGCTTTCTTTCAAGCGGGGGGCTTTGCTTTCTTTCAAGTGAGGGGGGACTTTACTTTCTTTCAAGCTAGGGTCTTTGCTTTCTTTCAAGTGAGGGTCTTTGCTTTCTTTCAAGCGGGGGTCTTTGCTTTCTTTCAAGTGGGGGGGGGGCTTTTGCTTTCTTTCAAGCTGGGGAAAGGGGGTTGCCCCTTTTTTTTTTTCAAGCCACTCAGATTACTCTCCTGTCCTGAACTAACTTTCACAAATCAGCGGGCTAGCTAGGCCCTAGGCGAAACTCCTAGCTTTTCCGAGATACACACAGCATATTTGGGGGACTTACCTCAAGAGGTCCCTGTTTGGGCACCAGAAAGATGCCAGGGGCCACCACCCAGCCCTGGCTTGGGGTGGCGAGGGGGAAAGAGATGCAGCTTCTTCTTCTTTCTTCTCCTCCTCCCACCATCCGGTTCTTCTCCAGGTAGCCCCTATGCTGCTGCTGTAGCTGGTCTGCAGTCAGGGATCCTGTGGCCAGAAACTGGCACTGGAATCCCAGCCCTAAGACCAGCAAGAGGTTAAGTAAATAGCTTTGTGCTATCCTAAAAACTTCTGAGGGTACAAGACTGCAGGCTAGGGTGATTAACACCTGTAGCCTGACTGCAGAGGATTAGGCAATGTGGCCTTTGTTCTATCTCAGCAGGAACTGCTGGGCTCTAACTTACTGCTGGGTCTCAGGAAGAAAAGACACTTAGAAAAGTTGCTATAGAGTTTATTAAGTGTAAAAAGTATCCTATGAAAGCTATCTGAGGGGAAATGTGGAAAGGTCCTGAGTGGGGAAGAAGAAAAGATTCTAACAAAGTAAAAATTCTAAGGGAGAAGAATTCTAGGCAGGGGGAAAGGAAAGGGCGATGACGGGGTCTTAACTAACTAATTGATTCCTAACTAGCTAGCTTAACTCTATTTTAAGTAACCTAATTCATTATTCTAACTGACTCTACTCTAACTCCATTCTAACTATCTCTATTCTAACTCTACTAACTTACTCTCTGTCTTTGTCTTCAGTATTTATACACCATTCAGAGTACATGATCACATGTTACAAAGTTCATCACAAGTTCACACCAAAAATCGGATCATAAATTGAAATAGAAGTTTACAACACAGAATGTTTACATGAATATCCACTAGGAGTAATTATCTAGCTAGACATTCATCACCTGTCTAGCTCCACAGGTTCGCAGAAAGTTTGAAACTATAACTTAAGAAATTAGTGAAGAGTTATAGATAAACCCAGGCAGTATTTTCTCTTCTGTCCTGGTACCTATAATAAATTGTGGATAACCTCTAGTGACCTAGGCTAATGGTTTTATGACCTCTTAGAATGTGCTCTAAGCAGGAGAAGGTCTAGGGGCAATTGACTGATAACACTCAGGAGACTGGCAGAGTTCTCTTTGCAGTTTCGACTACGCCTGAGGGACTTAATAGCAGTCCCGATATAAAAGAGCTTAGTAATCATTGATATAATTTTAGGAATTCTTATAGGATCATCATTAAGACTTAAGAAGTCATCTATTTGTCTATATAGTATCACTACAAGACAGTACATCTTCGTGGGTCTGCAGAGATCTGCTACAAAGGGGTGTGCTATTGCTTAGTGATAGTAGCAAATGTCTAATAATAATAATAATGGGAAAAGCATATTAATAGCAGGAATCTTTCCTAAAATCACGTCCACCACAGCCTTGCTAATGGGGCACACTCGTCGCAGATTATATAATAATCCGAGGCAAGCATTTCAGGATGATCATCTGCCAATTATTAGCTTGTCCTATTATGGCTCCTGACAGAATGAGTGTTGTCTAACCTCCCTGGATTAGGGGTGAGGGGCTTAAAAATAAAGAGGGACCTGTATAAGAATTGAGTTCACTGACCAAAGATGAAGCTGGAATAATTGCACCACAGATAAGGAGGAGGAAGAAGAAGGTGAGGCCTTTCTCCTTTGGCAGTAGTTGGCATTCATGATGAGTAGTCAAGTAAGCAATTTCAGAAAATAATCGGTATAATTCCTTACTGGCCATCTTGGGGAAGTTCCCAGATTAGGACAATAAAAAATTTAAATTAGGATGTTTACTTATACCTAGAAACCAAATTTCTGTATTTTCACTAGTTCTAACAAAAGAAGATCTAGAAAAACTGGTGTGGCTGTGCCTAACGGGAATGTTACTGTCCCTGTTGGAACATACACAGTGTAAGAGAAAAGATGTGAGTGCTACTTGGTGTGGTCTAATGCATATGTGTAGTCCCTGAAAAATATTATTAGATAAAAAGTACCTTTTTTTGTGGGGGGTGAGGGGTGGGAGGTTCGAGACAGGGTTTCTTTGTGTAGTTCTTGAACTGTCCTGTCATGGAACTCACACTGTAGACCAGGATGGCATTGAACTCAAAAACTGCCTGCTTCTGCCTCCCAAGTGCTGCGATTAAAGGTGTGCACCACCACTGCACTGCTGAGTATTTTAACTTTTAAAAATAATATTTAAGAGTATAATTGAATCATTTCTTACTGCTTCTTCTCCCTAATGCTAAATCTGAAACCCTGGGACTAATGCCTGAGGGTCCTATTGAACAAATGGAAGCAAACCTGGCTGGCTGGTTCTCTCCTCAGACCACAGTCCCTACCTGTTACAGAATATTGATGGCACACCTCACCATCTACCCTAGGAGTAGGGCTGCCAATCTCCCAGCTGCCATTCCTTTTATAAGCCAACCATTTGTGGACTGGTCTTTTTCATCTCTTATTAATCATTCTGATCTCTTGGTCTGCCTCTTGCTTCTCCTCTCCTTCCTCTCTGTACAAGGTTCAAGGTCATGTCTACTCTAAACCATCCCAGATATAACTGGGTCTGCCTATGTTCTCTCTTTTGTATATAATAAATTTTCTACTCCACCATACCTAGGAGCAGTGAAGTCCTGTCCTTTCTATTTCTTCTTTTTTTCTCTATTTTCTCCCATTAATCAACCCTAGGTTTAAAATTCACAGCCACTTTTTCTTTTTAATTGTTGTTACTCTATGAATTTGATTGCAGTTTGGCTGCAAGTCTTCCCCAGTATGAAGCAGAGATGGCTGCACTGGACATTGCATGTATAATTGAATATGCAAAGAAAGGACCCAGTGCCTTTAAAAAGGAAAATAAGTGTTCTGGGAGACTGGAACATTCTATTAAATGCAAATTTACCAGACTAGGGCTATGTCTACATGTAGGGTGGAACAGCAGAGCTTGGATGACTTCAGCTGTCTGAGTCATTTGCTCTGTGGTCTCCAGGTAGAGGAGCTGCTACTTACTGTCCTGATGCCCAGCTGAGTTTTCCAAGCTAATGAGGGACTCTGGCAGGCCTGTCAATCAGGAGCACTAGTGGAAGGTAGCTTTCAGGTTCTTATAGGATTTTCCTCATATGCGTGTGTTATAAACTATGCAGGAGACCACAAGCCATGCCCTGGTGACTGTGGCCATCTCTGTCGCCAGGACAGGAGGAACAAGTCTGCTGAGGTATTGGAGTCAGATCTACTGGTACTAAGAGGGACCATGGTTCAGAGTGTGGTTCTGTTGCCCCATGTAGTGATAATAGCAGAGGCCCCTGTCCTTTGACCCTTCCTGAGGGTGGATTCCCAGGGAGGGTCTGTAGGCCTTTGAGTGGCAAGGTGTGAAACTTAAATGTCACTACCCAGTGTGTACACACAGGCACTGCTTTTGGTGTGCAGTAGGAAAACATTGCAAAAGTGAAGGTTGGATTTATAGAATTTTTTTTTTCCCATGAAACTCACTGAGAGTGACACAGGGAGACCAGTCTGGATTCAAACTCACGAACCCGACGGGCGGCATCCACCACCAGAGGGCAGGCGCTAAAGCCCTGTGCGAATTTTTGAAACTTCTATATTCAGTTCATGTGACTAATTTTATAAAGAGTTTAGAAATTAGTAGAAAAACAGTGATAGCAATTATCTTTCAGAAACATTAATTAGAATCTGTTAACTTTCTATTACCTCCGATAGCCATGGAATGATACACAGAAATTCAGTTCTTGGATATAAAAGGAGCTTCTTGAGATGTAGAAGTTTCTCAGGTGTGTATAGTGCTGGGTAGGTGGATGGGACAGATCCCACATCTTGTAACATAATACATGTGGTAGGAAGGAGATATTTACATATTGTGTTGTGTTACACTTTACTGGAGCTAGTTTTGCATGAAATCACTGGGGCTCATGAAGAGCTGCAGAGCCATGGACCACCAATCTGATCACCTAAATTTACTGACAGAACTCTATACCATCCGGCCTCGCTGTTTGGAAGACAGATCAGTAGTAACTGGAGGGTCAGAAATATAACATTTTAGGGGCCACTTCAATTATTTTTGTAGGAGTCATGAAATCTGTTTTTATTTTATTTGTATACAAGCACAGGTAACATTGGTCAAGCTCACATTTTTCCTGGTGTGGTTCCCTCAGTTATTTTGAAGAGAACTTGAAAACTGGTCACATATAAATGGGCAGAGGAAGGTTTCTCTGATATTGTGTTGCAGAGCTTTAGGCAACTGTGAGAATTGGTTCTTGGGTAACAGATAGTGAGAAGGGTCTTTAGACAGACTGCTTAGTCTTCTGGAGGACTGGCCTATGGTTTCTGCCCATAGTTCAGGGCTCAGACACAGAGATGGGGCAAAAAGAGAAGGGAAGATGGAAATGGTCTTATGTATCTACAGGAGACATGGACATGTGAGAGGAAACTGCAGTCTTAAGGGCATCCTTGTGTACTGGGTCTTAGGGAACAAAAAGAGAGGAAGGTCTGGCAGGATGCTGCATGGTTCCAAACCCAATGCCTTAATACAGAGGCATCAGTTTCCCAGAGATCATTTATTTGTTTCTACATTTACTTATGATTTTGTTTTTCTTAACTGTGAAAGACTGCTTGCTTTTTGGATAGAAAGTCCTATGTGGATGGGCAGGCCAGTCAGCACCTATTCCTTTTGAAGTACACGTTTACACTGTTGTTGGAATCACGCTTTCTTATGTACATATATACTGGAACTTTTAGGATGTCGTGACCTATGATGACGTGCATGTGAACTTCACTCTGGAAGAGTGGGCTTTGCTGGATCCTTCTCAGAAGAGTTTCTATGAAGATGTGATGTTGGAGACCTATAGGAATCTCACAGCCATAGGTAATACAGTGATTTTTTTTTTTTGACTTTGTAAAATGTAGGCACATCTGTTTAGTTATTGTTATGTATTTTTGTAATTTCAGTTGAGAATGAGGAAGAATGAGGTGAATAAATCAGAGATGGTTCTAAAGTTCACTCAAGTTAGTAACTTAAATGTTGCCTATTTTCCAATAATGTAACCTACTTTCTCTGGTACCATATTTTAGGTTACGTTTGGGAAGACCATACTATTGGTGACCATTTTCCAAGTTCTAGAAGACATGGAAGGTAATTTTCAGGTGCAAGTTGATAAGATAATGCCTATGATTAAAGTTTAATATGTGCTACAAGTTGTAAAGTATAACAATAGGGTAGAATACGCACTGCTTTAACTTATGGATGATTATTAAATCTCAGAAAACCATGTATGTTGATAGCAGGCATCCAGTTTGTGTTTGCAAGACATTTCGTTAAGTTCAAAAACACAGAAACAAGGGCTTTACAGATATGTCACTATTTGAATCAAGCCCATTAGAACCATGCTGTAGAACTGCCAGTCTGTTCAGTCTCATACCACTTATTTTTAAAGGGAGATGTAAATGTATTGATTAGGTGATATGTGTATGTCCAAAAATTTGTAATAAGTAAACAATCCATAGTAATTCTGTGCATAATGGTATACTTGTAATAACATTGCTAAATTTAGTGGAACAGACAGTTTATAAGATTCAAGAATGGTTTTGTTAAGAAACCTTAATCTCTATACCACATCTCTATGAGGAAAAAAAGTAAAACTGTGTGAATGTAACGTGGAATCCTTTCACTTTTACTTTTAATAGGGATGTCATAGTGACTAAGGATACAAGGCATGTGGACATAGCGATATTGAAAGCAGCAACATACCTTTCTCTTTTCCAGAACAATTAGCACATATGCAGTACACCCCACTTTGAGTAGACATACTAAATATGTTTTAAGTTTATAAATGATTAGTTTTCTAACATTATTGGGGACATTTACCTACTCAAACTGCTGAACATCTGTCTGAGAATTAGGGAAGTAGAAATTTTTTTCTGTTTGCCATTTCATTTTTATTGCCAGGATAGGAGGAGCAAGTCTGCTGGGTATCAGAGTCAAATCGGCTGGTACTAAGAGGGACTGTGAGTCAAAGAGTGTGGTTCTCTTGCTCCATGTGGTGATCATAGCAGAGGCCCTTGTCCTTTGACCATTCCTGAGTGTGGACTCCCAGGGAGGGTCTGTAACACTCTGAGTGGCAAGGTGTGAAACTTAAAGGTCACTATCCAGTGTGTACACACAAGCATTGTTTCATGTTTCAAATGTAGTATTACATGCTACATTTTTAGCATATTATTACATAATACTACAATATTACATAGTATTATACATATCAAAATTTATTAATGCAGTCAATGTAGGAAATCTCCGAGTTCTTGTTCTCTTCAAATATGTAAATAATCTCTTACAAAAAAAATATACTGTAAATGTGAGTCAGGTAATCAATACTTTTCCAATTCCATGCTTTTTTAAAAATGTAAAACAACCCATAATGAAGGAGAACACCTTTGAATGTAAACAAAGTGATATTATGTTAAGATCAGATTGCTTGTGACAGTTAAACCAAATTGTATTTGATTTCATACAGATAAAAATACTCATCATTATAATCAATGTGAGAAAGCTTTCACATGTGCCAATTGTATTTGCAGGCATGAAAGAAGTTGTACTGGAGAGCAACCCTCTGAGATTACTCAATGTGGTAAAGCTTTTGCATGTCAGAGTCGTATTCCAAGGTATGAAAGAACTCATAATATAGAGAAACCCTATGAATGTAACCACTGTGGTAAAGCCTTTGCAGAAAGAAGTGTGCTCCAATGTCATAAAAGAACACACACAGGAGAGAAACCCTATGAATGTAACCAATGTGGTAAAGCCTTTGCACGAAGCCATGGTCTTGAATATCATAAAAGAACACATACAGG
>JANHMN010000002.1:235466383-235505114 GCA_030674055.1 Rhabdomys pumilio
AAACCCTATGAATGTAACCAATGTGGTAAGGCCTTTGCACGAAGCCATGGTCTTGAATATCATAAAAGAACACATACAGGAGAGAAACCCTATGAATGTAACCAATGTGGTAAAGCCTTTACAAGAAACAGTGATCTAAAATGTCATAAAAGAACACATACAGGAGAGAAACCCTATGAATGTAACCAATGTGGTAAGGCCTTTGCACAAAGCAATGGTCTCGAATATCATAAAAGAACCCATACAGGAGAGAAACCCTATGAATGTAGCCGATGTGGTAAAGCCTTTATAAGAAGCAGTGGTCTCAAATATCATGAAAATACCCATACAGGAGAGAAACCCTATGAATGTAACCAATGTGGTAAAACTTTTTCACAATACAATAGTCTTTACATACATAAAAGAACACATAGTTGAGAGAAACCCTTTGACTATAACCATTGTGGTAAATCTTTTGCACAACACAGTGGTCAACAAAATCATCAAGGAACACATATAGGAGAGAAATTTTTGAATGTGAGCAATGTGGGTTTAAACATTTTTCACAGAGCAGTGTCCTCCAAATACATAAAGGAACATATACAGAGATAATCCCTATGAATATCATCAATGTTCTGAAGCCCTTCTACATCCCAATCATCTTCAGATACATAAAAGAACAGGTATGGAGAGAAATCCTGTGAATGTAACTAATGTGGTAAAGCCTTTGGACAAAAGAGTCATCTCCTAGCACATCAAAAAATTCACACTAGAGAAACCCTATGAATATAAGCAATGTGGTAAACCTTTTGCAAGTGCCAGTACTCTCCAAGTAAATAAAAGAAGACACACTCAAGAGAAACCCTATGAATGTAATCTACAAGATAAATCCCTTGTACCTTGCGATCATCTTTGAATACATCAAAGAGGACATATAGGTGAGAAACCTTACAAATGTAAACAATGCGGTAAACCTTTCATATGTCAGTCATATTCAAGACAGGAAAGAAATCATAATGTACAGAAAACCTGTGATTGTATTTAATATGATAAAGCCTTCGCACATTTCTATATTCTTCGTCACCATGAAGCTAATACATACTGTGTAGAATTTATGAATACATTTAATATTGTGATGCCTTTTCAAATTTCCCAAGTCTTCATCATCACGAAAGAGAAACCCTACAGAGCTGCCATCCTACAGTCAAAAACACTGACCCACAATTATTCCTGTCTGAAAGAACTGCAGGAACAAAAATGGAGAAGAGCCTGAGCAAAACAAGGTCCAGTGAGATGCCCAAATTGACATCCATCTCAGTGGTATACCCCAAGGTCTGACACTATTGCTGTGTGCTTACAGACAGAGGCCTGTCGTGACTGACTTCCAAGAGAATGTGTAATTAACTGAAAAAGTCAGTTGTAGATGTTTCCATCAAATCAATGGACAGAAACTGGTAACCCCTGTGGTTGAATTAGGGGAAAGCTGGAAAAATTTGAGGAAGATGGGTGACTCTATAGGAAGACCAGCAGTCTGAACTAACCTGTACCCCTGGAATCTCTCAAACACTGAGTCATCAACCAGGTATCATAGTCCACCTGATATACAGTAGAGGACTACTGGGTCTGAACTCAGTCAGAGAAGATGCAAGTGACCCTCTAGATACTTGGGGCCCCAGGAAGTCAGGAGGTCTGGTGGGTGGGGCTGTGCATCCAGACATCTGATTGGAGGCTTGGGGAGAAGGAGTAGGATGAGGATCAGTTGGAGGGTTAACTGGGAGGAGCATAAAATCTGGATTGTAAAAAAAGATTGGACAATAAATGAAAAGGAAAAAAAAAAAAAAGAAACATAAAAATGAGGAGAGAAAACCAGAAACTTCTGTGCCAAGTTACAACTACATTTTCCCAACAGTCAGGATTTAGGGATAGAGGGTTATGTAGGTGACAGTGTCAACTGTTATAGATTGTGGGTTTTACAGTTTAAACAGTCATATTCATTTGTTTTTTGGTGGTAAAGAACAGGCGTTATGTTTTGAGGAGCAGAAGATGAATAGCAGAAGGCATTGTTAGAGACAGCCATGATGTTTTCAGGAACAAAAGATGAGTAAAGGATGGTGGTCCAGGGTGGGAAGTCCCTAACTCTCCCATGGCTGGAAGCGTGAACTTACATCTTACCATTGACGCTTCCAGGCATGGGAAGGAGGACGATAACAAAAGGCAGTGCTTAAGGAGTTGGGTTTTGTTTTGTTTTGTTTCTGCTTCTTCCTAATTGTTGTGTGTTGGTTCTAATGCTACTTGTGTTAAATTGGTTCCCAAATTTCATGAAAATCCTGCATTTGAGACACTGAGATTCTCTGCTCCAAACTGGTTATAATTGGTAAATAAAATTGCCAGCAGCCAATGACTAGGCAGGAAGGCACAGGCAGGGATTTTGGATTCATGGTCAAGGGGACCAAAGAGGTTTGCCATGCCAGTAAAGGAATTGGATGCAAGCTTGAGAACTGGGAAAGACAGAGTGCCAGCCATGAAAGAGCAGGGGAAGACTGGCCCCAGTGTTTCCTTCTCCAATTGATTCTGGTATAGCAGAAATGGGTTGTAGATTTTAGTAGGTAATAGTTCAGGAGTATCACAGGGAGGGATTAGCAATGTGGAAGTTTGGGGGTGGCCCAAACAATGAGCTGATTTAGGCATATTAAATAAAGCTATGTGTGTTTGTCGTTTATTTGAGAATCCACAGCATTTGCAAAGCATCCTATAGTAGAGCAGAGTAACCAACAAACTCTACAGACTGCGTCTCACCTTTAGGATTGAACTCAGTATTAAAAATTATTTGGAGAGTCTCAAATGGAAAGCATATGCCATGACGTGAGATTAGGAGTTAATGAAAATTGTATTCTTAGCAGAGTTGCTGGTTTTGCTGGAGCCATGTGGTTCCTCACCAAGCTTTGCAGGCTTCCAACTAGAACAAAAGGTGAGTTGAACTGGCATGCATAATTCCGGGGTTCATGGCATGAGCTGGGACACAGCAAAATCACCAAAGCTGACCCAGACAACCTGAGTAGTAAGGATTTATTATGAGCCCTCTTTAAAGGTTTCTGGCCTTTTCGAAGAGTTTGAGCTCTGAGGTGCTGTCTGAAGAAACAGGCCTCTCAGAAAGGAGAGGCAAAGATAGATGGTAGAGGCTGCCTACCAGCTCTTTATCTTCCCATTAGTTACCATCTGGTACTTCATCTTGGATTATGCCATTTACGGGGATTATCTAGAGATGCTCAGCAATGTAACAGCAATGACATGTATTTTTAATAAGTATTTATGGTGTGTGTGTGTGTGTGTGTGTGTGTGTGTGTGTGTGTGTGTGTAATGTGTGTTTATGTGTTATGGATTTTTAAGCCCAGAAAGATATGTGGAGACTGGATGAAAACATTGTAGGGTCTTCTTGTCTTTGTTGATACAGTAATAAAGTTCAGGTATCCAGCATTGCATATTCTAGACCTTTCTGACTAAGCCATCTTACTGACGTGGAAATAAAATTAACTGAAAGATTACATTAGTAAAATATTGTCTTTCTTTCAGATTGTAAAATAGCAAGTCTTTTTATTGTTGCTACTGCCATTTCCATAAGAATAAGCAAGAGACTTAGGAGAACAGACTCCAAAGGCAGGCGACAGAGTCAGAGACTGTCTCTGCTCCAGTTGTTGGAGCACCTTCTTGAATAACAAGCTCCAAACTGCACATATGCTACACGTGTTTCCAGATGGTGGCATTGGTACAGCCAATTAAAGATTTTTGGTTTGTGGTTAAGTCTCAGGAAACCCTTAAGGATTGAAGACAGTTAACTCTGTGGGTCTACTTGTGAAGTTCTTTTCCCCTTCACATTACTCAGTTCATCCTGCAAATTTTCCATGGGACTCCTTCACCTCCCTCCAATTTTTGGCTGTGCTTCTCAGCTTCCATTTGGACAGCTATTGGCTGCTGAATCTTAGAGGAGAGATATGCTAGGCTCCTGTCTGTAAGCATGGCAGAGTATCATTTATAGTGTCAAGGAATGATTTCTGTCCATGGGATATGTCTGAAGTTGGGCCAGTCATTGGTAGGCAATTCCCTCCAACACCAAGCCTTCATTATCTCTGCACCTCCTATAGGCAAGATCTTGTAGATGGGTTGATATCATCATTCCTTCACTGAGAGTCCTGCCTGGTTACAGGAGTCATCACTTCAGGCTCTATAGCACATACTACTTGGAGTGAGTCTCAGTTATAATCAAAATCATAGACTCCATGGTGCCTATCACATTCCATGTCTTTGACACATCCTAAAAATGCCCTTCCCCAACCTGCTGCTGATTCTCCTTTACTCTCTCCACCTTCTCTTACCACACAGGTTCTTCCTGCATTCTCCTCACCTTCGCCTCTCCCACACAGTTTCCTTCCTCCATCCACTCCTGAAGACTGTTATCTCCCCTGCTGAGTGTGTTTCAATTATCCTTCCTTGTGCCTTCTTTGTAGTTTAGCATACTTAGGTCTCTGTATTGTCCCCTGGTTTTCCAGTACTTTGTGGGTAAAATCTACTTATATGTACTCTGCATACTCTGCATATCCTTACTCTGTGTTACTTTATACAGGGTGATAACTTATAGTTCCATACATTTGTCATTCTTGTTTTAAATATGTGTGTAGTATTCCATTGTACAAACGAATCCTACTTTTTAAACTTAATATTTTTGTTTTACTTATTCACTTTGTATCCCGCTCAGTGCTGCCTCCCATTCGCCCCCTCCCTCGATCTTTCATTTTTCCCCTGTCTTTCCTCCTCTTTTTCTTTGAGCATGTGGGACCACATGGGTACCCTTACCATACCCTGCCAATTCTAGTCTCTGCCAGGCTAATCACTTCCTTTCACTGAGGCCAGGAAAGGCAACACAGGTAGTAGAATATATCCTAAGTACAGGCAACAACTTTTGGGTAGACCCAGTCCCAGTTGTTCAGTACCCACAAAAAGAACAAGCTGCAAGTCTGATACATATGTGTTGGGAGGACTAGGTCCAGCACATATATGTTCTTTGGTTGCTGGGTCAGGCTCTGAGAGTCCCAAAGGTTCAGGTTTGTTGATGCTGTTGGTCTTCCTGTAGAATTCCTATCCAGGAATTCAGAGACCACAATCCTTCTTCATATTTTTTGATAAGAGTGCCCAAGCTCCATCCACTGTTTGGCTGTGGGTTTCTGCATCTGTCTTCACAGAGCAATAATAGGACAAGTTAATAACTATCAGGTGAGCTTCCTAAGATATTCTGCTCCAGATTATGATATAATCTGAGACAGATTCATTCTCACAGCCAAGGCCTAGAAGAATTTATTTTAGGAAAGATTCCTGCTGTTAATATGCTTTTTTCTGTTATTACTTAACATATATTACAATCTCTAGTTATTAGCCCACCTCTTTTGAGCAGATCTCTATAGGTCTACAATATGTATTGTCTTATAGTAATGCTATACATACAAATATATGACATCTGAAGTCTTAATGATAATTTTATAAGGATTCCTACATAATATTATAGCCATGGTTATTAAGCTCTTTTATAGTATGACTGATATCCAGCCCTTTTCTGACAGTCAAGACTGTAGTGAAAACTGTCAGTTTCCCATGTATCACCAGTTAATTGCCTCTTAGATAGTAACTAGACTTTCTTCTACTCAGAGCACATTCCAAGATGTTGTAAATCAATTAACCAGAGGTCATTAAAAGGGAACCAATGATTTATTTTCATTAGTGCTAGGACAGACAATAAAATACTCACTGGGTTATCTATACAAAACTTCACTAATAATTTAGTTATGCTTTTAAACGTTCAGTGAACCCATGGAGCTATGATAGGTGACAGACATTTAGCCAAATAATTACTCCTAATGGATATGCATATAAACATTCTGTATTGTAAACATCTGTATCAATTTATGCTCTGCTTTTATGTGTGAACTGGTGATGAATTTTTAAGCATGTTACTGTGTATTCTGAAAGATATTTTAAGTGTGCAGGAAAAAGAGAAAAATCAGAACTGAGGTGAGAAGAACTGAGCTGAGAGGAACTGAGCTGAGAGAAACTAAATTGAGAAGAACTTTTAAGAACAATTTTAGACAGAACTAAACTCAAGAAGAACTTAGAAGTATACACGTAGCATTGAGAGAAAAAGGAATTGAAAGTAAGACCATTATTGTGACATCAGAGCAGGAGGAGGGAACAAGATTACAAAAACAATGCAGAGTGGAATAACAGAAAATATAGTTAATATAAAAAACTAAGACAGCAAGGTGAAGAATGCAGAGGGAAAGAGGAAAAAGAAGAAGCTACAGAGAGCAAAAGGAGCAGACAGGCTTCTCCATACCATGAAACAGAACAGGTTTTTTCTTACTAATAAGGCCTGCTTAGTCATATTAAAGGAACAAAGCTGTCTTCTTATGAACTTGGGTTTAAGTCATTTAGCACTAAAAGGTTAGAAGCTTTTTCTTTCTTTATGTAGTAAATATTGGAGCACACTTTTCATCCAGAATGTGTGAGTTATCTCTGCACTGGTACTTGATCTATTGTTCCATATGCGTATGTAAGTATGGATGATCCTATCTAAGTATGAAATTGTGAGAATGTATACATATGTGTATGTGTGTGTCAGTGAGTATGTATGTGTATGTAATTCTGAGAATGCATGCAAGCTGGGTCCAGATGGTTTGAATGGAAATGAATAAATATGCATGTTTTAATCTGTACATGAACTTATGTGAATTTATGCATATTGGCTCATGTAAAACTTTCTCCTTCTGTGAGTGTTATTTACTTCTCCCAGTTCAATAGAAGTTTATTGCTCCAAAATTTTCCCTAGAGATAAGAAAGAGGCATCTGAACAAAAGGGAAAGGGATCTAGCAATTCATCCTTTACTTAATCTCCTGCTGTTTTAGGATGAGGAGCTAAGTGCCAGAGACTGCAGTTCCTGGCCTCAGAGGAACACGGAAGGCAGGCAGCTACAGTACATAGTAAGTTAGACTTAGATAAGTAAGCTTGGTGTTGTCATACAGCAACCTAAATATCTCTTAAGACAAAGTCTGACCCTCTGCTGATGCTCTTCCCCCTCCACTGCCTCAAGGAGAACCTACAAGAAAGAAGACCCCACCAGGGCTGGTCCCCTGCAACTGTTTGGTCAGCTGCTAGGTAGAGCCTCTCAGAGGACAACATGCTCCTGTCTGAAAGTACAACACAGTATCATTAATGTTAGCGATTAGTGCTTGACAATTGGATAAGTGTCAAGCTTGGACAGTAATTGTTTGGCCATATCCCCAGTCTCTGCTACAACCCTCATGTCTGCATTTATTGTAGCCAGAATAGACTGTGTTGAAAGTAGTGGGTGGGTTGGTGTCTCTATGACTCCACTGGGGTTCCTGTCTGGGTATAAGTGGCCTCTTCAGGTTTTGTTTTCTGCCATGTAGTGATTCACAGCTAAGATCACCTCCACAGATTCTTGGGTGCCTCCATTATCCCAGGTCTCTATCTCCTTCTGGACATGCCTTCTACCTTCTCATCCCTGTCATTGTCTATTGGAATCAATGGGGTTCCTGGGTAGGGGTGAATCAGAACACAGGGGATGCAGAGGAACTGTGCACCACTGTATACTCCCTTGAATTCTCCAGCATCTTTTAAAGGCAAGCAAATAAAGATTTCTCACAGCTTCTAATTCGTAACAACTTCTACTTCTCAAACAGTAGTTTATCAGGTTCAAGGTGAACTTGACCTCCTTACAGACTTATATATCTATCTGGGGACAAACTCTTTTAACTGTTGTTAGTGGTCAACTCAGGTGTTCATGCTTGTAAGGTGTCTTAGTTGGGGGTTTACTATGTTAACAGACACCATGGCCAAGGCAACTCTTATAAAGGACAACATTTAATCAGGGCTGTCTTACAGGTTCAGAGGTTCAGTCCATTATCATCAAGGAGGGAACATGGCAGCATCCAGACAGGCATGGTACAGGAAGAGCTGAGTTTTCTACATCTACTTGTGAAGTCTGCTAGCAGAATACTGGCTTCCAGGCAGCTGGGATAAGAGTCTTAAAGCCTATGCCCATGTTGACACCCCTACTCCAGCAAGGCCACACCTACTCCATCATGTCCACACCTTCTAGTAGTGCTACTCCCAGGCCCAAGCATATACAAACGGTCAGACAAGATAAATTCTTTTCCTCTCAGCTACTTATGGCCTGCTTCACTTGCATATCTTTGGACAACATTTCATTCTACACAACTGTAAAATTTTTCGACCTATGCAGCATTCCTCAGATAAAAAGGTTCAGAGACTCATCCCAAACTGTTGTGCCCTCCTGAGTCTATGTCCTCTCTATGTGGAGCAAGGTCTGGTCTCCTCAGTCAACATAGTGCTTCTAGTGATTTAGAAGCAGTGCTTTCTCCAGATGGAGCAAAGTTAGAGTTGCCTCTTGTCATCTATCTGTCTAACTTCTGTGTCCTGGCTGACCTGGTGTCCATCACCTTCCCCATTCCTATCCTCCACCTATTTGTCTTCCTGCTATTCTTCCTTTTTCTCCTCCTTGTTTCTTCCTTTTTCTTCTCCTGCTTCTAATAATTTTTCTCCTCTGCCTCTTTACCTGCAGTCAAATACACAGGATATAAGGTCTACCATGTTACCACATTCAAGTATCCAATTCAGCAGTTAAGAACATGATGTTTAAATGCCACAGAGCATCTTTATCTTCCAAACTTATCCTCTGTGTTTAGTGAAACATTAATTTTCACCTTTCTCACTTAACTTTTGGCTCCTCTTAATTCTACATCTGTGCATGTGATAGCTCTAAGGATCATGAAAGATATATTGTTTATATTGTGACTGGCAAATTTCAATTTTTATAAGGACCTCCTGGTGGTTTCAATGAGAACTGTTGCAATATACTCATATGATTGAATACTTGGTCCCTAGATGGTGTGACAATTTGTGAAGGATTAGTAAATGTGTCCTTGTTAGAGGAGGTTTGTCACTGAGGGTAGGTAGACATTGAGGTTTTAAAAGCCCAAACCTGTTGAGGCTGGCTCCGCTCTACCTGGCTTGAGACAAAATACTTAATAGTTATCATAACAAAAAATGTTGCAGCTTCCTCCGCTCTGCCTGGCTTGGCCTCTCAAGGGCTGGGATTAAAGGCATACGCCACCACTGCCTGGCCCAAACTGCAGCTCTGGTCTTTGGGTCAGGGTCTACAGGGAGAGAGAGTGGGGATAAGGGAAAGAGACTCTAGGAATGAAGACAAGACAGAGGTTCTGATCCAGTCTCAAGTCTAGTCTTTTATTGAAGGGAAATCTAGGGTATTTACACACTTTTGCCATGCCCCTTGTAGGGGCATAGATATGATGTAAGCCTTGCAGGCGTGGATACCACGTGTGCCTTAAAGGCATGGATAGCTGCTTTCTAGCCTCTTTCTGTTAAAAGTCAGCTCCCAACAGGTCCCCCTTTTTAATTATTTTTTCAAAAGGGAAGGCTGGGAAAACTTACGGAAACCGTGCCTGTCTTAGGTTGGAACAAAGAACCCCAGCCTCCCTTTCTTGTCCTTGGATACTCAATAGCCATTGGTTGAGCTCCTTTCTTAGGATGGTGATGCCTCCCTTCTTTTAGGGGCAAGGGTCTCGATATGTTCTCTTACCCATCATTGACTATCCGGCTTAGCACGTAAGTTAGACTTAATCCTCGTCAGTCTTGATGACAGAGGTTTCAGAGTCCCCTACTTCCAGCCTGTAATAATGGACCTGTATGGGTTTCATTTGAATAGCATCTATCTGTTGATGTACAAAAGCCATCAGTCTGTTGAACAGCATAAATCCGAGAGACAAGAGACTTAATACCTAAATAATCAGTATAACAGCAACACTCTTTTTAAAGGGCAACACACAGAAATACAGAACTGATAGCTTTGATCTTAACAAAACAAGGAAATTCCCTGTCCCTGCTCAATGAATCCTTCAGCATTGAGAACTCAGGTTTGCTCCTTGATCTGTTCCACTTTGAAGGCAATTGTGAAGCATCTTCATGTTTCCTTCATATTTCCTGCAAGGAAAAAATACACTTTTTAGGGGGTTTCTCCTCCCTGGATTTGTTATTGTTGTCTATTTGTTTAATCAGTCTTTCTGGCAGCCAATGTGCAGCATCTGCAGTTTGGGAATATATGCAGACAGAACCTCTTCCCCAGATAAGCACTGGATCTGGCTCATTCCAGGTTCCAGTTAATGGGTCTATCCAGAGGACTGTTGCAAAATTCTTTTTGGTATCAGGATGCCAGAATCTATCTGCAGCAGATTTTCCTTCAAATATGCATCAGAGTAACCAAAGCCTTGATCCCCTCTTTCAGGATTCTTATACTTGTGATTAGTAGGGTACAATGGAAGTAACAATAGTTGAGCTATCCTCTTTCCTGTAGGAATGGTGACTATATTCTGAATTGCCTGTGCCATTGCCTTAATCTCACCCTGATAATCATTATCTATAACTCCAGGAAAAATTTGTAGTCCCTGGATAGTAGTACTGCTTCTTCCCACTATCAGGCCAAACACATTTGCATAGAGCGGTCCAAACACTCCAGTGGGTAAGGCCTGAGGTCCCATTTCTGGGGTTAATACTGTATGGGTGGCAGAACTGAGGTTCAGTCCTGTGCTTCCTGGTGTTGCTCGACTAAGTTCAGAAAGGGATTGGTGTTTGCTGGTATGATACTGACTGCTCCATAAGCCTGTTTTGGCTTGTGTTGGTTCAGGGCCTGGAGCTGGCCCCTGTTCCCGTTTCCCTGATTATGGGAAAGAGTGTTTCCTTGTGCATCTGTTTTGGACCTACATTCACTAGCTCAATGCCTTCCATGTTTGCAACATGGGCAGAGCCCAGGCTGTTTTCTGGGCTGTCTCTAGGTTAACTCATTTTCTGCCTTGCAATCCCTTGCAAAGTGTCTAGGCTTGCCACATTTAAAACAGGCTTTTTTATCTCTTCTTGCCAAAAATTCTCTTACTGATTGTCCTTGCATGGCAGCAGCCATAGCTAAGCCCTGTTGGTAGGAGGGACCTATGTCAGAACAGAGTCTGATATACCCCATAAGGTCTATCTTTTTTCCTATAGGGTCTAATGGCTGCTTGACAGGCAGAATTGGCATTTTCATGTTCAAGTTGTTTCACATAATCTACACCTGCCTCTGCATTACCAAAAATCCTCCCTGCTGTTGTCATTAATTGATGAGCAAAAGTCAGAAAATCGCTCATTGGGCCCTTGCCTGACTGTTGTTAAAGATGCTCCCTTTACCGGGAGTTTACACCAAGCCATCATGGCTGCATTTTGAATGTGAGCATATAAACCTGGGTCATATTGCATCTGGTTATCACTAGAAGCAAATTGCCCTTCTCCTACTAAGGCATCAAAGTACCAGCCATTGTCTGCCTGAATGTTTCTACTAGCTGTCTCTTTACAATTCTCATGATATTCTGATTTCAAAATAAGATAGTCTCCACCACTAAGAACTGCTCTCACTAACGTATTCCAATCACTAGGAGTCAGCCACGCCTCTGCCACAGACTCTTAAATTGCAAGAGTAAAGGGAGCAGTGGCACCGTATTGAGATATGGCATTTTTTAATTCTTTAATAATTTGAAAATTAAACCCTGTGTGATGACTCCAAGCAACCCCTTGAACATCTCTGGTATCTGATATAGGGAAAGCCTCGGTGTCTCCCTCCTCTGGCTGATCTGTAGCTGAACTAAAACTAGAGGATAGGGACTGCTTTTGGACACCGGGTTGAGGAAAGTGAAAATCCAGTGGATTTTCGCAGTTGGCCTCTCAAGACCTCTTCCCTGTCCTTAATTTTTTTAGCTGATTAATTAAGTCCTGATACTTTTTTTCCAACTCTATTAGTTGTTTAAGAATAGAAATTTTATCCTGTAACTCCTTTTTGGGATCTACAACCACTTTCTCTACAATGGGAGCCTCTGGAAGTAGAAGTGCACTGGGAGAGGGCCTTTCAGAGTCATAATATTTAACTGCCTCTTCCTCTAAGCCTTGTTGCCAAGTCATAAGCTTCTCTTTCTGATGTTCATGCTGCTCTATAATTTCCTGTACTTTCTGTTCTAAGCCCTGCTTCCATAATCTTAACTTCTCTTTATGTTGTAAGTGTAATATTGCAGCGTCTGCCTTATTTTGATTTGCTAACTTTAGTAAATTATCTCCTAGACTTTGTTTCCAAATTTTATCTGTATCTCCTTGCTGTTGCTTATTTTGACCAATAAAATCCTGTACCTTTAGTTCTAGTGTTACTTGTAATCTCTTTTCCAAGGCAAGGAATTTTTTATCTAGGGCCCTGTCTTCTTAGAAGACATAGTAAATCAAGAGAATAAATATTGCAATACTGATAAATGATAAGGTGTCTATGTTCCCTAAGTTGATTCCTGTCAAACTATTTGAAATATCATCATATAAAGCCCAAAAGATAACCATTGTTTTGGTCATCTTTAAGTATCAAAAGATTATGTGTCTTTTTTATGTCAAAGAATTACTTGGTCCAGAGCTCTCAGTTCACTGTTTCTGCCTGAAAAACAACCTCACATGCAGTGAAGGCTAGGATCACCTGTCACACAGATCACAGTTCTAGGATCACCTCTCCCTCCTTGCAGTTTTTACAGGACACTGAAACTTTGTAACTTCTTTGTAGGCCCTCAGACCCACTCAGCTTTCAATACACGCTGGTGGTGCAGCCTAGAAGGCTGCCAAACCGTATTCAGAGATTCTCAGGTTAGTTAAGTCCTAAGTGAACTACTCTATTCCCGAACTATGAGATTCCTTACAACCTGCAGTTTTCTAAGCCACCTTCTCCTCCTCCTCCTTGTCCTTCCACCAACGGCTCCAACGGCTCCTCTGGCTCCCCGTCCTACGTCACCTCTCTGGGTCTCTCGTTCCCTCTGCCTCTCGTTAAGCGCCAAAAATGTTGAGGCCAGCTCTGCTCTACCTGGCTTGAGACAAAAGACTTAATAGTTATTATAACAAAAAATGTTGCAGCTTGCTCTGCTCTGCCTAGCTTGGCCTCTCAAGGGCTGGGATTAAAGGCATACGCCACCACTGCCTGGCCCATACTGCTGCTCTGGTCTTTGGGTTAGGGTCTAGAGGGAGAGAGAGTGGGGATAAGGGGAAGAGACTCTAGGAATGGAGAAAAGACAGAGGTTCTGACCCAGTCTCTTTTATTGAAGGGAAATCTGGGGTATTTATACACTTTTGCCATGCCCCTTATAGGGGTGTGGATATGACATAAGCCTTGCAGGCGTGAATAGCTGCTTTCTAGCCTCTTTCTGTTAAAAGTCGGCTCCCAACACAAACCATTCTGAGTGGTTTTTTCTAACTCAGCATTGTGGGTCAAGATGCAATCTCTTACCTACTGTTTCAACACCATGAAACCTTCTGGTTGTCACGTTCCCTACCATGATGATCCATTGTTTTTTGTTTGTTTGTTTTCTTATTTAAAAGACAATATCCCAGTCATTCAATTATACCAAAGAAGATTCAGGAAGCCAATGATGTCATGAAAGGCTTCTAGATGAGAGAGGCAGAGAACTCAACTGAATATGCTCCTCAACAGATGTCATGGAAGTAAAGGGACCTTTCTCCTCCAAGCTGTTTGTTGTTGTTGTTGCTGTTGTTGATTTTGATTTTTTGAGACAGGGTTTCTCTGTGTAGCCCTGGGTGTCCTGGAACTCACTCTCTAGACCAGGCTGGCCTCGAATGCAGAAATCCACCTACCTCTGCCTCCCAAGTGCTGGGATTAAAGGCATGTGCCACAACTGCCTGGCATCCAAGCTGTCTTAAATACCCTTCAACTCATTGCCCTCTTTTCCACTTCCTGTGTTCATTCCCTCTCAACTGGCAGCTTGCTCTGCCTATTGACCTATGATTAAGTTTATTTAATCCTGTTTACAGAAATTTCTCAGAATTAAAGTTGTGTGCCACAGCCACGTCACAGCACAAGGAAAACTTTTTTTCAGTTCACATACATGTGTTTCACCATGTGAACAAATATCCTGCAACAGTGGCCATGAACTCATACTGTACTTACTCTGAAAGTATAAGTGCCCAATAGATTTTTCTATGTGTTGCTTTTGTTATGGTGTTTTATCACAGCAATTAAAAAAAAAAAAAAAAAAAAAAAACAATGGAGAGACTTGAGAGTTCATCCACTTTATGGCAGGTGTCATGACTGATAACTATTGTTTGCATAGAGCATGTTGGCTTAGTTCTTCATCTCTAAAGAACTCTGACTGCTTCTACTTCCACCTCTTGACAGTACTGCTGTGGTGAGCCTGGGTGAGGATACCTTTAAGACACTTGGTTTTCAGTTCTTTTGCAAAAAGAACTGAAGGTGTCCATGGTAATTCTGTTGTTGGTTGTCCTTTGGGAGTCACCATACCATTTTCTAAAGATATGGGACCTTCTTACGATCCTCAAACACACACAAGGACTCCAGTTTGTCCATATCCCAGAACACTTGTTTTCTTTTGTCTGTCTCAGCTACCGTAAGAAAAATGAGGCAGTGATGGATCCTTTTCATTGTCAACTTGGCATAATCTAGAATCATTTGGGAGGAAAGTCTCAAGGAGGCATCATCTGAATCAGGCTAGCCTCTGACTATATCTGTGGGATGTTGTCATAATTATGTTAAATAAGGTGAATACAGTCACTACTGTGAGTGGCTCCATTCCATTGGCAGGGGCCCTGATTGTATAACAATGGAGAAGTGAAGTATGCACTAGCCCACATGCTCTGAGCACATTTTGCTCTTGACTCTGGTTAGGGGTAAACTGTTGTCTCAGTCTCTTGACATTGTGACATCATCCAGTCAGGAAGCATAGCCAGGAACTGTGAGATTAAAATCACCCTTTCTTCCCAATACGTTTGTTAGGGTATTGTAACAATAGCAATGATGCTTAGCATAAATTTAAACGTTTTGTTTGGGTTGGAGGACATTTTAAAAAGAAACTTAAAGTATATGTGGCAAGTGTTGTCCACAGAGTCGGAAGTACACATGTAGGGGTTGCCGATTCTGCCGACCATGCTGGACACCATCCTGTCAAGCCGATGCTTCTTCCTCACTGCAAATGTGAATACACTCTGACACCTGGAGCTGCTGGTGTTGATACCATTGCCCACAGAGTGTCTGGTGGTTTCTGTTTCACAAATGATAAGAACATAGGATTACTAGGTAACACCCTGGACAGGCCTGGACCCAGCATGTATTCCTGAAGGTGGTGATGTTCCTAGTATCTTCAGAACAGTGGAGATGTACCTGCATGTGCATCTGATGTTTGAGACAGAGGGATCAGTGTCCCCAGATGTCATGCTGGAATATTTCTAGAATATTTGTCCCAAGACACATCACTTTCCCTCCCAGATTGCTACCTCTGTGCAACTGTGCTTGGCCATGCTTCCCACAATGCACTCTTTCCTGTACCATGGAGGTCACCTGAGATGATACAGGTGGGTCATCTCTCATTAGGGCCCAGGCTGTAGATGACTAGTGTGGATATCTGGAAAAGTTGGAGGTGCAGGTAAGCCTGATTATACAGGAGCTAACTTCTCCACAACACTGGAGGCCTTAAGTAGGAACTGTAGACGTTGGTCTGGTGCTACTTATGTTGAAATGCTATTTACTGCCTCTGAAGAACTTGTTGCCTCCCATAACAGATCCTAATGCACACTAAGTGATGTTATGTAAACTATCTCTCCAATTGAAACTATTGGTTAAATAAACTTGCAACAACCAATTTTTTGAGAGGGAGGGGGATAAAGAGAGTTGGCATCACAGGTAGGCTCCAAACAGAGAATGAGAAGAGATAGGAGGAGGAGGAAGAAGAGGAGGAGGAGGAAGAGGAGGAGGAGGGAGAGGAGGAGGAGGAGGAGGTTGCTGTGACTCATGATGGGCCAGTAGCACATGCCAGAGTGATATATCTCCCAGGATGCCAGACTGCTGGAGCATAAATAACCTAGAGAATTTCAAACAGCAATTATTTGTGGAGCACAATTCAGCCAGTAGCCAGGGGAGCATTTAGAGATTTTGATTAGATGTAATCCCCCAGCAATTGTACAGAGTGTAATAAACAAATATAGTTTACATCCCATTCTTTTAAAGGTAGGGATGAATTTAATAACTAACATTTTATAGGTATTAGGTTCAAATCTTGGCTATGCCTCTAATGGTTAGTCCTCTCTTAGCCAGGAATTCCCCCTGAAGACAGCACACACAAGTAAAATGGCTGGCAGATTTATGGGTACAGATCAGGCAGTGTGCTCTAACAACTGGTCCTTAATCAATCACTTCATGTGTGCTGGCTTTAAAAGACACCATCAGGAGTGGGGGCATCTCCCTCCTACAGAGGCCTGAAGAGTATATCTGATATAATGTCTGCTCACTGGTCTGGCTCTTGAAGGACAGTCTCCCTCAGTCTCAGCCTCTGCCAGGCAACATTCATTTTTCCAGTCAGGAGAGGGTAGATTCCTACTCTGCCAACCCTATCTGGGCTCACAGCAGGATTATTGACCAGGCACACATTATATACACTCACTGATAAGTGGCTATTAATCCAAAACCTTGGAATACCCAATATACAATTCATAGGCCACATAAAACTCAAGAAGGAAGACCAAAGTGTAGATGCTTCAGACCTTAGAGTGAAGAATAAAATATTCATGGGAGGAAATACAGAACAAAGGGTGGAACAGAGACTGAATGAAAGATCATCCAGAGACTGCCCCATCTGGGGATCCATCCCATATACAGTCACAAATCCCAGACACTAATGCAGATGCCAAGAAATGATTGCTGACAAGAGACTAATACAGCTGTTTCGTTAGGCATCAATAGAAGGAGAGGCCCTTGGTCCTGTGAAAGCTTGATGCCTGAGTGTAGGGGAATGCCAAGGTGGGGAGGAAGGAATGGGTGGGTAGGTGGATGGGTGGGGAAGAACCCTCATAGAAGCAGGGGGAGGGGGATGGTATAAAGGGTTTCCAGAGGGGAAACTGGGTAAGGGGATAACATTTGAAATGTAAATTTTAAATATCCAATAAAAGAAAAAAAAATACAAGGCAGGGGCTTCTCCAGAAGAAGCTAACTTGCCATTTCTCAGAGAAACTGTAGGTCAGGATGTAGAGTGAAAAATTATAAAAATCATTTTATAAAATGTCCATAGGCCATTCTCTAAGTCTCACTTTAAAGAGTATGGAAAATTTTCTCTGAAGCAAGCTAAAAATGTAGACTGGCCAGTTTCAGGAAGAGAGGAATGCAAGTCATCTACGTGGTGCTGAGAAACTAGTAACCATGATGACAGGGCAGGGTCATGTACGAGCAACTGAGAAATAGTTGAGCAAGTGACAGGGCAGGGCCACAGTAATGCCGGGGACCACTCCACCCGTGCCCCGGCTTGGGGTGGCGAGGGGGAGAGAGAGATGCAGCTTCTTCTTCTTTCTTCTCCTCCTCCCACGGTCCGGTTCTTCTCAAGGTAGCCCCTATGCTGCTGTGTGTTGATCTGCTGTCAGGGATCCTGTGGCCTGAGACTGGCACTAGTATCCCAGCCTTAAGACCAGCAAGGAGTTAAGCAGATAGCTTTGTGCTATCCTAAAAACTTCTTCTGAGGGTAAGAGACTGCAGGCTGGGGTGATTAACACCTGTAGCCTAACTGCTGAGGATTAGGCAAGATGGCCTTTGTTCTATCTCAGCAGGAACTGCTGGGCTCTAACTTAAGGCTGGGTCTCAGGAAGAAAAGACACTTAGAAAAGTTGCTATAGAGTTTATTAAGTGTAAAAAGTATCCTATGAAAGCTATCTGAGGGGAAACGTGGAAAGGTCCTGAGTGGGGAAGAAGAAAAGATTCTAACAAAGTAAAGATTCTAAGGGAGAAAAGCTCTAGACAGGGGAAAGGAAAGGGCGACGGGGTCTTAACTAACTAACTTACTCCATTCTAACTCCCTAACTTACTAACTGTCTTTGTCTTCAGTATTTATACACCATTCAGAGTACATGATCACATGTTACAAAGTTCATCACAAGTTCACACCAAAAATCGGATCATAAATTGAAATAGAAGTTTACAACAGAGAATGTTTACATGAATATCCACTAGGAGTAATTATCTAGCTAGACATTCATCACCTGTCTAGCTCCACAGGTTCGCAGAAAGTTTGAAACTATAATTTAAGAAATTAGTGAAGTTTTGTATAGATAAACCCAGGCAATATTTTCTCTTCTGTCCTGGTGCCTATAATAAATTGTGAATAACCTCTATTGACCTAGGCTAATGGTGTTATGACTTCTTGGAATGTGCTCTAAGCAGGAGAAGGTCTAGGGGCAATTAACTGATAACACTCAGGAGACTGGCAGAGTTCTCTTTGCAGTTTCGACTATGCCTGAGGGACTTAATAGCAGTCCCGATATAAAAGAGCTTAATAATCATTGATATAATTTTAGGAATTCTTATAGGATCATCATTAAGACTTAAGAAGTCATCTATTTGTTTATATAGTATCATTACAAGACAGTACATCTTCGTGGGTCTGCAGAGGTCTGCTACAAAGGGGTGTGCTATTGCTTAGTGATAGTAGCAAATGTCTAATAATAATAATAATGGGAAAAGCATATTAATAGCAGGAATCTTTCCTAAAATCACGTCCACCACAGCCTTGCTAATGGGGCACACTCGTCGCAGATTATATAATAATCCGAGGCAAGCATTTCAGGATGATCATCTGCCAATTATTAGCTTGTCCCATTATGGCTCCTGACACAGTAACATCACAAGAACACATTTTTGAGAAGAATGAGTATACAGAGTGTTTTCCACATGACCCCAACTCACTTAGGTTGGGTTCCTCTGGAATTTTCTGCTATTTTTATGTTATGTTTCCTTAGCAACCCCTCATCCCCTCCTCACTCCCTTGGCTTGTGATTTTCCCCTTTTAAAAAGCCCCTCAGCCAGCCAGTCTTTGTCAATTCAGCTCCTGCGTGGGCAAACTAATTGACCTTTAGCTGGCTAACTCTCCCTAATAAAGCCTCTGCTGTTTGCATCCAGATTCGGTGTCTTGCAAGTTTTTGGGTGGCTGTAACTTCCCGAGACTTGAGTAAGGGCTCCCTAGAGAGGGGGGTCTTCATTGGGGTGCTCATCCCTCATCCGGAATTTTGCGACCACCCTAATCTCCAAGAACCCCACTGGGAAGTAAGGGCACACCTGTGGTTCTCTTCCTGTCTTGTGTGTCTGTCCGTCTGAACTGTATAGGTTTCTTGTGTGCCCGTTGGTCTGAATTATTTGGTTTCTGAAAAGTGCACTTGTGGTTTTGTTTCCAGTTGTTTCTGT
Source organism: Rhabdomys pumilio (assembly GCA_030674055.1). Taxonomy (NCBI): domain Eukaryota; kingdom Metazoa; phylum Chordata; class Mammalia; order Rodentia; family Muridae; genus Rhabdomys; species Rhabdomys pumilio. The sequence continues at coordinate 235,485,757 of JANHMN010000002.1, forward strand.
CTTGTAAAAGACAGTAAATCGTTTCCCTCTCAGGAGGAGACAAACAAGTGACCTGCAGACATGCTGTGGGGTCACCAGCTGCTGTGCCCTGAGAGACATCTCAGGAGGACAGGGACCCCCCCCCCCCAGACATCTGGAGGTTCCATCTGGTTGCCGGAGAGTATGTGGAATCCCTCTTGGCTGGCACTAAAGATTGAGACGGGCTTTTGTTAGCCTCTTTGTGTGTTAACAATGGGGCAGAGAGAAAAGTTCAGGAATGGTCATTGCTGCCTAGGGCAGCGGTTGTTGTGCTTTCATTTGTTGTGCTCTCATGGCAGTGTGTCTATTTTTGTGTTGTTCATTGCTGGCATGTTAGAAATCTGTTAGACTTGGTCCAGCATAGGCTGGCCAAGTCATCTGAATCTGCTAAATCTGAATCTGTGAAGACTGGCCATGTTGTCTGGTTATAGGAGTCTTACTTGGGAGGCAGAGGCAGGTGGATTTCTGACAGTCTTTCTATGCCCTTATTGTATAACTTGGTTTCTGCGCCCATGGCAGAGGTGCAAACTGTCTGTATCACCTGGTTTATGTGCCACCCATGACAGGAGTGAGCTGTCTGTGTTTTTTGTGCTTTATATTCTTGGACTTTGACTGACTTTTTTTGTTTGCTTGTTTGTTTGTTTGTTTGTTTTTGTTTGGACTAAAACTACTCTGTAAAACATCCTGAGTTAAAAAGAGATAATGTGACCACTGGCAGAGAGGGAGGTGGAGCCACTGGTGCAAGAGTGCTGCTACAGAGCAGAAAGACCGGCGTGTCCTTTGATGGGGAGGGGGGCGCACCATGGTTCCATGACTCCAGCTTAGAATCTCTGAACCAGCAAAGCTGCTTGCAGGCAATTGCAGGCAGGTCAGACAGGTTGCCTGCTATAAAAAGTTACAGGCTGTCCTGAGTCAGAGAGCAAAAAAGAAAAAAAAAATGTTAATACTGTGTGAGCCTTCAACATCTTAACAGTCCTTGCTATGAAATGCTGTAGATAAGGCTATTCATTCTTTCTTATTTGGTTTCTTTCTTAAAGCTTTAGAGGTGAGCTCATATCACATCTGTAGACAAGGTACTGTTTGCAGACTGAACTAGGCTATGGTCTCTAATGTGATATGGACAGCAGTCATTCGGCCTCACAAATACATCAGTCTGTACAGAGTTCTAGAAGACGATTTACTGCTTTCACAGGTGATCAAAACAATAAATAAGATAAAAGCCTTTCTTCCCCAAGACCCTCATAAGTTCTGGTTTTCAGAAGTGCTTTTCAGGACTAAAAGAGCAAGAGAAGTTACCAGAAAAAGGAATGTTCCCTCAGACATGATCAGGCCACTAATTGATTAGGTTGTGGTCAACAACGGGTTACTTCTGACCAGATGCAACTGAGACTTTCATGTGACAAAAGGTAAAGGACTCCTAAAAGCCCACGCCAGATCTCATTGACAGATCTTGAGAGAGCTACATGAGACCCCACTCATTTTGACCAAAGCACATGAGGTTAAGCAGGGATCAGATGAGTTGCCCACAGCCCTTCTAGAATAGCTCTCAGATACATTCTGTCAGTATAGACAAGGCTTCAGAGGCTAGAGAGACTACAAGATAAGTCATTAAAAGATTTAATATAAGTTGCTGAGGAAGTCTACTATATCAGGGAGAAAAGAAAAGAGTGGAGAAAGAAAGAAGATAAAAGGTTTAGTGTAAGTTGCTGAGAAAGTCTAGGGAGAGAAGAAGATAAGAGAGAGGTGAAGAAAAAGAAAGGTGACAGGAAAGGAATTTACAGAAAAGCTTGGCCATAGTAGTTAAGAAAAAACAGAAAAGAGAGACTCTAGTCAAAGGGAGATAAGAAACACCTTGGAAAAGACTAGTGTGCACATTGCAAGTGAAGGAGCCAACTTGCGGGCCCAAGAGGGCCCTAACAAATAGAAGCTAGGGTCAGGAAATCCCAGGCCTTGAGAAAAACACCCCAAATGGTGAAGGTATTAGCTCTGTGTGAAGACAGTGATTAAGATAGATGTGGCTTGGAACCACCCATCAGGGTCCTCCTCCAAGCTGATGGGCCAAAATGTATTCATGGAATACCCAAAAAATAATAGACCAAGAAATGGGCTGGGTATCCCATTCATTTATGGTCATCCTAGACTGTCTCTACCTTCTGTTGGGTCGAGACTTACTCCCCAGGATGGGGGCCCAGATATACTTCCTACCTGACGGGCTGCAACTAACTGACAAGAACTCATGGGTAGAATAAAGGCTTCAACTGACCAGGTCACAGCCAGGAGCCGACGCAACCTGCTTTACAGACGGGAGCAGTTTTCTCCATGCTGGTCAGAGACAAGTCGGTGCTACTGTGGTGGATGACACAAATGTCATCTGGGCTAACTCCCCAACCCTGGGCTCGTCGGTGCAGAGAGCAGCCTTGGAACTTGGGGCTGACAAGAAAATCAACATCTGCATGGATAGCAGGTATGCCTTTGCCAAAGCCCATGTCCACAGGGCTATATAGAGAGAGAACTGCTCACATCAGAAGAAATTTTAGATCTCTTAGATGCCCTGATGAAGCCAGCAGCTGTGAGTATTCGTTGCCCAGGACACCAAAAGGGAAGAGACTCAGTGGCCTAAGACAGTAACTGGACAGATCAAGTGGCTTGATACAGGAGCCTGTCCCAGTTATGGGCCTAAGAGATGCCCTCACTTAAAACACAGAGTAAAAGAAAGAACTCAGATTGCTAGTCATCCTGCCAACTGCTACCTAAAGAAAAAGAGGCAATGGTGCACACAAGAAGGGAGAACTATACTCCCTAGAAAACAAATGACTTACTAGACTACACAGATGGACTCTTGAGATATGAGTGCAACCAAGCAGTCAAGAGATTTAAAGCGTATAATGGACCTTGGGTTTTGGGCCAGAGAAATAATAAGACAGTATAAGGTATGCCAGCAAGCAAAGGCCTATGAGACTTAAAATAAATAAAAAATACCTAAGAGAAAACAGCCTAGAATAGAGATCTTCCCGAGTTTTCAAGTGTCTGAGATAATTAGATCAGATAACAGTCTTGCTTTTGTTTCTAAGTCAGAAATTGTCAGAGACATTAGAGACCTTAACTAAATTGCCCTCAGAATTTGGCGTTGGCTGGGGGGGGTTGTCCCTCCCCTTGTCCCTGTTCCAAACCCAGAATGTCCCTCTTGTGTGAGAATTGATTTTTCAGGCTACTAAGAGAATATTCCTGGTGCTGTTGACCATCCGACCTCCGTTTAATTTCACCAAAACCTATGCCTGATGCCCACTGGAGACCAGCCAGACACCTGAACAACCCCCTCAAGCTCAAGGTCACCTGCTGTTCTACAAGGCCAAAGAGGAGCAGACCTTGACTCCTAAGATATCTCCACCCTAGAGGCACAGGGTTAATGCAGCCTTAAAGGGTGGGGCTTAGGGTGTGAACACCCAAAGTTAAATGACAACTTGTGATTCCAAGATTGAAATCAAAATGTGAATCTAGAGTTTATATAGATTTGTTCCTTTTGCAATTTCTCTTTATTATGTATATGATTATATGTGTATGTAGACAACTGTGTGCCACAAAATGTATGTAAAAGTCAGAGGACAACTTTAGAAGTGTGTTTGTAGGAAATAGAAACTTTTTGAGACCCCTAGCCAATAGAATAGAGCCGGAGGACCCCTACTTAGTGCCTGAGATTGATAAATAGAGAACTTGCAGTTCAAGATTAACCCGTTATACAACTACTTCTGTCTTTGATGAGGCAAAGATTATTATATACGTGTACAGCTGGTCCCACTGGTTTATTATCACCCTGCTGATACCCTTGAAAATGAGTTCGAGATGCACCTAAGACGCTTCCACAAAGAGCCCATCTCCTTGACCTTGGCTGTCATACTGAGACTAGGAATGGCTGCAGGTATGAAAACAGGCACCATGGCACTAATACAGACCCCTGATTGTTTCCATGAATTAAGAGCGGCCATAGATGTTGATCTATTTACTGTTTTTTTTTTTAAAGGTGGTTTATACACTGCTCTTAGAGGAAAATGTTATTTTTATATAGACCATTCAGTGGTGATTAGAGACTCTGAACAAATTCAGAGAGAGATTAGACCAAAGACAGAGAAACAAAACAAAACTGGTTTAAAAGGTGATTTAATAGATGCCCATGGATAACTACCCTGCTATTCTCCCTCGCTGGACCCCTTATAATTTTGCTTTTACTTTTGCTAATTAAAGCTTACATTAGAAAAAGTGGGGCAGGGTTTATAAAATCTAAGTTTTTATGGTTAAAAACTGTCAATTAGAAGAAGTGATGGATGTAGAGTGAAAATTATAAAAATCATTTTATAAAATATATATAGGCTTTTCTCTTAAGCCTCACTTTAAAGGGCATGGAAAATTTTCTCTGAAGCAAGTGACAGGGCAGGGCCACAATGACATGACAAGACCACATTTTGAGAAGAATGAGTATACAGAGTGTTTTCCACATGGCCCTAACTCACTTAGGTTGGGTTCCTCTGGAATTTTCCGCTATTTTTATGTTATGTTTCCTTAGCAACCCCTCACCCCCTCCTCACTCCCCTGGCTTGTAGTTTTCCCCTTTTAAAAAGCCGCTCAGCCAGCCGGTCTTTGTCAATTCAGCTCCTGTGTGGGCAAACGAATTGACCTTTAGCCGGCTAACTCTCCCTAATAAAGCCTCTGCTGTTTACATCCAGATTCAGTGTCTTGCGAGTTTTTGGGTGGCCGTGACTTCCCAAGACTTGAGTAAGGGTCTCCCCAGAGAGGGAGTCTTCAAGGAAGTTGCTAGTTGCTCTGTTGTGGCTGCCTCCATTATTGCTCAATGTTTTTGGTTCTGCTGAACAGATGGTGTGCCCAGATAGAATGAAGGAGTGAGGTACAACTTTTTAAAAGATTTTTTTCCTTCTATAAACTTCATTTCAGTAAAACTTATTAATAAGAAATGTACCCATAATTGTGTTTGTATAAAATCACACTGTGTTCTGCGGTATTGCAGGATCACCACATTACCTGATTTTAAATTATACTACAGAGCTGTAGTCATAGACATCAGCATGGTACTGACACATAGCCAGAAACAGATTGATGCACTGGACTAGAAGATCCATATATAACTGCACTAAGTCACATGATCTCTGACGACACACACAGGTATCCACCATGAACCCCCACTCAACATGCTCACACACACATACACATACATACACATGCAGCTGCAACATACACATACCTGCCTGTACCCCAATCACATGCTCACATCCACACATGCACACATACACCCATATAAACATGCTCACAAATTAATGCACACCACATACATGACTCGTACATGCACACATGCAACCCACCACATACATACACACACTACACACACATTCACACATGAACCCCCATCCCCACATGCTCACACACACACACACGTACCCCAAATACCCTCACACAGAAGCATTCACATATGCAACCCAAACACACCTGTTCAAACACACACATGCACATACATACCCACACATGTGATGACACACAAACCTGCACACATGTACACAAACATGCATGCACACATCCATATATGCACCCAAACACACATGCTAACACACACATGGACCACCATACTCATTCTTTCTCACACTCACACAAATGCACACATCCACACATGTTGTGGACCGCTATGCACCACGCTTAGGGGCCAAAATGTCATGGATCGCTCTGTCAATGTTGGAACCCACACTGCCAAAACCCATGGGGGCTAAATTGTTAGAGCCCACACTGCCCCAGGCTGCTCCGGTCAGCGGGTCTGGATTTAGCAAGAGAGAGAGTGAGGACGGACGCAAGGAATAGAAACCAGACAAAGTGTGATTCAATCCCGTTTATTCTTCAGCCTTTCTTCTCTCCAAGTCCCTAGTTCCCAGTACCAAGTCTCAGGTCCTAATCCCAGTCCTAAGTTGCTAGTCTCTTTCCCAGTTCCAAGTTACTTCTTCCAAGTATCTAGTCCAAGTGTAAGTGTCTAATAATAATTACCTGTCTCAAGTCTCAAGTACCTACTAATTTCTTCTGTCTGCCTCTCACCTTTTATATGTCTCATTTCTAAGCCACGCCTTTAAGTCATGCCCTTGCCTCTAAATCACACCTTTAAGTCTCATACACCCAAGGGAAAATCCTGGGTATCTAAAACAAGATGTTATCAGAGTGTGCTCAGCTGTTGTAGGCTATTGTAAAAAAGTCTCTTGTCAGGGTATATGGCTCAAGATGGCTGCAAGGATGATATCCGCCTCTGTTGGCTCCCCCCACACACATGCACCCCACATATACATGTTTACGCATACACATGCACACCTGCACCCTATCTACATGCTCCAACACACACATGGGCACAGGCATCCCCAAACCCATGCTTATACAAACACATACACACACCCATACTCACACACACATGTCTCCATGCACACCTAAACCGGAGGATCAGTGTTCAGGAAAATGAAGCTGCATTGTCACTTCTCATTCTGCACAGAACTTACAGTCAGATCAAGGACATCAACACATGACCTCACACTCTGAAACTGTGCCAGAAACAGCAAAGAATCTACAACAACATAGCAGTACAGGAGAGGAACTTCTAAACAGGACCCTGGAGGTGCAGTGGATGAGAGTATTTACTGACAAAGGGGTGTGCATGCAGCTAAAACTCCTGTACACTGAACTGTCAGGTGTGTGAAAAGGAGAGGCATCTCTTCAGATGCTCATCTGAAAGAGGATGAGTGTATAGAACATGCAAAGGTCTACAAAGGAAGTCCAGAAACAGGCCCAAAGTGGAATCCAGCTCAAGGGGAGGTCCCAAGGCCTGACAATATTACTGAGGCTATGGAGAACTCACATAAAGGGACCTATCATGACTGTCCTCTGGAAGACCCAACAAGCAGCTGAAAGTGTCAGATGCAGATATTTTCACCCAACCAATGAACAGAAGCTACTGACCTCTGTGATTGAGTTAGAGAAAAGCTGGAAGAAGCCAAGTAGGAGAGCGACCTTGTAGGAGGACCAGCAGTCTCAATTAACCTGGACCCCAGAGATTTCTCAAACACTGGATCACCAACCAGGCAGCATGTACCAGCTAATATGAGGCCCCCAACACATATACAGCAGAGGACTACTTGGTCTGGTTTAGTCAGAGAAGATTCATTTAATCCTCAAGAGACTGGCAGTATCAGCGAGTTTAAAGTTCTGGTGGGCTTAGGAGTGGGACATCCTCGTGGAGACAGGGTGTGGGGAGGAGGTATGAAATGTGAAAGATTCAAAGGGTGGACCAGGAAGGGAATAAAATTTAGAGTTTAAATAAATTAATTAATTTTAAAAAATTGAAAAAATAAATTTAAAAAATGGGCATTGGGAGGCTATAGAGATGACTCAATGATTACTTTTGCAGAGGACCTGGGATCAATTCTTGGTGCCCACACAGTGGCTCAGAACAGTCTGAAACCCCAGTACAAAGAATAAAGAATCCACTGCCCACTTCTGACCTATGGAGGGGAACTGGACATGCATACGGTGCACATACAAACAAAACATGCATACACATAGAATAATAAAATAAATGTTTTTGAGATTAGAAAAAGAAAGGCTTAACCAGATGTAGGCAGGAGAGAATGGGGTAAATCAAAGGGTGGGAGAGAGTTAAGCCAAAAATGGCTGTGTAGAAAAGCTAGACAAAAACCTACTGTCTCATAGTCATACACTCAACTGAGGAGCTATTGGCAGCTGAGAGATGGGGGTCATTCTGTTTTGAGGATAAGGTGACTGGCAGATTGCCCATTCTCCAGTAAAGCACCCCAGAGCCAGTCATGTGCAATTTAGCCAGCATTGCTATATGGACTCAGTAGGGAAGATGAGAAGGAGGAGGAAGAGGAGGAGAAGGACAACTAGATTATGTAGTTAGAAGATGGTTTATTGGATAGATCTGGAGGTTGTAGAGGGAAAAGAGATGTGTATAGAATCATATTTAATAAATTGTATATACATTTAGAATTCTGAAAATAAAAAACTGAGAGTGGGAATGATGTCCCAGTCCTTCCCTATCTCCTTGTACCTTTGTGACAAGGTCTCTCAATGTCCCTGGAAGTACGCTGGCAGCAAGCAAGTCCAAGTGATCATCCTGTGTCTGCCTCCCCCATTACTGCATATCAAGGTAAGCATACAACCACCCCTGATGTTACCTGTGTGCTGGGTTCTCAGAGTGAGGTTCCTATGCTCCTGCTTCTGGTGCTCTGGATATCAGACACCTCCGAAGCCCCAGAGAGTTGCATGTTTCTTAGAGTAAAATCCCAACATCATTCCCACTCTAAGTAAAATGGTGTACTTTGTTAATCACAAGTCCTAACTTGTTGACAGTAAGTGTGTAGGGGATTGGCCATAATTCTTTCTCTTAGTTAGGCACACATGTTAGCCCCCAAAAATCACACCTGAATCTGTATGACCAGACATTGAGGGTCCCTGTCCAAAATGGTTTTTGATTAATCAATAAAAAGACAATGATCAATGGCTGAGAAGGATGAAAGAGGCAGGACTTTTATGAAGCAGTAATTAGATAATATGATTTGTTCCCAGAGGGTCACAAGTACTTGCTGCACCTGCCCAGGAGCTCTCTGAATTAGCAAATGAAACAAACACACACACACACACACACACACACACACACACACACACACCCCAGTTAAATTTAGTATTGCCTTGACTAGCTTAAAGACTGGGCTGCTAGCAAGTACTTTCTTCCATTACTTCTGAATTAACACCTTTTAAAATCTATATTTCATCACTGCTTCCCCAAACACATTGGGGAATTGGCCTGTGTTGTGATTTTCCCTGATTCTCAAGTGATGGATGGTCTTTATGTCTGGTCTTTCTTCTTCCCCATCATGATGATCTCTGCCTTCTTTCTCTCCCAGTTACTAGCCTGCAAAAATCTAAAGGACGTGACTCAGTCTACCTGCCCAGCCATTGGCTGTTGGCTCTTTATTGATCAAACAAGGGGACAAGGATCCTTAGGTTTTAAACATGCAAATTTCAGTGTTGGGGGAAAGATCAATTCAAAGCAGCTGAACCTATCCCCAACACATTTGGGATTCCCTGACAAGGAATACTGACAACAAGAAGAAGGGATTCCTCCATGAGAGGCTCATAGGACAATTCATGCCATGACAGGGAATCCTAGAACGATGACAATTAAAAACCCAGCAATAAGTAAGAGCCAGAAAAGCAGCCCCAAGGGCCATTCACAAAATTGAGTCTAGCACAGCAAAGATAAAACAGGTTTAGAAAGTGTTAGCTAAGGGATACCAGAGAGGAATGTGTGCTACCCAAGGGAATGTTTGGAAGTGCCCAGCAATTGAGGTAGAAAAGGCAGATCAAAATTCAGCTTTTGTGCTGTGTCTTTCATTTCTAAATCTAGAATTCTCTGAAGGGTGGCTAGAGGCATGATTATCCACCTGGAGCATAGAGCAGCATTTACTATGTAAAGCTACAGATGGTACACAACATGGTAGGCAAGAGCTCACTACTAAAAATTATTTACATATTCTCATGTAAAATACACGCATGCCATGATGTAAAATTAGGAGTTAGAGAGAACTGGCTTCTAAGAAGGCTACATATTTTGTCTCAGCCATGTGGAGATTTGTTTCCAGTGTTTAGAACTCTACAAAGAGAATGGGCTCAGAGGTGCTTGGAGACCCTGCTGTGCAAAGAGTCAGCCAGCTTGAAGTTCCAGGAGAGACAAGTGGTAGAAGCTGCCTGACTCCTGCAGCCAGATAAATAAAAAATAGTAATCAATGAAATGTGATTTAATTGTTTTGAAGAATAGGAGGGAGTATAAAGGCCATTCTTTAAGTGGTTTTTAAGTAGTTTTAAGTATACACAGAAAAAAGCAAATGTAAGAAAAAAAGACACAGATAGAAGGGAGACTAAATGAAAAAAATTCTTTAAAAAAATTTGAACAAGTTTATGCTAGAGCGAACACTTGAATTCTTTTGAATGTGATTTACATAGACTTCAGGGATTGATCAGCCACTTTAGAGATTGGAAGTAGAGTTATAAAATAAGGAAAAGGGAATTTAATTAAAGTTAAGTACATGATGAATAAATAATTTGAAGCTTTTGATCTTAAATTATTGGTCCAATGACAGGGATAGTTGGAAATTCTTACTTCAGACAGATAGTAAAAATTTGTGTTAATTCAAGTCATATCATCATAAAGGAGACATAGTGACAGACATATTAATCTCTATAGAGGGGAAAATTTTAGTATAAACATGAATGAATAACTTAGGTCTTTATCTCATGTAGGTCTAGGCAGGATTTAGTGGGAGAACACGATGTCAACAGAAAATAATATTTGTTTAGATTGATTTAATTTCTTTAAATTGTTTTAATTATCAAAATGCATGTGGTTACGGGTTTGTTATATTAATATTCTTCTGGGAGAGGAGTTGAGCTATTAAATTGCTCCAATATATACCTTAAATGATTTCTGTTCATTGGACCAAGGACATGCTATTTTGGAAGAGAGGCTGTATATTTGTGTTGAAAAAAAAGGAGCAAATGATTTGGACCTCTTCCAGAGTGATATGTATCAAATTTGTTAGAAGACCCTGTAAAGATCTTAGCTATCAAAAAGAAAAATTTGAAAAAAGTGAAACAGCATAGGTAACTTGATTTGTTCAGTTCTACAGGCTTGTGTCATCACATCTTCTGTATATGCTGGCATCCTGAAGAAGTAGGTTTGAATAGATATGCTGGCAAGTAACTACAAGCAGGTAAAGAAGAGGGAGTATTCTTAAAATATCTATGTAGGCCTCCAGAGAAGGTGTGGCCCAGATTAAAGGTGTGTACCAGCACATTTGAACCTGGAACTTCCTTTGTCCTGTGCTGGCCTTAATCTCAGAGATCTGCTTACCTCAATCTACTGAAATTGAAGGTTTGAAATACTTTTCTTGGGAGTAAACTTTTCATGGCCACTATGCCTCAAGCACTCCATGTCAAGTTCCAAAAGAAACTTGTATCATCTAGTCTCAAGATCTGGATCACAGGTGTGCCCTCCATTTCTGGGTTGTAGTTCACTCCATTGTTAGTCAAACTGACAAGCAGGAGTAGCCATCATGGGCACGTGGAATGAAACAGCAGTAGGACAGTAGAAGTGCTGTGGGGCTCTCCATCATTTACAACATTTGATCCTGCTGTCCAATCCATCTCTCTCTCTGTTCTTGTATTATTATAAAAATAATCATTCAGCCATGCATGGTGGCACATTCCTTAGTCCCCGCACTCTGGAGGTAGAGGCAAGTGGATATCTGTGATTCTGAGGACAGTCTACTTTACACAGTGAGTTCCAAGATGTCTAATATGCCCTCATCCTGCATGTGGGTAGCCTGTCATCTCTGTTACCATCTGACTAGTAACTAGGCTTTCCTATTGACACGCAAAGGCCCTCTGTTCAATTAACTGAGGGGCCTCCCATTTACTTACAAAGTAATGAAAGCTGTGTTTTAGTTTGGCACCTTCCCATTTGTTCACTATATGCTGCATGATTATTTTCAGGTGTGAACTTGGACTTCATTTTCCCAAAGCCTTATTTTGTATTTATGGCTAAGGCTCCGCTCAGTTACTCATGTGATGGTTCAACAGATTCAGTATAAAGGATGTCTTAGTTAGTATGTTCATTGCTGTAAAGAGGCTCCATGACCAAGGCAACTTTTATAAAGGGCAGCATTTAATTGGGGGAGGCTTACAGGTTCAGCGATTCTATCCTCTATCATCATTGCAGGAGGCATGGCAACGTGTAGGCAGACATGATGCTAGAGAACGGGCTGGGAGATCTCAATTTTGTACTGAAATTATCCAAGAAGAAGACTGTCTCCCAGGCAGCTAAGAGGATGGTGTCAAAGCCCATCCCCACAGTGACACACTTCCTTCAACCAGGTCACGCCTCCTAACAGTGCTACTTCCTGAGCCAAGCTTATGCAAACCCCACAGAGCCAATCATGCATATATGGGCAAAGCATACTTAACTGTAGTTTTTAATTTCTTTCATCATCTCAAACATGTTTACCCATACAAACAATCCTGGTTGTTCTGCATCCATACATTGCAGCATGCTGACTTCTCTTTGCACATGGGCTTCTGACATGGTAAACAAAATGATCATTATTTTTTTCTATGCTGCAGAGACATTTGTATTCTTGTATATCAATTCCCTGTGTATGTTTTTACATGATGTTTAGAAATTTCCTTTTTTTTTTCTTGAAGTCTTCTCAGAGATTAGGCATTCTCTACACAGAACAGGATATTTTGGAGCTAGAAAGATGACTCAATAGATAAAGCTCTTCTACTTCAAGTATCAACATGGGTACCCAAATTCAGATCCTAAAAACTCACATAATAGCTGAGAGTGGCAGCCCTTTTTATAATTCCAGCATGGGAGAGTCAGAGACAGGAGCACCTTCAGAGCTTGCCTGCAAGCTGGTCTAGTCAGGTTCAAATAGAGAAATGTCTGAATATAGAAGATGGGGTGTGAAGGAAGAAGACACACAACCTTGACCCCTACATGCATGTGAACATACATAAAATAAACAGAGAAATAATAAACTAACAGACACTATGAGTCAAATAGACTTAACAAACATCTACAGGATATTCCACCCAAACACTAAACACAAAGCAATATACCTTCTCAGCACCTCATAAATTCTTCTCCAAAATGAACCATGTAGTCACCCACGAAGCATGTATCAACAGATACAAATGAATTGAACTAACACTTTATATCTTATCAGACCACCTTGAATTAAACCTAGACTTCAACAACAACAAACCTGGAAAGCCTAAACACTCTTGGAGGTTGAACAACTCAATGATCTCTGGGAAGGGAAGAAATAAAGAAATTAAAGAGTATATCAAATTCAATACAAATGAAGCCACAACACCCAAATTTATGGGACACAATGAAGGCTGTCCTAAGAGGAAAGTTCATAGCATTAAGTGCCTGCATAAAGAAAAAAAGAATGTTATAATATCAACAATTTAAAAGTACACCTAAAAGCTCTAGGAAAAAAAAGCAAAAGAAAAAAAATAAAACAGAAGTAGCACACAAAAGAGGAGAAAAAGGCAGGAAATAATCAAAATCAGGGATAAAATCAATCAATTAGCAACCAAGAGAACCATACAAAATGTCAACAAAACCAAGAACTGGTTTGACAAAATCAACAAGATAAACACACACTTAGCCAAACAAAGCAAATGACATAGAAACAATATTCAAATAAAGTCAATAATGAAAACTGACACTGAAGAAGTTCAAAAGATAATTAGGTCTTCCTTCAAATGCCTGTACTCCACAAAATTGAAAAATCTTAATGAAATAGACAATTTTCTAGACGGACACCAGTTACCAAAGATAAATCAAGATCATGTAAACTATTTAAACACTTCTATAATCCCTAAAGAAATAGAAGTAGTCATTAAAAGTCTTTCCAACCTATGAAAACCCAGGGTGAGATGATTTTGGCGTAGAATTCTACCAAAATTTCTAAGAAGAGCTAATTCCAATATTCAACCTATTCTGCAAAGTATACACAGAGGAAACACTGTCAAAACTCATTCTGTTAGGCCACACTCACTCTGATACTTAAACCACACAGACACTCAACAAAGAGAACTTCAGAACTATTTCTCATATGAACATTGATGCAAAAAAAATACTCAACAAAATACTTGCAAATGCAATTCAAAGCAAATCAAAAAGATCATTCATCATGAACAAATAGGTTTCATGCTAGGAATTCATAACTCTTCAATAAACAAAAATCCATCAACTTAAGGCACTACATAAAAAGTCTGCAAGAAAAAAATTACATGATTATCTCATTCGAATCTTAAAAGCCTTTGATAAAATCTAACTCCCCATCATGTTGAAAATATTAGAGAAGTAAGAGATACAGTGTGTATGCATAAACATAATCAAAGCAATACATAGCAAACCAATCCCCAACATTAAATTAAATGGAGGGAAAATTAAACAAGTCCACTAAAATCAGAGACAAGACAAGGCTGACCATTTTCTCCATATTCAGTATAGTAATTGAGGATGTAGCTAGAGCAACAATAGAACTAAAAGAGATCCTAATTAGAAAAAAAAAAGAAGTCAAATATTACTGTCCACAGATGACATGATAGCACACATAAGAACCAATAAATTTTCCCTGAGAACTGCTACAGCTGATAGATACCTCCAGAAAGTTGGCTGCATATAAAATTAACTCAAATAATCAGTATCTCTCCTTTATTCAAAAGAAAAAGGGGCCAAGTAATTAGGGAAACTGCACCCTTTATAATAGCCACAAATAATACAACATATCTTGATGTAATTATAACCAAGCAAGTGAATGATCTATATGAGAAGAACTTCATGTCCCTAAGAAAAAAACTGAAGAAGATATCAGAAGATGAAAAGACTTTCCATCCTAATGGATTGCTAGTATTAACATGATGAAAATGGCCATCTTACAAGAGCTAACTTATAGATTCAATGCAATCCCCATTAAAACTACAACACAATTTTTTATAGAACTTGAAAGAACAATTCTCAACATCATATGGAAAAACATAATACCCAAGCTAACAAAAAAAAAAAAATCCTGAATAATTGAATGTTGAGAGGAATCACCATCCCTAACCTTAAGCTGTACTACAGAGCAAAAGTGATTTTAAAATGAATGATCGTGGTAGAGAAACAGACTTGTTGATCAATGGAATGAATTGAAAATCTAGAAATAAACTCACACACATATGGACACTTGATTTTTGATATGGAAGGCAAAACTATACAATGGTAAAATGAAAGCATCTTCTACAAGGGATGCTGGTGTAACTGGAGGTAGAAGAATGAAAATAGATCCATATGTATCACCCTGCACAAAACTCAAGTCCAAGTGGATGAACAACGACTTAAAACAGGACACAGTTAGCCGGGCAGTGGTGGCGCATGCCTTTAGTCCCAGCACTTGGGAGACAGAGGCAGGCAGATTTCTGAGTTCGAGGCCAGTCTGGTCTACAGAGTGAGTTCCAGGACAGCCAGAGCTACACAGAGAAACACTGTCTCAAAAAAACCAAAAAAAAAAAAAAAAAAAAAAAAAAGAAAGGGACACACTATATCTCATATAAGAGAAAGTGGGGAATAACCTTGAAAACATTGGTACAAGAGACAAATTTCCTGAACAGAACACCTATGACTCATATTCTAAAATCAACAATTATTAATGGGGATCTCAGGAAAATCAAGTTTCTGTAAGGCAAAGGACACTGTAAATAGGACAAATCTCCAGGCTGCAGGTTTGGATCTTCACAGTATCGTCACCAACCCTGCATCTGATAGAGGGCAAATATCCAAAATAAAAATTAGACACCACAACCACAAATAACCCCATTTAAAAGAGGGCATAGAACTGAACAAACATTTCTCAACAGAGGAATCTCCAATGGCTGAGAAGCACTTAAAGAAATGTTCAAAGCCCTTACTCAGTAGAGACATGCAAGTCAAAATGACTCTGGGGTTCCATTTTATACCCATCAGAATGAGTAAGATCAGAAACTCAAGAGAGAGCACACACTGGCATGGATGGGAAGCAAGGGGAATGCTCCTCCATTGCTGGTGGACTGCAAACTTAGACAACCACTCTGGAAATGAATTTGGTGGTTTGTCAGAAATGTCGGAATAGTTCTACCTCTTGACCCAGCTCATGACATTTTATTTTCATTTATTTTATGCTGAAATTTGATCAAATATGTGTATTGTAAAAGAATTTCCTAAAGTTTTTTTTAAAGCAAATACAATGATCAATTTTTTCCTCAAAATGAATCATAGAGGCAGATGAATATGTATGTTTCTCACAAGTACTTGTGTGTCTTCCTTTTCTCATCAAAATTTGTGAAGACGCAGTAACGACATGTACAGCCATGCAATGCAAAGGTTGTGCCGTATATAACAAAAGACTGTTACACTAAGTGTTTTAGAAAACGTCAAAGCCATCATTCACCAAAATCAAGGAAGCTTTACACTCTAGAATGTACCAGGGACCTGGTAGAGGTGTGTGGTGTATATGGTTCACTACATGTGTATAAAGCTCAGCAATTGGGCTGTATGAGAGGTAGGCAGAGTGAGGAGTCAGAAAGAGGAGAAGGAAGAGGAGGAACTAGGGAGAGGAGGCAGATGTGAGGAGAGAGGGGAAGATGGTATTGGATGTGCACGTGTCTCTACCAGTCTAAGAGAGTTGTAATATCTAGGTTAGGAATTGGATAACACCTCCAATTGTGTGGGTATCTTGTTATTTGAGCATTACCAAATATATGAAGCCTTTGATTAATCTTTAAACATTAGAGTCTCATTTCTACCGAGTATCACGTGGATGGCAGGATGGTCTGGGCACAGCCAAAAGTTGTGGAGACAGTGTGGTAGATTTGGAGAGCCATCTCCCACGCTGGCATATCATGGGTGCCAGGGCTGGTGTTTCTGGATGGCCTTTCCTAGCTGTGGTATGTGTGTGGCCTCTGGCCGTGGAACATGGCAGCAGAGCTAAGCAAAGCCACTGCCACTTAGATGGCCCAAGAAAACATCATTTTAAATATTATCACTAACAGAGGTGAGAGAATATCAAGACTCAAAGGGATGGACCATAGATGAAATGACCAAGAATGAAGAGAGAGAACTTGTACAGAGAATCCACCTGCAGTAGAATGGCAGGGCATCAAGTGGAGGATGGGATTGCCATGTAACAGTCGAAAATTCTGACCTAGAATTGTTCCTGTATATTAGAACTGCAGGGAAAATAAGGAAGAGAAACTGAGGGAAAGGAGGTCCACTGACCATCACAAATTGGGACCCATCTCAAGGGGAGGCTCCAAGGCACTGTTACTGATTCTACAGTGAACTTACATCCAGGAGCCTAGCAAGAATGCTTCCTGAGAAGCCCAACAAGCTGCTGACTGAGAGAGAAGCAATATCATATGTACATCCAATCAATGGTTTGAAGTCAGGGACCCCTGTGGTTGAATTAGGGAAAAACTGGAAAAGGTTGAGGAGGGTGACCCCATAGGAACATCAGCAGTCTCAAGAAGCAAGGACCCCAGAGATCTTTCAAACACTGAGCCAGAAACCCGGTAGCATACACTGTGTAGTCCAAGACCCCCAATGTATATATAGCAGAGGAGTGCAAGGTCTGGTCTCAACAAGAGAAGACACACAAAACCATTGACAGACTTGAGGTCCCAGGGATTGGGGAGGATTGACAGGATGTTGTGGTGTGGGTATGATTGTAGGGACATCCTCATGGAGATATTGGAGTAGTAATGGGATGAGAAACTGTCAGAAGGCAGAACGGGAGTGTGATAATGACTGGACTATAAAAAAAAATAAAGATAATAAATGCCATCCTGTTTGTTTGAAATATGTTTTTTAAATTCCCAAGGATACACCCCCTTAATCATGCCACAATCTAAATTGGCTATAATCATACCCACTGATTATAAAGTGATCTAGATAACATAAAGAGAAAGTGCCTTCCTCTTTTTCTGCATACTATTATGGACACCATAGAAGAGAACAAGTACTGATGTTACCCTGGAAATAAAAATCATTTTACACTTAGACTTACTTTCTAAAATAGAAGAGAAATGATTCAGTTGTCACTAATATAGAGTGTGATCCACTCACATGACCTTTCCATTTACAAGTGAGTCAACCCAACAGAGAAGTAAGGAAGCACTGCACTCCATGATGGAATTGGAAGTTGTCTGTTCCTGAGGGCTGTATAAATTGTAAGAATATCATAGTTGCCATGGCCATTCAACTTCATTGTTCACCCATGGAGAGACTAACATGGTCATGACATCCAGAGGGTCTTCCCCAATCTGATGTAACACAACCACATCAACCTTCACTCGTATATCTTAAATGCTTCAATCCATAACTTCCTTTGTTCTATTATTGTAAAAAAAAAAAAGCCACAATGACACTGTTATTTTATAAAAGCATGATGTGTACTAATCTAATCTGTTTTATTAGGTCATAAGCACTGGCATTTGCCTGCAGAATAAAGTTTTTTTTTATTTTGAATCTGAAATATCTCACTGTGCCAGGACACTTTTGTAAACCCCAAAAGATCACCAAGGAGGTGTCTCTGATGATTATGTTCTCATTCTTACAAGCTCTGGCCTGGGCTCTCCTCCAACCCAGTCCTGACACAGCATGAGAGGAAGCAAAGCAGCCCTAAATGAACCCTCAGTGGGACAAACTTTTACAGAAAATCTGAGCAAGTGAGGGAGTTGAGGGAGGGGGGTTGTCCACTCTGTTGCATCCAATAAAAGAACGTAAGCCAACAGGTAGTTGCTATGAAGCAAGAAGGTATAAAATCATAAACAGTCTGAAAGTACATTTGAAAACATCAGACTGATCTTTAATTAACTGTTACTAGGAAGTAGATAAGAATTACTTCTGGCCAAGGACAAGCTGTGACATCCTAGTGATATGTGGGTGCAGCTTGAGATCTGCTGTATGGCAAGTTCTCTGCCTTTTTATTTCTTTAAGCTGGAAGCCTGTCCCAAGATGGACTAGCTTTGTCCTCTCAATCCTCCAGAGTTGATGTTTTTTAAGGATCATGGATCCTAAGCTAACAGTGCTCTTTTGCAGTTCTGCAACCTATTAGATATGGAGCCTCCTTTGAGAAATAGATGCTGTGCTTACTCTTTTTTATAGCCATTATATGTTTCTATTTGATCTCTGATTCTTGACCTCACAACCAATTATCAAGCTAGATTCCTAATAGTGTCTCTTATAAGACCTCTACGAAGGGAGGACCTCCCTCCAGTCCTAGGAATTCGTGGCCACCCAATAATTCACAAGACACCATTCTTGATGCAACAGCAAGAGGTATATTTCAGGATCAGTCGACTGAGACTCATAACCCATGCAGGGGCAGAGGAGTGTCAACCCCAAGGCAGGGAAAAGCCACAAACCAGGGGGGCAGTGAGGGGGTAACCAAGGAAACATAACATAAAAACAGTAAAAACTCTTAAAAGTCCCAACCCGTAATTTAGTCAGAGTCATTCGGAAAACTTTTTATACACTTATCTTTTGTAAGAATGTAACCTTGCCCAACCATTTATCTTTCGGTCAGCCAGTTCCAGGGACCACCCAGATCCCAGATGACTTGCATCTTTCTTTGTGGTCAGGAATGTGTCTTCCTGCTTTGGGCCTTTTCCACCTGCTGGTGGGTTCTCTTCCCTGA
>JANHMN010000002.1:235515114-235530418 GCA_030674055.1 Rhabdomys pumilio
TTGCAATCCTCTTCAAATACATAAAAGAAGACATGCAGGTGAGAACCTCTATGAATGTAAGCAATGTGGTAAAGCCTTCATGTCAGTCATATTCAGAGGCACAAAAGAAACCATAATGTAGAAAAATCCTTGAGTGTTTTCAATATGATGAAGCCTTTGCACACTTCTATAGTCTTCATCATCATGATTCAATCCATACTGCATAGAAACTTGTGAATACATTTAATATTGTGAAGCCTTTACAAATTTCCCAAGTTTTCATCAGCATGAAAGAGAAACCCTATGAATGCATTCAATATGGGGAAGCCTTTGTACATGTTTACAGACTTCATCATCATGAAAGTACTCATAATGGAGAGAAAGTCTGTAAGTGTAAACCATGTGGTAGAGCCTTTCTGGTATGGGGTCCTCTCAGATCCAACACCACTCAGTCTCAGGTAATGCAAGTGACAGGAGTTTACGGTAATAAAGCTGCTGCTAGATCATGACATACTTGGAACATAATGTGTGATTTGTAACACACACACTTCCCCAAATGAGCCAGAATGTTTCAGAGCTGGCATCCTGCAGTCCAAAATATTAATTTACAAATATTAATGTCTGAAAGAACTGCAGGAACAAAACCGGAGAAGAGACTGAGCAAAAAGAGGTCCAGTGACATGCCCAAATTGAGATCCATCTCAATGGGTGCCCCCAGGTCTGACACTATTGCTGATGCTATAGTGTGCTTACAAATAGAGGTCTGGCCAGGCGGTGGTGGAGCACGCCTTTAATCCCAGCACTTGGGAGGCAGAGGTGGGAGGATTTCTGAGTTCAGGCCAGCCTGGTCTACAGAGTGAGTTCCAGGACAACCAGGGCTACACAGAGAAACCCTGTCTCGAAAACAAACAAACAAACAAACAAAACCCAAACAAACAAAAAAAAAACAAGCAGAGGTCTGTCATGACTGACTTCCAAGAGGCCCAATAAGCAGGTGAAAGAATCAGATGCAGATATTTACACCCAATCAATGGACAGAAACTGGTGAATGATGAGGTTGAATTAGGGAAAATCTGGAAGAAGTTTAGGAGGAGGGTGACTGTATAGGAAGTCAAGCAGTATGAACTGACCTATACCCCTGGGATCTCTCAGACACTGAGCCACCAACCAGGTAGCATAAACTACCTGATACACAGCAGAGGACTACTCGGTCTGGACTCAGTCATTGAAGAATCAGGTGACCCTCCAGAAACTTGGGGCCCCAGAGAGTGGGGAGAGCTGGTGGGGTCGGGGTTGTGCAAGGGGACATCTGGGGGATGAGCGGAGGAGGAGGAGGGGGAGGAGGAGGAGGAAGAGCTGGAGGGTGGACAAGCAGGAGTATAAAATCTGGATTGTAAAAAAAGGTTGAACAATAAATGAAAAAGAGAATTATAAAAGTAAAGAGAGAACACCAGAAAATTTTTTTGTTAAGTTACAACTACATTTTCCCAACAGTCAGGATTTAGGGATAGAGGCTTATGTAGGTGACAGTGTCAACTGTTATAGGTTGTGGGTTTTACAGTTTAAACAATCATATTCATTTGTTCTTTGGTGGTAAAGAACATGCGTTATGTTTTGAGGAGCAGAAGATGAATAGCAGAAGGCATTGTTAGAGACAGCCATGATGTTTTCAGGAACAAAAGATGAGTAAAGGATGGTGGTCCAGGGTGGGAAGTCCCTAACTCTCCTATGGCTGGAAGCGAGAACTTAAGTTTCACCATGTCATTAAATGGAGGACGATAGCAAAAAGGCAGTACTTAAGGAGTGGACATTTGTTTTCTTTTCTGCTTATTCCTAATTGTTTTATATTGGTTCTAATGCTTCTTGTGTCAGATTGGTTTCCGAATTTCATGAGAGTCCTGCATTTGAGACTCAGAGATTCCCTGCCCCAAGCTGTTTCTAATTGGTAAAAAAAAAAAAAAAAAAAAAAAAAAAATTGCCAGCAGCTAATGATTAGGTAGAAAGACACAGGCAGGACTTTTGGATTCATGGGCAAGGGGACCAAAGAGGATTGCCATGCCAGTAAAGGAGTTGGATGCAGGCTTGAGAGCTGCAAAAGACAGAGTGCCAGCCAGGAAAGAGTGTCCCCAGTGTTCCTTCTTCCTATTGAATCTGTGGTAGCAGAGATGGGATATAGATTTTAGTAAGTAATAGTTCAGGAGTATCACAGGGGAGGCATTAGCAATGTGGAAGTTTGGCAGTAGACCAGCCAATCAGCTGATTTAGGCATATTAAATAAAGCTATGTGTGTTTGTCTTTTATTTGAGAATCCACAGCATTTGCAAAGCATCCTATAGTAGAGCAGAGTAACCAACAAACTCTACAGACTGCATCTCACCTTTAGGATTGAACTCAGTATTTAAAATTATTTGGAGATCTCATGCCATGATGTGAGATTAGGAGTTGGGGAAAATTGAATTCTTAGCAGAGTTGCTGGTTTTGCTGGAGCTATGTGGTTCCTCACCAAGCTGTGCAGGCTCCCAACTAGAACAAAAGGTGAGTTGAACTGGCATGAATAATTGTGGGGTTCATGGCATGAGCTGGGACACAGCAAAGTCTCCAAAGCTGACCCAGACAACCTGAGTAGTAAGCATTTATTGTGAGCCCTCTTTAAAGGTTTCTGGCTGTCTCCGAGAGTTTGAGTTCTGAGGTGCTGTCTGAAGAAACAAGCCTCTCAGAAAGCAGAGACAGAAGTAGATGGTAGAGGCTGCCTGCCAGCTATAATCAGATTTAAAAAAGGAGAGATGGATGAGATTTGTTAAAATGGTTTTCAGGATAAAAGAGATATAGTGGTAATTGTTAAAGTGCTTGTGAGTCTGCATTGAATAAAGTCATCCAGGCCTTTGATCTCAAATGTAGGAAACAAAGGCATGAAGATAGAGAGAGGTGCCCTATCTCAACAAATAATAATAGAGGTATTAATCTCTACACAACGGAGAATGAATGTTAAAAATGCTTTAAAGAAAAATTTAAAAGTCGATGCCAGAACAGGCATTTGAGTTCTTTGACTGTGGGCAACACAGCAATGCAGGCGTTGCTTGGCCAGATATGGCAAATTAAGATACTGGAAATAGGCTTATATACAGTAAGAAGAAGGGAATTTAATTGAAGTTAAATACATAGGAAAAGATGTTTGCTCAAGTTATGTAAAGGGAAAGGATATATATCTTTTGGGAGCCGACTTTAAGCAGAAAGCGGCTAGAAAGCAGCTGTCAGCTTTGCAGCCATCTTGAACCATATACCCTGACATGAGACTTGGTTTTCAACAGCCTACAACAGCTGAGCACACTCTGATAAATATCTTGTTTATCCCATATAGCTTGTTTTGCTGTTTAGTGACCCCAGCTGCATGGTGCACATAGTAAAATATTTTTACCTGTGTTCTCCTGCGTGTGCTTATAAATACCCAGGATTTCCTTGTAATAGTGTCAATAATAGTAAGAAGGAGTTAAGAGGAGTGAACAAGAGTGAATATGCGTTAGTAGAGAGTCAAGAGTGAGTTCCAGGACAGCCAGGGCTACACAGAGAAACCCTGTCTCGAAAAACCAAAAAAAAAAAAAAAAAAAGAGAGAGTCAAGAGGAGTAGTAGAGGGGAATAAAGGAGTAACAAGACTTTACTACAGATCCTCTGGCTTGTCTCTATTCTTCGCGGCTCTTCCCCTTCTTCCCCCCACTCTCTCTCTTGCTAGACCCTGACCTGCGGAACAGAGTGGCTGTAACATATATCCATAGAGGTATTAATCTCCATAGAAGGAGAATTTATATATGCACAGATAAATAACTTTGGTGGTTATGATATTAAAAATCCTCTAGGATAGAGATTAAAGTAGGGCAACCTTGAAGGGAAAGGAGGCTGCTAATTGAATCATTCTATACCATTGATGATTTTCTGTTACTGGAACAAGGACATACTGTTATGGGAGAGAGGCTATTTGTGCTAGTAGGAAAGAAGTAAGGCTTTGGATGCCTTCCAGAGTAATATGGATCAGATATGACAGGGGAAGTCCCCCTGAAAATGTTGGCTAAAGGGGAAAAAAAAGTTTTAGAAAATCAAGCAAGCAGTAAACATGATTTGCTGATTCCTCCACATGGGAACAGCCCTATAGACTGTTCTATAATATATAGAATATATAATATTCTATATATAATATTATATATTCTATATATTATATAGAATGGGAACAGCC
This sequence comes from Rhabdomys pumilio, assembly GCA_030674055.1. Classification (NCBI taxonomy): domain Eukaryota; kingdom Metazoa; phylum Chordata; class Mammalia; order Rodentia; family Muridae; genus Rhabdomys; species Rhabdomys pumilio. The sequence goes on from JANHMN010000002.1 coordinate 235,519,320, forward strand.
CTATATACTGTTCTATAATAACCCTAGACATAAAGTCTCTAGCCAAAACTTCATATAAACATAGACAATTCACATTGTTGTTTATGGAACACTTAAGATTCAACATGTCATCATTTCTATGGCATGAATGAAGATTTATTACAATTGCTTATTGATCAAATTAACTTAAAAGTATAATTTTCTTGCACCTGCTCAAACCAGAAGCAAAAATTCATCCTTAACTGAAAGGTGCTACTTGCACAATCAATCGATAGAAATATCTTAATAGCACTGAAATTCTTGTTGTAAGATTCATATATTGCAGAATGTGCCCCTTTGACAAGGTTCATTGGTGGAGATGCTGAGATGACCTGTTTTTACAGCTACCTGCCTCCTGATGCTGGAAGAAATTGGTGAAATATTTTGGATTTCCTCTAATGCTACTTGTTTTAAATCAGTTCCCAAATTGCCCAAGAACCATGTATTTGTGATGATGTGCATTCTATCCTCAGCTGGTTCTAATTAGTAGACTTGCACAGCCACTGTCAGGGAGCAGAGGAAATTAACCAATTACTAATACACCCAATATTTGCCTATCAGTCATTTTTCAGTAAATAAGAAAATAACCACGTTGTAGAGAAACCCTACCAATGAAATTAATGTGATAAGGCCTTTTTACAACACAGTTATCCATAATAAATGACACATACTGGACAGGAGTCCTCTGAATAAGCAATTGGTCAATCATTTGTATGTAGCCATAGTCTCTAATAGCATGAAAATGCCATACTGCAGAAGAACCCTTATTTGAAGTTAGCGTGGGAACATTTTGCACTTTAAGGTTCCTTTATCCAAGAATAATATGCTCAGTGTATAATCAGTCTTAAATTCTTTCCACATCACAGTAGACTTTGAGGTTATAAGGCAACACACTAAAGGGCATAAATACCTATAAAGAATTTGGTAAGATCTATAGCCAACACACAAGATTATTTTTCAGGACCAAAAAATGTGCCAACCATCTATTCAAGCTGTATAATGTGGTGTTTATATATTTATCTACATCTTTTGTGGTTAAGTCTCAGGAAACCCTTAAGGACTGAAGACAGTTGACTCTGTGGGTCTACTTGTGAAGTTTTCTTCCCCTTCACATTACTCAGTCCATCCTGCAAATTTTCCATGGGACTCGTCCAGCACCTTCCAATTTTTGGTTGAGTCTAAGCTTCCATTTGGACAACTGCAGTCTACTGTCTGTTAGAGGAACAGTTATACTAGGCTTCTGTCTTATTATAAACATGGCAGAGTATCATTTATAGTGTCAAGGAATGATTCCTGTCCATTGGATAGTCTGAAGTTGGGCCAGTCATTGGTAGGCAATTCCCTCCGACACCAAGCCTTCATTATCCCTGCACCTCCTATAGGCAAGATCTTGTAGATGGGTTGGTATCATCATTCCTTCACTGAGAGTCCTGCCTGGTTACAGGAGTCATCACTTCAGGCTCTATAGCACATACTACTTGGAGTGAGTCTCAGCTACAAGCATAATCATAGACTCCATGGAGACTTCCCCATTTCATGTCTCTGACACATCCTCAAAATGCCCTTCCCATTGCTGCTGCTGATTCTCCTTCATCTCTCCACCTTCTCTTGGCACCCAGGTTCTTCGAACATTCTCCTCACCTTCTCCTCTCCACACATTTCCCCCCCTCCATTCACTTCTGAAGACTGTTATTTGCCCTTCTGAGTGTGCTGCAATTATCCTCCCTTGATCCTTCTTTGTGGTTTAGCATATTTTAGGTCTGTGAATTGTCCTCTGGTTTTCCAGTACTTTGTGGGTAAAATCCACTTATGAGTACTTATTTTTACTCTGTGTTACCTTACACTGGGTGATAATTTATACTTTCATACATATATCATTCTTGTTTTTAATAAGTGTGTAGTATTCCATTGTAGAAACATCCCATTTTTTAAATTTAATTTGTTTTACTTATTCCTTTTATATCCCACTCAGTGCAGCCTCCCATTCACACCCTTCCACAATCTTTCATTTTTCTCCTCGCTTCCCTTCTTTTTTCCTTTGAGCTTGTTGGACCACATGGGTACCTCTACCCTACCCTGGCAATCCTAGTCTCTGCGAGGCTAGTTACTTCCTCTCTCACTGAGGACAAAAAAGGCAACACAGGTAGTAGAATATATCCCAAGTACAGGCTACAGCTTTTGGGATAGCCCCTGTTCCAGTTGTTCAGTACCCACATGAAGACCAAGCTGCAAGTCTGGTACATATGAGGTGAGAGGAATAGGTCCAAAGCTTATAAGTTCTTGGATGCTGGGTCAGACTCGGGGAGTCCCAAGGGTTCAGGTTAGTTGATGCTGTTGGTCTTCCTGTAGAATTCATATCAATTTTAGGGACCACAACCCTTCCTATTTTTCCATAAGAGTATGCAAGCTCCATCCACTGTTTGGCTCTTGGTTTCTGCATCTGTCTTGACAGAACAATATTAGGACAAGTTAATAACTAGCAGGTAAGCTTCCTGAGCTGGTCTGCTTCAGATTATAATGTAATCTGAGACAGATTCATTCTCAATACCGAGGCCCAAGTGAATTCATTTTAGGAAAGATTCCTGGTATTAGTATGCTTTTTCTGTTATTATTACACATATATAACAATCACTAACTATTAGCCCACCCCTTTTGAGCAGATCTCTACAGATCTACAAAGATGTACTATCTTACAGTGATGCTATATAGACAAATAGATGACTTCTTCAGTTTTAATGATAATCCCATAAAAATTCCTAAAATTATATCTGTGATTATTAAGCTTTTTTATAGTGTGACTGATATTGAATCCTTTTTTGATAGTGAATACTGCAGTGAAAACTGTCAGTCTCCAATGTGTCACTAGTTAATTGCCTCTTAGATAGTAACTAGACTTTCTTCTACTCAGAGCACATTCCAAGATGTTGTAAATCAATTAACTAAAGGTCATTGAAAGGGAACTAATGATTTATTATTGATGTAAGGACAGAAGATAAAATATTGACTGGGTTTATCTATACAAAACTTCACTAATAACTTAGTTATGGTTTTAAACTTGCAGTAAACCAGTGGGTCTGTGAGAGGTGATAGACATTTAGCCAAATAATTACTTATAATGTGTATGCATATAAATATTCTCTGTTATAAACATCTATTTTTTTTATGGTTTTTCAAGACAGGGTTTCTCTGTGTAGCCCTGGCTGTCCTGGAACTCACTCTGTAGACCAGGCTGGCCTCGAACTCAGAAATCTGCATGCCTCTGCCTCCCAAGTGCTGGGATTAAAGGTGTGCGCCACCACCGCCGGTGTAAACATCTATTTCAATTTATGATTTGATTTTATGTGTAAACTGGTGATGAACTTTTTAAACATGTTATTATGTAATCTGAAAGATGTTTTAAGTGCGCAGGACAAAGAATAGCCAGAACTGAGCTGAGAAGAACTGAGCTGAGAGGAACTGAGCTGAGGAGAACTTTTTAGACAGAACAATTTTCAGACAGAACTGACCTCAAGAAGAACTTAGAAGTATAGGCATAGCTTTGGGAGAAAAAGGAATTCAGAGTAAGAGCATTATTGTGACATCAGAGCAGGAGGAGGGAGCAAGATTAGAAAGAATGTAGAGTGGAATAACTTAGAAAATGTAGCTACCATAAAAAACTAAGAGAGCAATGTGAAGAATGCAGAGGGAAAGAGGAAAAAAGAAGAAGCTACAGAGAGAGCAAAAGGAGCAGGCAGGCTTCTCCTCACCGTGGGACAGAACAGGTCTTTTCTTACTAATAACGCAGGCTTAGAAGTATTAAAGAAACAAAGCTGTCTTCTTATGAAGTTAGGTTTAAATCATTTATCGTTAAGTGGGTAGAAGCTTTTTCTTTCTTTATGCAATAAATAATGGAGCACACTTTTCATCCAGAATGTATGAGTGCTTTCTGCACTGGTACCTGATCTTTTGTTCCATATGCATACGTAAGTATGAATGTTCCTGTGTAAGTATGAAATTGTGAGAACATATGCATATCTGTTTGTGTGTATGTGTGTATACAAGTATGCAATTCTGAGAATGCATGCAAGCTGCACCCAACTGTTCTGAGTTGAAATGAATAAACATGTGTGTGTTGATCTGTACATGAACTTATATGAGCTTATGCATATTGGCTCATGTAACAGTTTCTCCTTCTGTCAGTGTTATTCTCTCCTCCCAGTTCAATAGAAGTTTATTGCTCCAAAATTTCCCATAGCCAGACAAGAAAGAGGCATCTGGACAAAAGGGAAAAGGATCTGGCAATTCATCCTTTACTTAATCTCCTGCTGTTTTAGGATGAGGAGCTAAGTGTCAGAGACTGCAGTTCCTGTCCTCAGAAGAACACGGAAGGCAGGCAGCTACAGTACATAGTAAGTTAGACTTAGATAAGTAAGCTTGTTATTGTCATACAGCAACCTAAATATCTCTTAAGACAAAGTCTGACCCTCTGCTGATGCTCTTTCCCCTCCACTGCCTCAAGGAGAACCTACAAGAAAGAAGACACCACAGGGGCTGACCACTGACAGCTGTTTGGTCAGCTGCTAGGTGGAGCCTCAAGGGACAACATGCTCCTGTCTGGATGAACAACAAGGTATCATTAATAATGTTAGAGACTGGTGCTTGATAATTGGATGGGTCTCAAGATTGGCCATTAATTGGTTGACCATTCCCCCAGTCTCTGCTACACCCCTCATGTCTGCATTTATTGTAGACAGAATAAACTGTGTTTTGAAAGTATTGGGTAGGTTGGTGTCTCTATGACTCCCCTGGGGTTCCTGTCTTGCTATAAGTAGCCTCTTCAGGTTTTATTTTCTTCTATGTAGTGATTCACAGCTAAGATCACCTCCACAGATTCTTGGGTGCCTCCATTATCTCAGGTCTCTATCTCCTTCTGGACATGCCTCCTACCTCCTCATCCCTGTCATTGTCTATTGGGGTCAATGGTGTTCCTGGGTAGGGGTGAATCAGGACACAGGGGATGCAGAGGAACTGTGCATCACTGTATACTCCCTTGAATTCTCCAGCATCTTTTAAAGGCAAGCAAATAAAGATTTCTCACAGCTTCTAATTCGTAACAACTACTTCTCAAACAGTAGTTTATCTGGAATCAAGGTGAACTCAGCCTCCTTGCAGACTGAGATATCTACCTGTGGTCAACTCAGGTGTTCATACTAGTAAGGTGTCTTAGGGGTTAACTGCTGTTAACAGACACCATGGCCAAGGCAAGTCTTATAAAGGACATTTAATTGGGGCTGGCTTACAAGGTCAGGGGTTCAGTCCATTATCATCAAGGAGGGAACATGGCATCATCCAGACAGGCGTGGTACAGGAAGAGCTGAGTTTGCTACATCTTCATCTGGAAGGCTGCTAGCAGAATACTGGCTTCCAGGCAGCTGGGATAAGAGTCATAAAGCCCCTGCCCACATTGACACACCTACTCCATCAGGGCCACAGCTTCTAGTAGTGCTACTTCCTGCGCCAAGCATATACAAACCATCAGACAAGGTAAGTTCTTTTCCTCTCAGCTACTTATGGCCTGGTACACTTGCATATCTATGGACAAAACTTCATTCTACACAACAGGCAAAATTTTCTGACTTATGCAGCCTCTCTCAGATCCAGAGACTCATCGCAAGCTGTTGTGCCCTCCTGGGCTCTATTCCCCCCGCTGTGTGGAGCAAGATCTGGTCCCCTCACTCAGCATGGTGCTTCTAGTGACTTAGAAGTCAGTCCTTTCTTCAGATGGAGCAAAAATGGAAAAAAAAAATCCCTACTGAGGTCTATCTATCTACCTTCTGTGTCCTGGGCCACCTGGTGTCCATCACCTCCCCCATTCTTCTCCTTTTCTCTCTACTTGTCCTCCTTCTGTTCTTCCTCTTCCCCCTCCTTGTTTCCTTCTTTTTCTCCTCCTGCTCCCAATACTGCTTCTCCTCTGCCTCTTGTTATCCTTGTCTGTTCTTTTTACTTGCAGTAAAGAACACAGGACATATGATGTACCATGTTACCATATCCAAGTATCCAGTTCAGCAGTGCTAAGAACATGATATATAAATGCCACACCCCATCTACAGAGCATCCTTGATCTTCTAAACTTATCCTCTGTTTTAGTGAAACATTAATTTTCACCTTTCTTACTCAGCCTTTGGCTCCTACCCTTAATTCCACCTATGTATATTTGATAACTCTAAGGATCATGAAATATTTGTTGTTCATTTGTGGCTGGCTCATTTCAGTTTTTATAAGAACCTCCTGGTGGTTTGAACAAGAACTGTTGCAATATCCTCATATGTTTGGATACTTGGTCCCTAGATGTTGGGAAATATTGGGAAGGATTAGTAGGTGTGGCCATGTTAGAGGAGGTTTGTCACTGGGGGCAGGAAGACTTGAGATTTTCAAAGCCCAAACCTTTCTGAGTATTTTTTTTTTCTTACTACTCATTGTGGATCAAGATGCAATCTCTTACCTACTGTTAACAACACCATGCAACCTGGTGATTGTCACGTTCCCTGCCATGATGGTCCATTGTTTTTTGTTTGTTTGTTTGTTTCCTTTATTAAAAAACAATATCCCAGTCATTCAGTTATACCATAGAAGATTCAGGAAGCCAATGATGTCATGAAAGCCTTCTGGATCAGAGAGGCAGAGAAAGAACCCTGCAGGACATGCTCCTCATCCAATGTCACAGAATTAAAGGGCCCTTTGTCTTTCTCCAAGCTATCTTAAATACCCTTCAACTCATTGCCCTCCTTTCCACTTCCTGTATTCATTCCCTCTTAACTGATAGCTTGCTCTGCCTATTGACCTATGATCAAGTTTATTTAATCCTAACTACAGAAATCTCTCAGAATTAAAGGAGTGTGCTAGGGCTGAACCACAGCAGAAGAAAGGTTTTTCCAGTTCACATACATGGGTTTCACCATGTGAACAAATATCCTGCAACAATGGTCACAAGCTCTTACTGTACTTACTCTGCTAGTGTAAGTCTCCAATAAACTTCTCACTTTTGCTATGGTATTTTATCATACACACACACACACACACACATACACACAAACTATAGAGACTTCAGAGTTCATCTACTTTGTGGCAGATGTAATTACTGATATTCTGTTGTCTGCACACAGCATGTTTGTCTTAGGGTTTTTTTTTTGTTTGTTTGTTTTTGGTTTTTTGAGACAGGGTTTCTCTGTGTAGCCCTGGCTGTCCTGGAACTCACTCTGTAGACCAGGCTGGCCTCGAACTCAGAAATCTGCCTGCTTCTGCCTCCCAAGTGCTGGGATTAAAGGCGTGCGCCACCACCGCCCGGCATTTGTCTTAGTTCTTAATCCTCTAAAATCTAAAAAAAAAAAAAAAAAAAAAAAGTCTGCTTTTACTTCCAGTTCTTGAGAATAGAGATGTGCTGGGACTGGGTGGGAAAATGTATATGACACTTAGTTTTCAGTTCTTTGGAAGCATCACTGTGGTCTTCCATGCTAATTCTGTTGTTAGTGTTTTTTGAGAGTCACCAATTTCTATAGATATGAGATCCTTTCACAATCCCTCAACCATGCACAAGGACTCCAGTTTGTCCACATCCCCCCAAAAAAACATGTTTTCCTTTGTCTGTCTCAGGTATCAATAAGAAAGGTAAGGCATTGTCAGCGTGGCACAATCTAGAGCCACCTATGGGGAAAGTTTCAAGGAGACATCATCTCAATCAGATTAGCCTATGACTATATCTGTGGAATGCTGTCATGGTTATGTTAATTAATGTGAAGAGAGTCACAACAGTGGGTAGCTCCATTCCCTAGGCAGGGACCCTGATTGTATAACAATGGAGAAGTGAACTATGTACTAGCCCCCATGCTCTGAGCACTTTCTGATCTTGACTCTGGATAGGGGAGAACTCTTCTCTCAGGCTCTTGACTTTGTGACATCATCCAATAATGAAGCATAGACAGGAACTGTGAGGTAAAGTCACCCTTTCTTTCCCAAATTGCTTTTGTTAGGGTATTTAATGTAACAATAGCAATGATGCTTAGCATAAATTTAAACATTTTTGTTTCTGTTGGAGGACTTTTTAAAATGAAACTTAAATTGTATGTGGCATGAAAGGTGTTGTCCACAGAATCAAGTGCACACATAGGGGTTGCCCATTCTGCTCACCATGCTGGACACCATCCTGCCAAGCCTAAGCTTGTCCCTCACTTCAAGTAGAAACACACCCTGATACCTGGGGCTGCTGACAGTGATACCATTGTCTGTGCACAGTGTCTGGTGGTTCCTGTTTCACAAATGACAAGAACAGAGGAGTGCTAGGTCACACCCTGGAGATGCCTGGACCCAGCATGTATTCCTGAAGTGGGTGATGTTCCTGGTATCTGCAAAACAGTGGTGATGTACCTGTATGTACATCTGCTGCTTGAGGAAGAGGGCTCAGTGTCCCCAGATGTTATGCTGGAATGTTTCTGGAAGCCTTGTACAGAGGCCCATCTCTTTCCCTCTCAGATTGCTACCTGAGTGAACTGTGCTTGGCCATGCATCCCACAGTGTACCCCTTCCTGTACCATGGAGGTCACCTGTGATGATACAGGTGGGTCATCTCTCATTAGGGCCCAGGCTGTTGATAACTAGTGTGGATATCTGCAAAGGTTGGAGGTGCAGGTGAGCCTGGTTATACAGAGCTACTGCCTCCACAGCACTGGTGGCCTTAAGTAGGTACCTGTAGGGGTTGTTGTGGTGCTACTTGTATTCAAAAGCTGTTCACTGGCTCTAGATTTCTTGTTCCCTCCATAACAGATTCTAATGCATACCAAGTGATGCTATCTAAACTTGCTCTCCAATTTAAAACTATTGGTTAAATAAAACAGGCAACAGCCAATTACAGGGATTGGGAGAATAAAGAGAGGTGGGGTTTGAGTTACACAGCTAGGCATCACAGATAGGCTCCACAAAGAGAAGGAGAGATAGGAGGCATAAGAAGATCAGGAGAGAAGAGGAGGCCTCCTGACTCATGATGGAACAATAGCACATGTTAGAATGATATATTTCCCAGGATGCCAGCCTGCAGGAGCAGAAATAACCCAGCATATTTCAAATAGAAATTATTTGTGGAGAACAGTTTAGCCAGCAGGCAGTGAAGCATTTACAGATTTTGATTAGGGGCCATACCCCAGCAATTGCACAGAGCCTAATAAAAAAATATCATAGATAAAATCTCATTCTTTTAAAGTTAGACAGGGATAAGTTTAAATTATTTTTAAATTATTTATTTTATGTATATGAGTACACTCTAGCTGTCTTCAGACACACCAGAAGAGGGCATCAGATCTCATTACAGATGGTTGTAAGCCACCATGTGGTTGCTGGCAATTGAACTCAGGACCTCTGTGAGAGCAGTCAGTGCTCTTAGCCAATGAGCCATCTCTCCAGCACCAGGGATTAGTTTAATAACTAATATTTCATAGGTACCAGGTTCAAATCTTGCCTGTGCCTATTAGGGTTAATCCTTCACTCTGAGCCATGAGTTCCCCTTAAGACGGCACACAGAAATAAAATGGTTGGCAGACTTATGAATGGAAGCCTGCTCCATAATTAATCACTTCATGTGTGCTGGCTTAAGAAGGCACCATCAAGAGTGGGGGTGTCTTCCTCCTACACAGGCCTGAACAGTAGATCTGATACAATGTCTGCTCAATGGTCTAGCTCTTGATGCACAGCCTCCCTCAGCCTCAGCTTCTGTCAGGCAACCTTCATTTCTCCAGCCAGGAAACAGCAGATTCCTACTCTGCTAACCCTGACTTGGCTCACAGCAGTGTTGGTGAGCAGACACTCCCTCCAATCAGAAACTAACTCAGAAGGAGGTTATGACTCAAAGGGTTCTCCCTGGGCTTTTGTAGTATTATAAAAGTATTAAGCTTCTCTCAAAATTCCCAACCCCACCCAGAACTGTGTTTTCTAAGTGATTTCAAGCCCAGTGAAGGGGAGAGACATTTTTATTGGGCTTGTACAAGCATGATTGACATAGGGAGCTAGCTATATCACTAACAAAGTGACCCAACATGGGTGATGACTTGGGGGAGCTGAATCCCTGGAGTTCTCTACACAGCTTGCAGACAGCTCCACCAGAGAGTCTCTCCTCCCTCAGCAATTGGTTCTTGCTTATAAAGCCCCAGGAGAACCCTGTGAGATCCATAACCTCCTTCTGAGTTAGTTTCTGATTGGAGGGAGTGCCTGCTAACAAACACTGCTGTCAGCCAAGACAGAGTAAGCAGACTAGGAATCTGCTGTTTTCTGGCTGGAGAAATGAAGGTTTCCTAACAGAAGCTAAGTCTGAGGGAGGCTGTCCAGTAAGAGCTAGACCATTGAGCAGACATTGTATCCGATCTACTGTTCAGGCCTGTGTAGGAGGGAGATGCCCCCAATCTTGTTGGTGCCTTTTTAAGCCAGCACACATGTAGTAAATCTGGAGGAGGCCTCAGAGCACACTTCCCAAATAGTCCCACCAACTAGGGACCAAGTGTTTAAACATGTGAGCCTATGACAACCGTTCTCATCCAAACTACCATGAGGTCCTTATGCAAAGTGAAATGAGCCAGACACAAAATGAACAGACATTTCATGATCCCTAGAACTGCCAAATTCACAACCAGAAAGAAAAGTGGGAGCCAAAAGTTGGGGGTGAGAAAGGTAAAAATTAATGTTTCTGTAGGCATAGAATTTCAAGTTGGAAGATCAAAGGTGCTCTATAGTTGGGCTGTGGCATTTATATATCATGATCTTAACATCTCTGGAAAACTGAATGTATTAAGATGGTAGATCATACATCGTGAGTGCTTTATTTCAAGTAAAAAGAAAAACAAATATGGATAATAATAATAAGAGGAGGAGAAGGAGGAAAAGGAGGAGGAGGAAGAGGAAGAAGAGGAGGAGGAAGAGGAGGAAAAGGAGGAGGAGGAAGAGGAGGAAAAGGAGGAGGAGGAAGAGGAGGAAAAGGAAGAGGAGGAAGAGGAGGAGGAATAGGAGGAGGAGGGGGAAGAGGAGGAAGAGGAAGAGGAGGAAAAGGAGGAGGAGGAAGAGGAGGA
>JANHMN010000002.1:235530428-235548783 GCA_030674055.1 Rhabdomys pumilio
GGAAAAGGAGGAGGAGGAAGAGGAAGAGGAGGAAAAGGAGGAGGAGGTGGAGGAGGAAGAGGAAAAGGGGGAAGAGGAGGAGGAAGAGGAGGAAAAAGGAGGAGGAGGAGGAAGAGGAGGAGGAGGAGGAAGAGGAGGAGCAAGAGAAGAAGGAAAAGAAGGCAAAAGAGAAGTAGGAGAAAAAGGAGGAAAAAGAGGAGGAGGAAGAGGAGGAGGAGGAGAAAAAGGAGGAGGAGGAAGAAGAAGAAAAAGGAGGAGGAGGAGGAGGAAGAAGAGGAGGAGGAATGGGGCAGCTGCAGGAGACCTGGAGGGCCAGGACTCAGCTGGTAGACAGATGGGCATCAGGAGGCCTCTCTATCTTTGCTTCATCTAGAGAAAGGACTGGCCTCTAAATTACTAGAAGCACCATCCTGAGTGAGAGGACCAGTGCTTGCTCCACACCTAAGAGGGCACAGACCCTAGGAGGGTAGAACAGCTTGGGGCGAATCTCTAGACCTTTCTGTCTGAAAGGGGTTACATAGTTCTACACATTGTACCTGTTGTATAGAATAATTTTTTTTTGTCCGTAGATATGCAAGAGAACCAGGCTATAGATAGCTCAGATGGTGAAGAACTTACCTTGCAAGCATGAAGACCTGAGTTGAATCCCTAGGACCCACACATAAAAGCTGGATGTCATGGTGCATACATGTAATCCCAGCACTGGAGAGGTGCATGTGGGAGTTCCTGGGCCTCGTTGGCCAGCCAGCCTAGCAGGTAAGCTCTAGGTTAGTGAGAAAGCCGGCTCAATAAGTACCTCCTCAGAAAGACAACTAGGGTTCCTCAGGCCCCTGTATGCACTCACATGCATATATGTGTGCCAGCATGAAAATAGATGCACACACATGTATACACATGCACACACCTGCACAAACATGTGCCCACATACATACATGCACACGCATGTGCACACACATGTAAACACATGCACACATGTGCATGAATATACACACTTGTACATACATACATACACACACACACACACACACACACACACACACACACACACACACAGAGGAATCTTCCAAGACTCATAGCCTCCTGAGGTTGAATACTTGGCCCAGCTGCTGGTGATGTCTTGGGAGGTTGTAGAGCCTACCTGGAGGAAGTCAGTCATTGGAGTGGGTCTGGAGGTATCATAAGCCTGAACCTACTTCCTGTCTACCCTCTGCTTGCTAAGGTCTATCAGTGTGTGGGAGTCCCAACCACCTGTTGTCATGAAGTCAGTCAGGCCTTCCTATTTGGTGGAAGGCTTTAAGCCACTTGCCAAAATAGTTCCTTCTTCCTTTAAATTTCTTCTGTCAGATTAGTCGTCTTTACTAACACAGTTCTGTAGTGGGATATTTTCCTACTACATTTGCAATAAGGATCGGTGATTGGGCTGTATGAAAGGTAGGTGGGTGAGGAGTTGAGAGGAGAGAAGGAAAGGGAAAGGGGAGGAGATAAAGAAAGGAAGCTGGCAGTCATGGTGGAGAATGGATGGTTTGAGAGCAGTCCTGGGTAGCTACTTATCAAAAGATTAGATATTGGGTAACAGTTCTAATAGTGTGGGCATCTTGTTAATTGAGCATTTCTAAATATATAAATCCTTTGGATAATCATTAAGCTTTAAGACTTTTTATTCTACTGGGTACTGCGGGCATAGTGGGAATGGCCTAGGGCCAACCGAGCATTGTGGACAGCGTGGTGATGGATTGGCAGAGCCAGCTGCCACGCTGGCATCTCCTGGGTGCCAGGACCAGTATTTCTAGATAGGCAGAGTCACAGTAGCGGGAAAATGGCAGCTGCCTGTGAACAAGCCACACCGGGCAGCATTTTCTAAATATCTCGAGTAGTGATGATGTTGTTCCTTCTTCATCATTCTGGGTCTGCCATCCTTTGTCCAGTGTGTCCGTGCTCTGTCATTGTCATCTGTTAGAGTCTTGGGAGCCATCTTGATTTTCCAGTTCAACCATCACCAACGGCCATGGCGGTGTTCATGTGTTCCCTATTTTCACTAAGAATAGTAATTGTTCTTATTTACTGTTAGCTATATTATTTATCTCTTGCTGGGCCCTAGTTCACAAATTTAACCTTATCTTAGGGATAGTTAAAAAATCATTCTACCTGACACAGGCTCTCAGACACTGGTGTTACAAATTGTTGACTCTTCTTTATGTTACTAATATCTCATGGCAAAATCCTGGGCTTCAGCAACACCAACTAGCTACACTTGCTCATCTGTCCCATCAGCCTGATTAAAGACACTAGTCATGTTGGAAAGCAAAGGAAAGATATTTATTCAGTGTGGGCATGGTAGGAAGGAGGGCAGATGAACAAGTCCAATGACCCCCAGTCAACACAGTCTAATGGGTGTCTTCCTTTATTGGCCCTTATCTCTCCGTCCTATTTTTTTTTTTTGAGACAGGGTCTAACCTGGAGCACTGATATGGCAAGACTAGCTGACACAAGGCTCTAGAAATCAGCCTCCCCTGACCCCCACCAGCAATAGGACCACGAGTGTCACCAGCATTCCTGCTGGGGATCCGGCTCTCATCCCTGAGCAGCCGGTACATTATTAACTATGCTATCTTCCAAGTTCCACACAGTACAATTTTTTTTATTTTAAATAGGAACCCAGAAAACATCTGTCCTTGTCTCGCTCTGTGTTGGACTCCAGTGCTTCTCAGCTTTCCCCTTCCAGGGAGAACCCTTTACTTCTGAGCTGAGCTCCTCCACAGACCACAGGGGACTCTGCTGTACCTTCGTCAGCCACTAGAGGGAGCCAGACCAACACCAGGAGTCACACACTCCACTGATAAAGCAGAGCTCTTGTTGCAAAGGGCTGGTCCCAGTCCCACCAAGATTCTATCGCAAGCAAATAGGCCCATCCTCCAGACTACTATCCACTCCATCCTCCATGATACAGTCTTCTGCCCATTCCACCTGCCATGGCTCACAGAACAGACTCTCTCCAAGCGTTGCTATGATGGACCAGTCATGGCAACATGAGTCCAACTTAAACACTTCATGATGCTCTTTCCATGAAGAGTCTGAAATTTCACACTGTGTTGGTCAAACCTGGCAATCTGTCTTTCCTATTTTTTTCTGGAACAAGCCACAGCCACTGATTTTCATGATATCTATCGTCGTGTTTGTGTTGCCCGGTCAGAGACCTTGCAGCCTTTGAAACTTCAAGTTTACCATGTGGTTCTTTGTAGGTCAGTGTGGTGGTTTGAATGAAAACAACCTCCATAGGCTCATAGGGAGTGGCACTAATAGGAGGTGTGACCTTGTTGGAGTAGGTATAGCTGTGTTGGGAGAAGTATGTCACTGGGGGCAGGCTCTGACGTTTCAGAAGCATAAGCAGGCCTAGTGGTTCACTCTCTCTTGTTGCTACTTGCAGATCCAGATGAAGAACTTTCGGCTCGTTATCCAGCACCACACCTGCATGGTCAGCTGTCTGATCAACTTTACAATAAACTGGAAGTAAAATGTACAGATAAACTCACTATAATTTGGGTTTTTCTTTTCTTTTTAAAAAGGCAGAATAAGCCAGCAGAAGGAGAGAGAAGACCCAGGTGGCCTGGGTCTCTGCTGACTCTTCCACAGAGGGAGGAAGGGCATAGTTTTGTAAACTGTTCTCTGTCCTCATTCGGAACACCTGCTGTTCTAGGCTGATGCCTGTGATCATAAACTGAACTGCTCCACTTTCCTTCCTGAGTCCCCAGAGCTCTCCTTATGAAGTGATGAAGAGCTTTCTCAGGATGGTAGCATTGTTCCTCAGGATGGTAGCAATGTGTTTCCATGGCTTTATAAGTTAGATCATTCTGGACATTTTTCCAGTCTAGAATCACACACACACACACACACACACACACACACACACACACACACAGAGAGAGAGAGAGAGAGAGAGAGAGAGAGAGAGAGAGAGAGAGAGAATTTTAATTATTCTTTGCTTGATTTCTCTATGTCTTGCTCACAAACTGTGTTGTGTCTTTCATAATAGAGTTTTACCACCTCCTTATGGAGTGCAGCCAAAAGTTATGGCAATCACCTGTGTTGTTTCCGGGTCCTTTGGGGTCTCTCTGAGCAGCAATACATAGGAAAGTATCCTGTGTCTGGCACTGAGAGTTTCATTAAATAGCCCGTGTGTTCTGTGGGCAGCGTTGTTTGCTTGTGTAGATCACCTCCGTTAAAACTTCACTTTTAAAAAGGTTTATCTCTTTTTATTCTATGTATACGGGTGTTTTACCTGCATATACATCTATGTAGCACATGCATGCCTGGTGTCCACAGAGGCCAGGAGAACATCAGGTTTCATGGAACTGGAAGTACAGTTGTGAGCTGTCATGTGGGTACTGGGAATAAATCCTGGTCCTCTGGAAGAGCAGCCAGTACTTTTAACTCCTGAGCCATCTCCTTAGCCCCAACCACCCTATTTTGTTTTTTTTTACAAAGTAGTCCATAGGCCTTTTCATACATTCTTAGTTTTAGCTAACTAACCTGAATTTCTTTCCACATCCTCCTCCCTCATTTCAAGCTAAATGTTTAACCCTCAGTATCCACCTCCTTCTTCCAGATTCATATCACATCACGTGTCTTCTACTCCCCCCACCCTTAAATGTTCCTTCCTCTCACCCCTTGAGCTTCTCTCTGGATACTCCAAGTTAATCCTTACATCCAAAGATACAAAGCCACAGTCCACATATGACTGAGAAGACACTACAGTGTCTTTCTGGGCCTGGGCGACCTCACTCAATGTAATTTTTCCAGTTCTACCCACTTTCTTGGAGATTTCATGTGTTCATTTTTCCTTAAAGCTGATTAAAATTCCACTGTGTAACTGGGCCCCATTTCCCTTATTCAGGGGTCAGTTGATGGGTATCTAGGCCACTTCAATTCCCAGTTATTATTAATAGAACAGCAATAAACATGGTCATGCAAGTGCCCCTGTGGTCCTTTAGGTATATGGCCCAGGAATGGTGTCTTAATTGAGGTTTCATTGTTGTGAAGATACCATAACCATGGCAACTCCTATAAAGAAAAATATTTAATTTTGGGCTGGTTTACAATTTTAGAGGTTTAATCTATTATCATCATGGCAGGAAGCATGGTAGCATGCAGGCAGGCCTAGTGCTAGAGAAGAGCTGAGAGTTCTACACCTTGATCTGAAGGCAGAATAAAGAAACTGTGTACCATACTAGGCAGAGCTGGAGCATAAGAGACCTCTAAGCTCATCCCAACAGTGACACACATCCTCCAACAAGGCCACACCTCCTAATAGTGCCCCTCCCTATGGGCAAGACATTCAAACACATGAGTCTATGCAGCCATTCCTACTCAAACCACCATAAGTGGTATAGCTGGGTCATATGGTGGTTCTTTGTTTGGTTTCTGAGATTCAGCCTCACGTTCTTGGTCATTCTGGCAGTGTCAGGCATGGGTTACCTCTCATGGTGCTAGTCTCAAATTAGATCAATCATTGGTTGGCCACTCCCACAAATTCTGGGCCTCCATTTTCCAGCACATCTTGAAAGCAGGGCAGATTGTAAGTTGAAGGTTTTATGCATGGGTTGGTGTCTCAGTCCCATGGGAAGCCTTTTCTGGTTACAGAATATGGCCAGTTCAGGCTCTGTATTCTCTATCACCAGGAGTCTTTGCTAGGGTCACTCTCCTAGACTCCAAGGAGTTTCCACTCCACTAGTTTTTCAAATGTCTTTTAATTCCAGTCATCTCTCCCTGTACCCTCTTCTTCCCTCTGCCTGATCCCTTTTGTTTCCATCCTCAATTTCCCCTAGACCACCTGCATAATCTATTCTACTCCCTGTTCTGAAAGGGTTAAAATTTTTCAAAAACTCCTAACAGGCTGAGCAGAACCAAGAGTGCAGGTTAGCTTGGTCATGATCTCTGTGTTTCAGGAACTTGACTGATCACAAGATAGATGGTTGAATACAAATAGGCTCTTGAAAGTTGCCTATACAAAATGTTCCCCATGACTGTTCCTTGGACCTTGTCACAAACTGAATAATGGGGTGGGACTTTCCACAGGTACTCTCCAATAACCCCCCTTCACTTCCCCTGGGAAGTGGTTTTTCCCCCCTGGGTTGTGGTTTTTGCCTTTAAAATTTCTCTGCCTCCAAAGCTCAGGGGTCAGACCCCAGTGCCCCTGCGTGGATCATGGGTCTTGACCTCAGCATGTTGATCAAAATATACCTCTTGCTGATTGCATCGAGTTTGGTGTCTTGTGAGTTATTGAGTAGCTGAAAATTTCTGAGGCTTGGGTTAAGTCCTCCCTTCATGGGAGCCTTACAGTCCCATGATCCAGGCATTCCCCCCAACATCCCCCACTCCGCTGCCACCAGAGCATGCCTTTTTATCTAACCTCTATGGGTCCATGGACTGTAGCTTGATGGCCATTTACTTAACTGTCAATATCCACTTATAAGTTAGTACATACCATGTATCTGTGTCTGGGTTCCCTCACTCAGGATGATTTTTTTTTCAAGTTCCATCCATTTGCCTGCAAATTTCATGATGTCATTGTTTTTAACAGTAGAGTAGTACTCCATTGGTTTAATGTACCACATTTTCTTTATTCTTTGGCGGAGGAACCATGTAGGTTGTTTCCGGTTTCTGGCTATTATGAATAAAGCTGCAATGAACATATTTGAGCAAGTGTCCTTGTGGTAGGATGGCCTTTAGGTCCAAGAGTTGTATAGCTGGGTCTTGAGGTAGATTGATTCCCAATTTTCCGAGGAACCACCGTATTTGTTGAGGGTTTCCCTGGTACTGTTTGTATTCTGCTGTTAACTCTGCTTCCTCAAGGTGGACTGCCCCAACAAGTGGATCACATACTCACTTGTGATCTCATGTGAACCTTCTCCCCATTTTAACTGGTCAAATAAAGGCTAGAGCCTATGATTGGGCAATGGAAGGGAAAGGTGAGGATGGAGGTTTTAGAGAGTAGAGGAAGAAGGACAGAGGAGAGGAAGTGGAAGAAAGATGGAGCAGAACCACATGGCCTGGAAAAGCCACAAATAATAAGAGATCGCATAGCTGGGTGTTGGGAGCTGACCTGTAGCAGAAAGCGACTATCAGCTTTGCAACCATCTTGAGCCATATACCCTGACATGAGACTTGGTTTTCAACAGCCTCTAACAGCTGAGCACACTCTGATAAATATCTTGTTTATCCCACACATCTTGTTTGCTGTTTAGTGCCCACAGCTGCAAGGCACATGTGGTATCCACGCCTGCAAGGCATGCAGTGCATGAGCTATCCATGCCATACACGCCTGTAAGGCGCAGATGCTATCCATGCCTGCAAGGTGCATGGTGCACTGCTATCCACGTTATACATGCCCGTAAGGCTTACGTCATATCCACACCTGCAAGGCACGTGGTATCCATGCACCTACAAGGCACGTGTTTCCTTCAATGGGGAAAGACAATAAGAGAGACAATAAGAGAGACAATAAGAGAGACAATAAGAGAGATGATGAGAGAGAGACAGAGAGAAACACAATAAAAGAGACACGAAGAAAGATAATAAAGGAAACTGGACTTGATCATATACCCTGTCTTGTCTCCATTCTTCACGTCTCTTGCTAGACTCTGACTCTTGGACTGGAGCAACAGAGCAGTCCGAAACATTTTGGCCCCAAAGCATGGGGCAGCACGGTCTGCAACACAGTGGCTGCCAAGCCGGGCAGTATGGGCCTCAACAGCTGGGGAATAGATTAATGTAGTGGTAGATCTACCCAATCTAGGAGTACAACTTATAAATATTGTAATTGAGTTGTGTGTTTTTGCATGGGCTTATTGGGGTTGGAGATTTACTACACCAAATTGAGTCCCAAAGTGGGTCTTAGATCCCAACTAACCTGAGATAAAAGTGTCCTCCCCATGAATAAACAGCTAGGGCAACAATCAATAATATATAGATTAAAAGCTGACTGGGTCTGAAGGGTCTACAAAGAGCTACAGAGAGGATCCCTCCCTAAACCAGACAAACAGCTTCAACCAGGGGTAACAACACCCCAGCCCAGAGCTGAGATTTGCAGTGCCAGTGTCGGATTCCCTAAGCCCAGAGAAGGCCGGGGAACCCTGGAATGTAACTACCTGTGAGGTAGTTTTCTGACAGACAGTGAGCTGATCTGGATATCTAAGTCCAGGGAGCCTTTCCATGCTTGCTCTCCCATATCCCTGGCATCTGAACAAGACACAGCCAGACCCACTCTCCCTACTGCTACAGGCTGCCTGAGATAGCACACATGCTGCCAGCTACAACAGAAGACAGAGAGCTGGCTCAGAAACAAAAAGAGCCACAGTCAGCTTCTCCCTACAAATGAGAGACTAGGAGGATGAACTGTCCTAAATCAAACAGCAGAGGGAGACAAAGATACAGAAAGCTCCAAGGAGACAACAGCCCCGCCCCCCCAAACCCCAGAGATAGATTACATAGTACTTTATTAACCTTAAAGTTTTTAAATGGTAATGGACAAAAAACTTCGGCTGCTGAAAGACGTTAGATTGTGGAGAAAATTGCTAAACTAAACCAGTCTGTTTGTTTTAAGGATGTTCTGACATCAAAATGGAAAATATGTTATGCTGGGATGTACGAGGCTGTCCTTGCTGACGCCTGTGTGCGTGAGGTAACAAACCGCGCATGCGCAGCGTCTTGGGTACGCCTAATTTCCGACGTCACATCCACCATTAAACTGCGCATGTACAGCGCAGGGGAACCTGGGAGTTTGAGCAAGCAGCCAATCATGATTGTCCACTCCAAGGGCTATATATTCAGGTGTGGGAAGTTTGACTCCCTCTCTCGCTCTTCTCTCTCTCTCTCTCTCTCTCTCTCTCTCTCTCTCTCCCAACCAGGTTGAAAGAATAAACACCGCGAAAGAATCCCACGTGTTCGTGTGAGTTCCTGCGGGCAGGGATACCACGCACGTTACACTGGGAGAGGGGTCATGCCTATATTTCCACAGGAAAAGAAAAACTGTCGTTCCAAATTGATAAAAATCATACATGACAACGGGAGACTCCTAAAGACCTTGACTATGGACAAGAAGAAGAAGACTCACAAGAGCAACAAGATAGATGATGTGTATGTGGTTATGTATATGTCTCTGTACACAAAGACAACTCTGGAACCGGTTGAGACTTAAATGTCTAAATACAACCAATAATACTTATTGGGTACAAATTCTCAGGATTTGTTATTACATACCATCCTTTAAGATGACATAAATGGAGATGTATATTGTAGTTTGATCATTTGATCAAACTAACCTATGAAGAAAGGCAGCTGTCTTTCTTTATTGATCTTCATTAACTGATCTGTGTTCCCTACACACCCCATATGTCTTCACAGAGGCACGTGTTGCTTGTAAGGTTTATATATTGCATAATGAAAAAGAAGAAAGACAGCCCTGACAAGATCCGCACTCTGATATGCTGAGATACTGGGACCTTCTATTCTAGTTTCTTTTTTGATTCTACCTCAACCAGATTGAAGCTGTTTCCTCTCAAGGCTTGCTTCTAGGACATTTCCAGAACAGCTAGCTAGCCCATTCAGCCTTTCAGACTGTTATAGTCAGGATCTCAGCTAAGTCATGAACTTTCTCATGATATAGATTTGAGAGAATGTTTTTCAGATGGTAATACAAGCTAAAACCAGAACATAATTCAGGTATAGAATTATAAGCTCTTATGCTCCAACGTTCGGTAGTATAGGGGTTGTCCAGGTGTTCAGCGGACTCTATAAATTGGCTAAGTTTTAGAAGCTATGCTTAGTGCTTCCCATAAATTCAGTTAATTTAGTCATTCTGGATTTCTGACGGCATTGAAGACCTATAGACTCATAGCCAATCCAGGCTATTTACCTTGAGAGAAAAGATCTGAGTGGAGGGTTCTCAGCTGACATTCATTCTAAAGCCAAGAAAAAGCCAGGTTCAAAACTAAGTGTTCTAGTCAAGAGAGACGGCAGAGGTTCTGGCTAGTCAACAAAAGGATGGACTGGGTATTAAGACTATCTTGTACCTCACTGGTACAAATAGGAATAATTGTGCTCTAATTGTATTCTGAGAGAAAAGCTTTATTTTAACAGGAAGGGTGATATGTAGGAGGAGCTAAGGGGAAAGGAGCACTGAGAGGAAAAGATGGAGTAAGGAGAGGAGAAGATGAAGTAGATGAGAAGCTCGGTAATGAGAGAGAAAAAGAGAGAGAAAGAGAGAGGGGGCATGGAGGCAGAAGTTCACGTGTCTCCACTAGTCAAAGATAGTTTACATAGCTAGGTTGGGTATTAGGTTACACTTCTGATTGAGCATTACCATACTTACAAAGCCCTTGATTAACATTTAAAAAATTGTATAAAAGCCAAATGGAAAAGGGGGGCACGGGATAGGGGTTTTCTGGGGAAGGGAAATGGGGAAAGGAATTGGCATCTGAAATGTAAATAAAATATCCAATATAAAAAAAATTTGAAAAAAAAAAGAATTATAAGCTCTTTAAGTTAGAACAGACGGTAGAGTGCTTTATCTAATTTGACAAATATGATGTACTGGGTGTTAAGTATACCTTATAGTTTATAATTTACATAATTGTAATGGTTGTGGTCAATTTATTACTGGGAGAAAAGAGCCTTTTAATTGGACAATAGGGGAAAGTTTTGTGGGCTGCCCTGGTGCTGTTTATATTCTGCTGTTAATTCTGCTTCCTCAAGAGGGGCTGCCCCAACTAGAAGTGGATCATAGACTCAGATGATTTCGTGTGAACCTTCTTCCCATTTTAACTGGTCAAATAAAGACTAGAGCCTATGATTGGGGAATAGAAGGGAAAAATGAGGCTGGAGGTTTTAGAGAGCGGAGGTTTTAGAGAGCGGAGGAAGAAGGAAGGAGGAAAGGAAGTGGAAGAAAGACAGAACAGAACCACATGGCCTGGAGAAGCCACAAGAAACAAGGGATCTCATAGCTGGGGAATAGATTAATGTAGTGGTACTTCTGCCCAGTCTAGGAGTACAGCTTATAAATATTGTAGTTGAGTTGTGTGTTTTTGCACAGGCTTATTGGGGTTAGAGATTTACTATAACACATACTGATTTCCATAATGACTCTACAAGTTTGTACTCCCACCAGTGATGGAGGAGTGTTCCCCTTGCTCCACATTCTCAACACCATGAGCTATCTCTTGTGGGTTTTTTTTTTTTTAATCTTGGTCACTCTGGTGTAAGACAGAATCTCAAAGTAGTTTTTGATTTGCATTTTTCTAACGGTTAAGGAGGCTGAACATTTCTTAGTGTTTTTCAGCCATTTGCGATTCTTCTGTTGAGAATTCTGTTTAGATCTGTACCACATTTTTAAATTGTATTATTTGGTTGTTTGATGTCTAATTTCTTGAGTCTCTTAATATATTTTGGTTATTAGTCCTCTATTAGATGTGGAGTTGGTAAAAATCTTTTTCCATTCTGTAGGCAGCCACTTTGTCCCATAGATGGTGTACTTTGCCTTACAGAAACTTGCTTTTCAGTTTTATGAGGTTCCATTTATTGATTGTTGGTCTTAGTGTTTGTGATATCATTCTTCTGTTCAGAAAGTCTTTTCCTGTGCCATCGAGTTCAGGGTTATTCCCTACCTTCTCTTCCATCAGGTTCAATGTATCTAGTTTTGTTTTGTTTTGTTTGTTTGTTTGTTTGTTTTCTTGAAATAGGATATTCCAAGGCTGGCCTTGAACTCTGAGATCTGCCTGCCTCTGCCTCCTTAGTGCTGGGATTAAAGGTGTGAGCCACCACTGCTTGGCAGTATGTTTGGTTTTAGATTGTGATCTTTAATCCACTTAGGCTTGAGATTTTTGCTGGGTGATAAATATGTATCTGTTTTCATACTTCTACATGCAAATATGCAGTTAGACCAGCACCAATTGTTGAAGATGTTTTTTTTCCAGTATGTATTATTGACTTCTTTATAAAAAAAAAATCAGGTGTCCATATGTGTCTGGTTATTTGATTCTATCTTATTGATCAGTGTGTTTGTTTTTATGCCAATACCATGTATTTTTTACTATTATAGCTCTTGTAGTACAGCTTGAAATTGGGGATGATGATATCTCTAGAACTTGTATTATTGCACAGAATAGTTTTAGCTATTCTGGGGTTTTTGTCTTTCCATATGAAGTTGAGCATTGCCCTTTCAAGGTCTGTAAAGAATTGTGTTGGAATTCTGATAGAGATTGCATAGAATCTGTACATTGTGTTTGGTAGGATGGCCATTTTTATAATGTTAAAACTACTGATCCATGAGTATGGGAGATCTTTCCATTTTCTGATATCTTCTTCAATTTCCCTCTGCAAAGACTTGAAGTTTTTGTCACAGAGGTTTTAGATAAGTTATAGTATTCACGGCTATTGTGAACAGTGTTCTTTCCCTAATTTTTTTCTCATGTATATTATCATATCATCTGCAAATAACAATACTTTGATTTCTTTCTTTCCTATTTGTGGCCCCTTGATCTCCTTCAATTGTCTTATTGCTTCAGCTAGAACTTCAAATACTGTATTGATTAGACACAAAGAGAGTGGACAGCCTTGTCTTTTTCTTGAGCTTAATGGAGTTGCCTTGAGTTTCTCTCTATTGAATTTGATGTTGGCTGTAGCTTTCTCTAAATTCCCTTTATTATGTTTACATATTTTCCTTTTATCCCTAATCTCAACAGGATTTTTTTTTTTTATCATGTTGGGGTATTTGATTTAGTCAACGGCCTTTTCAGCATTTTATGAGAAGATCATGTCTTTTTCTTTCTTTCAGTTTGTGTACACAGTGAATTACATTAATTGATATTTGTATGTGGAACCATCCATGCAACTCTTGGGTGAAGCCTACTTGATCATAATGGATGATGTCTTTGATGTATTTATATTTGGTTTTTCAGGTATTTTATTGAGTATTTCTTCATCAATGTTCAGGTGGGAAATTGGTCTGTAATTCTCTTTCTTTGTTGAGTCTTTGCATGGTTTGGTATCAGGGTGACTGTGGCCTTATAAAATAAATTTGGCAGTGTTCCTTTTTATATCTTGTGGAATAATTTTAAAAGTATTGATGTTAACTCTTCTTTGAGAGTCCTAAAGGTTTCTTCCCTAAAACTGCCTGGCCCTGGGCTGTTGTTGTTGTCTCTGATGCAAATGACAGCTTCTATTACTTAAGAGTTATAGATTTAAATTGTTCACCTGAACTTAATTTAATTTTGGTTAGTGGTATCTGTCACGAAAATTACCCATTTCTTTTAGATTTTCCAATTTTGTGGATTTTAAGGTTTTTAAAGTTTGACCTAATGATTCTTTGGATTTCTTTAATGTCTGTTGCTATGCCCCGTCCCTGTTCACTTCTTATTCTGTTAATTTGGATACTCTCTTCCCATCTTTTACTTTGTTTTCAATAAGGATTTGTGTGTTTCAGTGATTTTTCCCGAAGAACCAGCTCTCTGTTTCATTGATTCTTTGTACTGCTCTTTTTGGTTCTGTTTTATTGACTTCAGCCTTCAGTGTGATTATCGCCCGCCATCTACTCCTCTTGGGTGTGTTTTCTTCTTTTTGTTCTACAGCTGTCAGGTGTGTTGTTAAGTTGCTAGAATGAAATCACTTCATTTTTTTTTCATAATCACTTCATAGGCTCTTGGTGCTATGAACTTTCCTTTTAGAAAGAGGAAACTTTAATTGTGTCCCATAAATTTGGGTATATAGTGTATTCATTTTCATTGAATTCTAGAAAGTCTTTAATTTATTTCCTCATTTCTGTCTTGGCCTAGTTTTCATTCAGTAGATAGTTGTTCAAGTTCCACGAGTTTGTAAGTTTTCTGTTGTTGTTGATACCCAGCTTTAATCCATGGTGGTTTGATAGGATGCAGGGAGTTCTTTTTTCTTTTTCTTTTCTTTTCTTTTTTCTTCTTCTTTTTTTTTAAATTTGTTGAGACTTGGTTTGTGACTATATGGTCAATTTTGGAAAAGGTTTCATGAGGTGCTGAAAAGGAGAAAGAGAAGGAGGAGGAGGAGGAGGAAGAGGAGGAGGAGGAGGAGGAGGAGGAGAAAGTATATTCTTTTGTATTTGTGTGAAATGCTCTGTAAAATTTAGGTCCATTTGATTAATAATGTCCAGTATTTTTCTGTTCAATTTTTGTCTGAATGACCTGCCTATTGGTGAAAGTATGGTATTGATACTTTTTTATATATTGATAGTGGTATCTCCCACTATCAGCTCCTGAGGATCAATATGTGATTTAATCTGTAGTAGTGGTTTGTTTTTATTTTTTCAAAAGTGGGTGCCCTTGTGTTGGGGCATTGATGTTAAGAATGAAAACTTCATCTTGGTAGATTTTTGCTTTTATGAGTATAAAGTGTTCTTCCCTTTCTCTTTGATTAATTTTGGTTTGATGTCTATTTTGTTAGATACTAGAGTGGCTACACTAGCTTCTTCTTTGGTCCATTTGCTTGGACAATCTTTTTCTAGTCCTTTACCCTGAGGTAATGCTTGTCTTTGACGTTGAGGTATATTTCTCATATGCACTGGAAGGATATTCTTTTTAACATCTACTCTGTGAGTCTGTGTCTTTTTAATTGGGGGATTGAGACCGATTCATATTGAGAAATACCAATGACTAGTGATTGTCAATTCCTGTTTCTGTTGTTGCTGGTGGTGTTGGTGGTGGCGCTGCTGCTGCTGCTGCTGCTGCTGCTGCTGCTGCTGCTGCTGCTGCTGCTGCTGCTGCTACTGTTGCTGGTGTTCTTCCTTCTTTTGATTTTGCTGGTATGAGATTACTTATATCCTGTGTTTTTGTAGGTATAGTTCACCTCCTTGGGCTGAAGTTTTCCTTCCAACACCTTTTGTAGGGCTGGTTTTGTGCACAGCTATTGCTTAAATTTGGCCTTAACATAGGATATCTTGTTTTCTCCATCTATGCTGATTGTTTTGCTGGGTATAGAATCTGGTCCTAGCATCTGTGGTCTCTTAGGGTCTGCAAGACATCTGGCTGGGCTTTTCTGGCTTTTAAAATCAGCATTGAGAAGTGAAGTGTAATTCTAACGGATCAGCCTTCATATGTTACTTGCTCTCTTTTTATCTTGCAACTTTTGATATTCTTTCTTCTCTATGTTTAGTGTTTTGACTATTATGTGGTGAGGTGACTTCCTTTTCTGGTCCAATCTATTTGGCATTCTGTAAGCTTCTTGTACATTTATAGGCATCTCCTTCGTTAGGCTAGGCAAATTTTCTTTTATGGTTTTGTTAAAAATATTTTCTTTTAGCTGGGATTCTTCTCCTTTCTCTATTCCTTTTATTCTTAGGTCAGGTCTTCTCATAGTGCCCCAGATTTCCTGGATGTTTGTGTCAGGAATTTTTTTAGATTTAACATTTTCTTTGACAGATGTATCAGGTTTGTTGCTGTTGTATCGTCGCTGTCTGAGACTCTCTCCCGTCTCCCGTGTCCTGCTGGGGAGCTCAGCTCTGTAGCTCCTGTTCACATTCCTCAACTTTGTATTTCCAGAAATCTCTCCATTCATGTTCTCTTTATTGATTCTACTTTTATTTTTAGGTCTTGAATGGTTTTATTCATTTCCTTTAACTGCTTGTTTCTTTTCTTGTCTTTCTTCAGGGATTTATTCATTCCCTCTTTAAGGACCTCTCTCATCTTTATGTAGGATGTTTTAAGATATTTTCTTATGCTTGATCTATGTTCAGATATTCAGGGTCTGCTCTGGTAGAATAGCTAGGCTGTATTGGAGACACACTGCCCTGCCTATTATTGAATGTGTTTTCATGTTTACCATGTAGGCATCTGGGTTTGGGGTGACTACAGTTTTAAGTGCTGATTTCTGGGAGCTCAGGAAGGGATGGTCTGTGGGATCCATAGGAAGTGTGGACAGGGGAGAAGAGAGGCTACAGCTGGGACAAGCCTGAGGTATTGGGTCTAGTGGGGGAACAGAGAGACTGGAATGGCCTGTGGGGAGCCTACATGGTCTTCTGGTTGTCATGGCCTGTGGTGGAGCAGGGTGTGTCTACCTGTGTTGGGAACTAGACCACAGCAATAATTGGAGGAGGGATTAGAGAGGATGGGTTGCAGGATCCACAGGTGGCATGGAGATGAGGGAAGGGAGACTGAAGTTGCTATTCTGTTGCAGCATTAGAAACAAGCCTGAGGGATTGAGTGCTTTTGGATTTTAAAACTTTTTATTTTTATTTTATGTGTGGGTATTCTGTTGGTCGGTTGGTCTGTCTATCTGTCCATCTGTATACATCATATGTATGTCATGCCTGTGGAGTCCAGAAAAGGGTATAGGATTTCCTGAGACTGGAGTTACAGATGGTTGTGAGTAGATATCTGAGTGTTGGGAACCAAACTTGGGTCCTCTAGAAGAATAGCTGGAGCCAAATTTTTAGCCCTCAGTGTTTGTCTTCAAATGCCTATTTCTCTGTCAATTAATAAAATAACTCTGCTGGGTATAGTAATCTTGACTGGCAGGTGCACTGTTCTGCACTGTCCTGGATATAGGGTTTATGCCGTGCTGTCTGATGTGATCACCTTGTGGTGTGCTCACTGTCTCTAAGAGCTCTTCAGATTGTTTTACACTGCAGTGCTTTGACTCTAATGCATGTTCTTCTCCTCAACCCCAAGGGTATGGTAGTACCTAGCGTACCCTGTGCTCTTCAGTGCCAGAGCTGAGCCTCTCCACACCTGAACTACTTAGCATGCCTACATCCGGGCCTCCTCACTTCCTCCTGCATCTGGCTCCTGCCCTGTGGCTGTGGCAGGCTAACTCCAGGCCATGTGATTGCGATGGTCTCTTGTCCTTTGGCTTGTTCTTAAGCAATAGGTTTGTGCTCAGGGTGGTACCCAGCCAAGGTCTCCAGAAACTTGTGAGTGACCAGATGAAATTCCTCTTCATGGATGACCTGTCATGCCAGGAGCCAAGACTTCCTTCTTCCTGAGAGCAAATATCAGTTAAGAAGATAGCCTGAGTTAAGGAATGCCTTATTGCCCTTCTTTCTGAGAGCAAATGTCAGTTAAGTAAACAGCCTGAGTTAAGGAAGACCTTATGTCTTCCTGCCTGGGAGAGAAAACTAGCAACTTGAGCCTAAAAAATATTTTATTGCCCTCTTGCTCGTAAGAAAGTTTGAAATAAGTGGTTTGGGCTAGGGAATGCTTGCAAACTTAACAATTACCGGTTGCCTTTATAACGGCAACTCGAACAATAAAGTTTATTGAATCAGACATTCAGACAGGTGCTTCTTCTTTATGTCTCTTGTCCTATCATTCTTTCGCCCCCTTCCCTAGGGTCTTGTCGAATCCCCTTGGACCAGGGCACTGTCACATGAGATTGTCTCACCTATCCCCATTTGTGTGTTCCAGGCTTGGGAGAACCACGGGTTTGTTCTGAGGCTAGGACCACAAGTCAAGTTTTACCACGCTCCTGGTTTACCTTTTGGTTGGTGCATCTGGCTTCTCTCCCACAAGCAGAGTGCTGTGACGGTGCTCTGTGTGGCTTGGCTTCTCCCTGTGTCGTCCTTTCTGTTTCTCTTTTCTTTGCAGCTGCTCTGTCTCAGCTTTATAATTTCTTTCTTCATTCCATTGTATGTGTGTTTGTGCCTGCTTGTATGTGTGTATGCATGCATGTGTGTTTTTATTCACATATGTCTAGGTTCACGTGTGTGAGTGGTGTGTGTGTTCATGTGTGAGTGGTGTGTGTGGTCATGTGTATGTGTGTGTGTGTACTATGTGTGTGGTGTGTGTAGTGTGTTTATGTGTGCTATGTGTATATGAAATGTATGTGATATGTATGTGTGTTATATGTGAGTGGTGTGTATATATGGGGTGTGTGTGTAAAATGTTTGTGTATTGTGTGGGAGGGGTATGTGTGTGTGGTATATGTGTGTATAGTGTGTTTAGTATGTGTTGTATGTATGTGTATTGTGTATGTGGTGTGTGGAGTGTGTGTGTATATGGTGTGTATGTTTGTGTATGTGGTATGATGTGTGTATGTTGGGTGTGTGTCTGTGTGTGGTATGTATATGTATGTGTGGTGTCCATGTGTTTATAGTATGTGTGTATGGTATGGTGTGTGTGTATGCATGGTGTATGTATATGGTGTATATATGTGGTAAAATGTGTGTGTGTACTGGGTGTGTGTCTATGTGTGTGGTGTGTATATTGGGTGTGTGTCTGTGTGTGGTGTGTGTATAGTGTGTATGTATGGTGTGTGTGGTATGTATGTGTCTGTGTGGTGTCCATATGTATATAGTATGTGTATATGGTATGGTGTGTATGTGTGCATGGTATGTGTGTATGGT
>JANHMN010000002.1:235548793-235580545 GCA_030674055.1 Rhabdomys pumilio
TGGTATGCATGTGTGTATAGTGTATGAGCGTGTGTGGTATGGTGTGTGTGTGCATGGTGTGTGTGCAGTGTGTGTATATGAAAGCCTGAGGTTAATGTAAGGATCTTCTTTGCTCACTCTTCCATCTTATTCTGAAGCAAGGCCTCTCAATCGATCTCAGAGCTCCTCTATGCAGCTAGTTTGGCTCATCAGCTCTTTCCTGGCATTCAGTCTCTACATTACATACAGGTGAGCTGCCATGCTCACACGATACTTACCTGAGTTCTGGTATCTGAACTCCCCTTGCTTGCATGGCAAGCACATTCTCTGCTGAGACATTCCTTGTCTCCCTCTGAGATTTCTGATGCCCTGACCATCTTGCTCTGTTTGGGTGAACATGTCTCCAGGCCCGGAGCTGACAACTAATACACATAGGCTTCCTTCAGGGATCTTCAATCTTGACTCCTGTGTTTTAACCTTTAGTGTTTCAGCACCCGACCACATCCTAATCACCTTTCAGAGAGCAGCAGGGCTGGTATGTATGAGGCACATCCTGTTTGGCTATGCTTCTGTCAAACGTTAATCAATCGCAGCCCATTGTTACCGACACTTGAGACAGTCCAGTGGCCCTGCTGACTTCAGAGGCCACTGCCAACAGTGGAGAAAGAGAACTGTGGATTGCCAAGCTATGGCATATACATGATAGACAACGATGGAGTTGTTTCCATGTACCAAGACTGATTTGCCTGTAACCTAGATCAACAACTACTCCAGTGTCCACTGTAAATCTCCAAGTGGACTCATGGTCCTTATCCCAGCTGACACCTGTGATACAGGAAGAAGCTGAAGAAACTACCAGTACAGACTGAGGCAATGGACTTGGAGGGTATGTGTGCACATGTGTACATGTACATGTACATGTGTCGACACCTTGCCATGTCTTGCTTCATAACCTGTTGGGGGTCTGGTGGCACCAGACTTGCGGCCCCACTGCCCATGACCTAGATCCATCTTCCTACAATGCTTTGGCCACTGCCACTCTACCCACAGGCTTCAGGCATCTGTCCTCTCTATACCAGGAGTGTCTGTGGGCTTGGCTGCAAGCCTGCTCCAGCCTGAGTCTATCTGTATCACCATCTGCTCTCATGGTGAGGGGTATGCACAGAAGACTGAACTCCAGGACTTCTGCTGGGCCTTAGGAATGGTTGGGCCTCACCAGAGTCTCTTCTTCTTAGAACCATTTAGAGTGGATGGGACTCCTGGTTGGGCACGCCTTTGCCCTGTCCCAGCTGCAGTACTAGGAAGAACTCTAAATTTCCCTTCTCATGTTGAAAGGAATGATTAATAACGCCTGCCTGTGACTGTGAAGACCACTGATGGATAAAGTTAGTGCAGAGCCTGACCTGTAGAAGAAGTCAACAAAGGAATTACTCTGATTTCCTTTTCCCAACCCTTTCCTCAGAGACCCTGCTTAGGCTCAAAGTGTCCAAGGACGCTGGCCTTGGGCCATGGCTACTAGGAAGCTGGCGCCTGCTGCCCCTTTTTCATTAACAACAAGGACTCAGAAAGCTGTGTAGATCTGTCATAAAAGTCTCTGCAGGTTACCATTACATCTGCAAAGAGGTGGAGGGCAATGAAAACACTGGCCGCTAGGGGGAGACAGAGAGCAAGGGTGAGCATCTGATGACCTCTTTTCTGCAGGGAGGCTGACAGAAAATTCCAGCCTTCCAAAAGTCTACACTTAGGCACAGCTGGAGACACATGCTCACAGAGATGGCTGTCAGCTCTCTCAGAATACTCCCTCCTCATGCTCCTCTCAATTCCGGTGTTCTCATTCTGAGGCACGGGGAAGCTTCTAGAAGTCTGGATGGGGTCACTCCCACCCCAGTGGATAAAAAGGTTGTAGTGGTTTGAATGAGAACACCTCATTGATTGTTTGGTCCTCAGTTGGTGGGCAGTTTAGAAAGGACTAGGAGGCGTGGCCTTGTCAGAGGAGGCGTGTCACTGGGATGAGCTTAGAGGTTTCAAAAGCTCAGCCATTCCAGTTAGATGTGTCTCCCTCCTAAATCGTGAATCAGGCTGTAAGCTCTCAGCTACTGATCCAGCATCATGCCCGCCTTCCTGACGCTGTGCAATGCACCATGATGGTCACACACTCTAACCCCCTGGAAGTGTAAGCCCCAATAACCTTTTTCCTCTCTAAGTTGCCATGATCATGGTGTTTCGTCACAGTGACTGAAAAGTAACTGAGGCAAGTTTCCTTTTTCTCAGTCTAGCAATGCCGTGGATGTGTGTTCCTCTGTGAACCAACTCATCTATGAATATAGGTGGGTGGTTACTTCAGACTGATTAGCCTGTACCATAAGCCCACCCAGAGGCCTGAGGAGTGGACTTAGTTCTGCCAGAATGGTTATACAGTCACCAGGAAGAACCAAGAAACAAAGTCTGTGAGGAAGGATTCATTTGAGCTCCTGGTTGTAGTCCATCATGGCAGATAAGGCATGGCAGCAGGGGTTTCTTGCTCACATCCCCTCAGACCCAAAGCAGATGGGACAGGAAGAGGACAGTGTCACAAGCTGTGCCATGGATCCACTTTTGCCTGCTAGGATCTACCCCTTCAAAGTTTCACGAGGTCTCAAAACAATCGCACCAGCTTGGGACTAGGTGTTCAAACACATGAGCCCGTGGGGGACGCGTCCTATCCAAGCCATAGTAGTTGGAGAGGGAGGCTGCCCAGGGAACAATCGAACCACTGCTACCAGCAAACACAGAAGGTATGCACAACAAATGGCGATTAAGTGGCCAGAGCTATAGCCTAAGGCTGTTCTTTAAAACCCGGATGTGTTGGCAAGTGACGACACTGTGCGCAGGGACAGAGAGGCTTGGGAGAGGGAAACCCAAACACCTCTGGTGAGGGGTTCACCAGATCATACCACTGTGCTGAGTAAGAGCAAGTCCTGATTACAATCACCTAAACATCAGCCAGGTTTGGAATCCTGGCTGTCCCCACTCCTGGCCTCCTAGAGAACGCGACATCACTGCCCTGAGCTTCAGCGTCTCCTCAACAGAGCTGAGGGGAGAGAACGCAGAAAGAAACAGGGAGAGGCAAGGGAATACGCAGTTGCATTTTCACAGCTGCACACCTGACATAACAATCAGCTCTCCATCCACATGAAGGCCGATTCGTGGCGCGCCATCTAGTGGCAGCTAAGAACTGTTAAAAGTTCTGCTGGTGAAGGCTGTGGCATCCCAGCAGGTTGGGCCCAGGCTTCCTTAGAAGGGGCAGGTGGGCGGGATACCTGGCTCAGTGCTTCTGCTACCTGCACACAGGAGCCTCCCTGTTCCTGCCTCACTGGAGATGAGTAGACTTCAGGGCCACAGAGACGCACTTGAAAGCTCTCGGAGACAGGAGAACAGTGCTATTGATTTTGGATCTGGGGACCCTTGTGTGTAACCCGAGTGACTCAGAATGAGAGCTACCTGGGTCTCTCTGGGTGCCCAGGGTCCCTCTCAGGCAAGACTGGGTTTTGAATCCTGAACTTAGCAGAGACTGCTGGGGTCTCTGCGGACTTCCACCCCAGGGACTGTGGTAAAGGGAGGGCTTGGAATTGTGATGCTAAGAGGGATCCCAGCAAGCTACCCTAGTTTGGAGCTGGCCATTGGAGACAAGGGTTTGCTCATAGAGTACTCGAGAGAAAAATAACAGCTTCATTTTATAACAGCGTGTATGGGATTTGCTAGAGTACAGTGATGGCCCCTGATCTTACAGTGGTCACACAGCTAGCTGGTGGGGAGTCGAAGGGTCTCCACCACCAGGATGCACCATCTGCAGATCTCGATTCTGCGATTCTGCTTGGTGTCTCATTATACCTTCCTAGATCCTCTTTAGGCACAAGAACTCAAAGACTCAGAGAGGTCAAGCGACTAGTCCAGGATCCCACAGATGCTTTAACTCCGCAGCCTCCTTACTACGTAATTAAACCCCGGTGTTCATCTCCTGACCAGACTGGTCGCTGGCGATCCAGGGTTGTTCCAGACTCTCTGTGTCAAGGGTCCCACCATCGCTCTGAGCAATGTCCAGCAGGTCAAGGTCACTTCTGAGCCCCTCTGCGCCTCCGCCCTAAGAAGAGGCCGAGCCTTTCAAGGCGGCGCCGCCCCCGCTCCAGTCCCGCCCCGCCCCTCCAGCACCTCCCGGGGCCCGGCTCTGCACTGTGCTCGGAGGGGCGGACACAGCCCAGCCCAGAGTTGCAGGGGTCTGGCCTTCAGGGAGATGCGTGGCCAAGGCGGGAGGCACGCCCGCTGGCCCGCGCCTCTGCGCTCACTGCTGCGTGCCTTAGGGCCCCAGGACACCACCACCCGAGGCTTGGAGCAAGGTAAGTGCGAAGGGTCCCGGGCGCTCGCGGGGCTGGGCGACCCGTTCAGAGCCCCCTGGTACTGCCCTTGACTGCCGGGCACAGCTAGGATGCAGGCTGCGCCCCAGCCACAGCGCCGGCGCGTCCTGCTTCCTTCTGCAGTAGTCTCAGGGATCTGTCCCTAAACAAGGGCTGTGGGTACTGTGGGCAGAAGAACTGGCGTTAGGGTCCTGTGAGCTCATCTCGGATTTGAAACCTCCCCTCCGATGGCATAAGTGCCCCAGTGTACCTGGCAGACACGTGACCTCCCCATGCCTCGGTTTCTATCTCTGCAAAATGGGGGCGATTCATCTTTGAGCCGCGATATCAGGGGTACAGCGCTAACTATCCGGTAAGAGCTCCATGAGTGCTGGCCTTTCTCCAAAGGTGGCTCACAGAGCCCTCGACCCCTGCAGGGCAGACACCTGGTCCTGGAATACCAGAGCCAGTTCAGCTGCAGTTGAAAGACTGGACTGAGGGAGGAAGTGGGGGTGGGGAGAGGGGAACTTGAGGAAACCAGAATAGTCAGAGCCTCATCTGTCCAGAGAAGGAACTCAGGTCCCTGGTGACAAGACCAGGGTTAAGCTTGTCCTCAGTGGCCTTGGCTCAGGATGGGGTGGTGGGTAGACTGTGCTGTCAGAGAAGGAGAGAGAAGGAGACTCAGGCCAGGGCTTCCTAGCTGGTTTCCCCTAGCATTTCCCCCACTCCCCGACCCCCGAGGCCTCACTCCAGGTCAGGTGCCCCACTCACCTAGAACCTGAATGTTCAAGCATCTCCTCAGGTGATCTTGGGTCAGATTAGTTCAGAAACTGGTTTAGACCAGGAAGGGCAGTTCTGCCCTCACCTGGTGTGAGGGATTCAGCATCTACAACAGGTATGGATATTGGACAATTGACAGGACCTCGACTCATGGCCCAGCTTTTGGGAACCTTTGTTCAGTGAGTGAGTGGAGAGCTGAGTGTCCCAGCAAAGAGAACAGAGGCATCCCATTGCTGACTCCATTTCTCTTAAATATTGGATACCAGCTACTCTGCCCATGTCTCGTGGGGCTTGGACAAGTTTAGGTATGCTGGTCAGAAAGAGTACTTCCTCTGGGATAGCCTCTTTGGGGTAATGCCCTCTAGCTGGAGGAAGCCTTCTCCTTCCTTCCCACCTGCACAGAGTATGTGTTCCCTGAGTCTAGAGGCTCCCTGTCCCTGTTTTGCTGCAGCCACACATCAGATGCTCAGCACGGTGTCAGGTTGGATTTTGAGGCCTGGCCTCTTGCAACGTTTCTGCAGGGCAGCGTGCTCAGAGCATTGGTGTGTGAGGTACCTGCTTTCTTATGCAACATTTCACCTGTTTCACATGTGCCTTTCAGTCGCCACATTTTAAAAATAGTTCTATGGCCTCCACCCAGGCTTTGGCCCTGGCAGGGCTCAGCCACCGCTGACCCACTTTTGTCAAACAGAGAGGGCGTGTTGAGTCAGTGGGTCCGCAGACATCGTAGTCCCAAAAGCACTATAAATGCAGATCCAGATGTGGGGTGCTATAGAGGACAGAGGACTCATTGTGTGTGGAGGTCCAGCCTGCTGGGGGGACAAGGGAGGGTCCCGGAGACTGAGGAGAGTGGAGAAAATTGAGTTGGGGAGAGTGGCTTTGGGTTCTCTGATAAGTCACCTGTACCTTCTCTGTACAGTCTCAGGCAGCTGGCAGGGAGGCCAAGGAGAGCGTGTCTACCCCAGCTGGCATATGGAAGCACCCTCTTGGGGTGTCTTCAAGATTCTGGAAGATGGGGCACTCTGAAACATCTTCATTGTAGCAGCTGATGGGAGCTGTTGTCCTGGTTGCCACAAGTCCAGGGTGTTCTGTAATTCTGTGCCTGAGCCTCAGTGATCAGCAGTGCCCTTCAGGTTATGGAGGAAGGCTTGGCAGAGAGTAGGGAGGATAGAGGGGGGGGTGGGCTGTAAGGGAAGAAGTAAGCCCTGGAGGAAGGGGCTAGTATTCAGAGAGTCTTCTGAGGAATCCTGGAGATGGGGGCAGAGCTGGATCTGGAGGCTCCAGACGGAGACTCAGCAGATGGATCTGCCCATTCAAAGAGGTCACTTGGGAGGGCCTGAGGCAGGGAGGGTGATGCTTTCTGGGTTTCAGTATTGCATTGCTATCTGTGGCTGAGGGGCCCAGAGTCTGAGTACCAAGTCCAGCTTTAGAAGAAGCTCTGGAGACCAGGCTGTGTGCTGTAGCTCTTCGGCCACTTCGATGGCCAGACCTGGAGAATGTCTCTTGACTTCTTTCTTCTAGACCCAGACAAAAGAGCCCAGAAACCATGGAGGCTCTCTCTTGTGTTTCATGCGCTGCTTTCTGGAGCTGGCTCTGGGTGAATGCTGACTCTAGTCTTTAAGGGAAAATGAACTGTTTTAGAGACACTCTAGACCCCCTCTCATAGGAGCACGTTAGCTCCGGGTTCTGCAGCTTTTCATGTCTGACGAGGAAGCCCTGACTTGCCTAGCACTATTTCTGTACCAACTGAGTTTTGTATTTTTTTTTTTTTGAAGGAAAGGCATGATTGATGGTATCAGGACAGGTCCCAGCCAAGGCTCATTAAAAGTGGTGGCCTGAGGGGCCATGGAAAGCATTGAAACCTAACGCTTTGTTTGGCTGGCTCTGCTCAACTTAGGGCTGAACAGGGTTTCCCAAAGGCAGTAGCTCAGAGGATCCACAGAGGGTCTGGGCTGCCCAGTTCTTTTGAAATTTTAATGACAACCAGCTGGACACACAGCAGGCTTTTCTGGTGGAGTAAAATGGGAGAGACTCCAGGAAGCAAGGGTCACCAGGAAGCTGGAAGCCCCCAGCTTGGGGAGCCCGTATCTCTGTGCCTGTGCCAGGCTGGGACACATCACTGGCTCCTGAACCAATCTGCCATAGTCAGAAAGTAGGGAGAGATAGCTCACTGAAACCCAGCTCACAGGCCTCCCCCAGGCCAGGGATGGCACCTGTGTCCTCCTCATGGTAGCCATGCCTTAGGACGTTGGCCACAGGGGGGTCAGGCGATGTCAAGGAAGTGGAAGGCTAGCCCCAGCCTCCTTCAACTCTACCAGCTTTCTGGCCACTCCTTAGCATAGCAGAGTTGTACTCTTGTGTGCCTGAGGCAGAAGAGAGTCATGGTGTCAGAGAATTATCCAGCAAAGTCCTTGAGTGTGACCCAAGGTTTCCTTGTCCCTCCCCATTACTTGCTGGGGAGCTCAGGGCACACTTGGACACTCAGGGCACACTTGGAGCACTCAGGGCACACTTGGAGCATGCAGATGCCTCCCAAGCCAACGACTCACAGGCTCTTTACAGCTTCCTACCCTAGCCTTGCGTGAACAGGCACCTCTTCTTCCTCATTTCCTTAAGGAACACTGCCAACTTGTCAACCTGTCCTGTGACTACGTTGATCTCCCCTTCCTTTATTTCCATTCTTTCATCTGTGTGCGTGTGTGCACACGCAGTCATATGTGTGAATGCAAGCACACACATGCCATGGCTCAAGTATGGCGGTCAGAGGATAACTTCAGGTGTCATCATCACTTTCCACCTAGTTTCCTGCTGTGTTCAAGCTGGTCTGTGAGTTTTTGGGGGCTTCCTCTGGCCCTGTCCCCTGCCCCACTCCCTAGGATGACAGATGTGAGTACTGTATCATCTGGTTTTGGTTCCTAGAGATTCAAACTCACAACCTCAAGCTTGCGCGGAGCCATCTCCCCAGCCCTGCTGCACCTTTTTTGCACTAAGGGGTAAGGACAAGTCTAAGGACTTTGTGTCGATACAGGGATGTGCATGTGTGTTACCTGTGCAGTCTCCAGATGAAAAATGCTTCAAACCTCCTCCTGCCCCTCACTGTCTCCCGGAGGCAGCTGCAGCTAGGGTCCGTCTAATCTGCCTGTTTTCCTTGCCCTGAACTTGAAGGTGTCACTGGAAAACACGCTCCAATGGCTGCCTGGAAGCCTCATAAAGAATGGACATGGCCCAGCACTCCTTGTTCTAAAACCACAGCTTCACTCGGCCGTGTGCCTCGGACTTTTATCTGGGTTAACAGATTCCATCTAATTGCTTCAGAATATTCCAGGTTCTGTCATCTTCATGCTGAGGTTGCCAGAGGTCATGGTCTGAGTGTGAGCAGACTTCTCTGTCTCCTTGAGGTGTGCCCTCCTCAGGTGAGGGCATTATAGCATTATATAGTGTTCTGCACCCTAATGCCTCACTGTTCCCACAGGGCCCTGCCCTGTTGCAGAATCCTGGTCAAGCTCTGCTCATTGCATTTGGAGATTTTTCCTGTCCTCCAGAAGAAAAGCGGATTTTGTTGCTGGCATTGGCATTAGCATTCCTGGATTGCTGGAGAAAGCTTTCCATTCGTTAATTGACCATTTCTTTCCCTAATTGTTTTGTTAATCTTTCCCTAATTGGTTCATAAGAGGACTTATTAGCTCTGGATTCAAATCCAGCCTTCATGTGGCTATCACAGTGGAAGGCTATCACAGTGGAGGGCTATCACAGTGTCTCTGGCTCATCTTCTGTTTATAGTCTTTAGCTCAGAAGCATCAGTGTCCATCCATGCTTCCTATGTTGACTGCAGAGACTTTTGCTTGCTCCTTCTTCTGCGTGCACTGCTCTGTCCCACTCATCACTGTCCACGGAGACGTCCCATTGTGAACACAATGAGGCAGTCCATAGGTGTTTAATGGAGATCCTGAGAGAGAGCGATGCATGTGCCAAGGGAGCTGACCTTGGGGTGGACGTTTGGTCTCATGACAACGCTCATCGAGGCTGTGACCAGAATTGGATTTCAGAGTGAGTGACAGATGTGGCTTCATCAGTATGATTTTCTTTAATGGCCACGCCTTCATGAGCCTCCGCTACTGATTGACAAGAGGCCTCCTAGGGACTGGCTACTTCTCATAGCCCTGGCTGTTCTCCAAGGCTGTACCCAGGAGAGAGGCTGCCTTGTGCCCCAGTGAGGAGAATCTGGAGGCCTTGTCCTGATCTTAGCTTGCCTCTGTGAACTTCTTTACCCAACATCTGTCATATTTGGGACAAAGGCTCAGAATGCACAGAGAGGAGTTTTAAGGAACCACAGGGGTTGGGGAGATAATTCAGACAGTAGCATGCTTGCCAGTCAATTATGAGTACCTGAGTCCAGACCCCCAAGCTGGCATCGTAGTGTGGATTTATACGTTTTCAGGAGGCAGAGAGAGGAGGTTCTCTGAGCTTCCTGCCTATCCATCCCAGTGAACTCCAGGTTCGATAAGAGATCATGTTTTTCAAAAATATAGTGGAGAGCAATTGAGAAAAAAACCTGATGTTGATCTCTCTCTCTCTCTCTCTCTCTCTCTCTCTCTCTCTCTCTCTCTGTGTGTGTGTGTGTGTGTGTGTGTGTGTGTGTGTGTCACACACACACACACACACACACACACTACCACAACCAGTGGCATATACTGCTTACAGCAGACTTCTTGCCTGGATGGATGGATGGATGGATGGATGGATGGATGGATGGATGGATGGATGAATGGATACTGATGGGATATGGTGTCAAGGCACATGGTGGACCTGGGTACCTTGGGTCTGTCTGAGCAGGACCTGCCTGTGGACACTGCAACAGGTAGGATGGAGAAGTAGCTATTTGGACATCAGCTTAGTCACTTTGGAGGGTGCTAGAGGAACAGTTAGCCCTATCTGAAAAAGTACCAGCTATGAGCCAGCACACCTGCTGGGCCTTGTCTGAAAAGGCTGAATCCTTCTTCACTTCCCATGGAGAGTGGGCAGGGATATTCTTCAGGGGTCCAAAGTAGGGCTTCCACCCTGGCAGGTATCAGCTATGTCAGTCACCAGCATTCAGTGGGGAAGGAAGACATGGTGTGTGTACATGTATGAGAGGGATCCTGCTCCATGTTCATACGAGGCTTCAATCCCAGCCTCTGGTGCTTGCTAAGTTGTGTCCATCCATGCAGTGACCCATCTACATTTCCTGTTTACACGTTTTTGTAAATTCAGAGAGGGGTTATTGTGGGGCCCGTCTCCAGCTGGGTCCCACAAAGTCTTCGGTTCGGCAGGGGATAGGATGTAGACAGCCGCCTTCTCTGTCTCTGTAGCTGCCCTGCCCACGGGTGGTCCAAGGCAGAGGCCAGTGGGGAAGGTCTGCTTCTGCCTGCCCCGAAGGTACTTCGGGAGAGCCGGAGGGTTCTGAAGTGTTACAGCTCTTTGCTAAGCCGGGAAGTGCCGGCTAGGTAGCAGGGAAAGAGAGTAGATCTCTTGCCCAGTGTTAACAGCTCTGGAGCCGGCTAGCAGGCGAAGAGGGGAGGGTCCGAGACAGAAGCTCTCCAACAACAGGATGGTTCTTCTTGCACGCTTTATTTCTCAATTAGGCTCAATATATACAGTTTGGGATGGGTGAAGGTTTTAGCAGCAGGTAATCCCATTGGCTTAGTCTGAGGTTTTGGGGATGCCTCATATGCATGTGGGGAGAGCCTGGGGCACTATTCCTACTTGACTCGATGGTCGTATTCCTCCCAACCTCTCTCTGTGGGAGGGGCTGTGAAGGGCAGAAGCTGGGAGAGACAGGGGGCCAGGAACAGAGCTGAACGCCTGCCGTCCCAAAAGGGTCTCCGGGGTTCAGAAGCTCGTTAGACTGGGTACCTGGTTGTCTCTCATAGCTCAATGCCCCACAGGTTATGACTCCCTGGTGGGCTCCCTGGACCCTGAGCACCTACCGTTCCCTCCTAATTCACCCGATGCTGAGGTGCCTAGCCTGGAAGACTAGCCAGGTGTCTACGAACGACAGGGTAGGAAGCAACGGGACGTTGCAGAAAGTCTGACTCCACAATGGCCTGGATGCCATAGCAAAGTGAACAGCATAGGGGTGGTGTCAGGACAGGAGCCAACTGCTGCCCTGGGGACAGGGGTCTAGACACACGGCCTCTCAGGTTCATGGCTCAGTGTGGCTCATGGGACTCCTGAGGCTGCCTTGTCTCTGAGGTCTGATTCTGGTTTTCTCTGTGCCAGCTTCTTTGTGTTCAAGTGGGGGGAAGGGTTCACACATTTTCAGGGAAGTCCAAATAAATGTTAAACAGTTGCAGCTCTCGTTCTACACTGTGTGGCCCAGAACATCCCAGACTTGAGGTATGTTTCTGAAATCATACCTGTGTTTTCTCAGCATTCCTAGTCCTCTCCCCCATACATTAGAAAATTACATTTATTTTTTCCCATCACAAGTGTCTTCTAAGTGATGTGGTTGTGGTGGTGGTGGTGGTGGTGGTGGTGGTGGTGGTGGTGGTGGTGGTGGTGGTGGTGGTGGAATTATCCATGAGCCACAGAACCTGTATTTCAGCACTTAACTCCAATATATATAAGATGCAGGGCAGGACAGAGGATCTGTAAGCTGTAGCTGCTGCCAAGAAGACCTGTCCTTCCTGCGTCTGGACTGCAAGTGACACAGCCATAGGGCAAGAGAAAGGGTGCTTCTTCTCCCTGAGCCATGGAGGCTTTCAGAATGCTTGTTACTGCAGCAGAATTAGCTGATACTGTCTGCTGGTGGTATTTCCCCTTTGCTGATACCCAAAGCTCAGTGAGCAATCAGCCTGGCCCTTTCCCTTCCATCTCTCAGACCTCACTCAGCCTTAGTGTCACCTACTCAGAGAGGCCTGTGTCAATCATTTGTTCCCCCCCCCCCAACAGCTTAGGGGCCTCAAGCCCCAGTCGCCATCTCACTGGGTATCCACAGTACAGTCCAGGCAGGATGGCTTATCTGCTCCATGAGGTGTTGCCTTTCAAGGTGCGATTTGACATGGCTCC
Organism: Rhabdomys pumilio; assembly: GCA_030674055.1. NCBI lineage: Eukaryota > Metazoa > Chordata > Mammalia > Rodentia > Muridae > Rhabdomys > Rhabdomys pumilio. The sequence continues at coordinate 235,560,970 of JANHMN010000002.1, forward strand.
TGTCTAGTCAGCCAGGCAGACTTCGCTTCCCAGAGTTCTGAGACCAGACGGTCATGAGCAGTTACCTGTCCTTGGCTTGTTGCTGGCTGGCCACCGACACACCTGGCCTTTAAATGCTTGTGTGCACCTTGTATCTCCAGGTCTCTTCTGTATAGATATAGACACCTGTCAGAATGCCTACACCAAGGGCCTCATGTAACACACCTCTTTGAGCATGTGCAGATACACGTGGGCAGACAGGAGGTAGAGGCCAGAGGGCAACCTCAGCTGTTGTTCCTCAGGAGTGATCCACATCGGTCTTTGAGGCAGGGTCTCTCACTGGCCTAGAGCTTGCCAAATAGGTTAGGCTGCCTGTCATGTTAGCACCAGGGGTCCATGTGTCTCTGGCCCCCAGCACTGGGATTGCAGGGACAGGCCTTTAAAATATATATTTTCCTGTCTTTTCATGGACTCAGTGCTTTATTTTTATTGAAAATATATTTTTTCATACAATATTATGATTATAGTTTTCCTCCCTCAGTTCTTTGCCAACTCCCCACCCACCAAAATCCATATACCCTTCTTCTTGTCTCTCATTAGAATACAAATAGGCATCTAAAAAAAAAAAAACAGATTAAAAACAAACCAGAACAGAACAAAGCAAACAAACAACAGAAGAAGCAAAAAGCATAAGAAGCACATATATATATGCGGAGACATATGTGTTCACATATGTAGATGCAGAGACATACATGTTCACACATGTAGATGTGAAGACGTATTCACACACATAGATACAGACACACATGTTCACACATGTAGATGTGAAGACATGTTAACACACATAGATACAGACACACATGTTCACACATGTAGATGCAGAGACATACATGTTCACACACATAGATACAGACACACACATGTTCACACATGTAGATGCGGAGACACATGTGTTCACACATATAGATGTGAAGACATACGTGTTTACACATGTAGATGCAGAGACAGATGTATTAACACATATAAATGGAGCACATGTGTTCGTACATATAGATACAGTGAGACATGTTCATACATGTAGATGTGAAGACACATATTCATACATATAGATACAGAGACACATGTGTCTATACATATGGAAATCCCCCAAACCACACGAGAACCATAATATATATTCAAAATGTCTGTAAATAAAAAGATAAAAAATAAAAACAAAAAATAATGTCCAGACAAAACATGAGATAAAGAACCCCCCAAAATGCTATTGTGTTTCTTCTGTGCTGGCCATCTCCCACAGAGCATAGTGTGGTCTGTATGTTCAATGAGTTCTTTATGTCCATCCAGTGAGTTCTGGGCATCAGACTCTCAATGTTGCTGTGGCAAGCATGTTACAAACTGAGATGCTCTACCAGTGATGTGCTCACCTGTTGTGGTTTTGTTTGAGAAAACATGTCTGTAGCCCAGGCTAGTCTGTAATTCACTATGTAGATTAGGCTGACCCTGAATTCACAGAGATCCCCCTGCCCTGCCTCCCGAGCCCAGCTCCTGTCATCGTCCATGACTGAGCCTTGAACCTCACAGTCCATCACTTTTGCCATAGTCTCAGCCCTGGAGGCTGCAGACACTTCCCTCTGAGGCAGGGGGCTCAGCGCACGTGGGTGCTGTCCCCGGAAATACTCTGCTATCCCAGTGTAGCTTTCCGCTGCTTTGTTAATGCTCAGCCAACCCCTCTGCTGCACTTTGCAGCCTCCACACCTTAAGCAGCTGGAGGAGGTGTGAGAATGCTTCTTAGCCCACTGGTTGGCTTGTCCCTCAGTCAGGGTTGAGAACCTGTGTGTCAGAGATTCCCTATCCCTGGTGGGGGAGACGTCTTCCTCTGCCTGCTCTCATTGGTAGCAGGGTCTCTGTATAACATCTGCTACCCTCCTGGAATCTGGCTTTGTGCCATCTCTGACAGGAAGCCTGGGGCACACTCGCTGTCACACGGTCAGTCACAGTGAGTGTGTCACCAGAGGGATTTCACGTGTCCAGAGTGGTTCCACCAACAGACTCTCATACCAGAATCCTGGTCTCCCAAGCTCCAACCCCAGCAATTTTATGCACACCGTGCCTCTCATCCTTGGAACACATCTTGAAGCAGCCCTGAGTCTGGTTCCTTCCAGTTGCTGGTCACGGTGCCTGGAGTGTTTGTGGGACCCCCACCCCCACACATCGGCCACTCTGTTCACTGACATTCTCTCCTCTGAGCAAGCTTAGCACAGTAGTGATTTGCTCACTTCCAAGCACATGGTCTGCAGCCTAGTACCTGGCCCAGAGCAGGACACTACACTACAGCCTGTGGACGCTACAGCTGGAGCAAGAGTATGAGAGGACCATGGTGAGGGGACAAGGTGTCAAGGACAGCTCCTCTTCCCTCACTCGCAGAGAGAGTGGTCCCTGCGCTTCACAGGTTGTATCCATGCTGACATGGAGCCTTGGGTCTCCTCATGGAGAACTATTCATAGAAGTTTCCAGAAAGATCTTAATATTCAGCAGCTCTGTGGCTTTCCAGTTGCAGGAACTGGGTTACACTCTTGGTGGTCTCTGGTGGGAGATGGCTCTCCTGTTTGAGGAGGCCCCCGGGTTTTCTGCAAGCACAAAGGGCATTGCATACCATGTATATTTGCAGAACTGGAAATGGATGTGTCCAGCCAGCTTGGGTTTGGACCATTTCTCCAATTAATTTTTCTTTGAGTCAAGGTCTCACTGTGTAGCCCTGGCTACACTAGGTGGATCAGGCTAACCTCTAGTTTGTGTGATCCTCCTGCATCTGCCTCCAGAATGCTGAGATTGTAGGTGTACATTGCTCATTTCCCCCAATACTGAGGCTTGCCTTTACACCAGAAAATAGGTGGACCTCCCTCCAAGCCTTACTGGGAGCCTTACTTCATGCTGTTGTGCGTTTCTGCTTGGGTTCTGCCTTCCATCATCAGAGAAGGATCCTGGCAGGCGGAGCGGGCAGTCTGCTGCATTGCTAGCACACAGTACGTGTTTAGACAGAAGGATCATAACCACTTACCCAGTGGGAAAATTAAAAATAGTTCCTCTATGCCAGATGAGGTTTCTGATATAAGTTAAGGACTGCATTTCTCTGCTTCTGAGTGTGCAAGACAGCTGTGTTAACCAAACATTCTCCCTGTCGCGTGACTGAATCTCTTCCCCACACTAATTCTTCCTAACGCAGATAATGAGCCTGTTATGGCCCAGGCTTGCTATGTATTTCCAGTTCTATTTTTACTTTAATGGCTTTGCCGTCCTTTTCCCCACTATATTCCTCAAGAAATCATGATAAATTAGCTCCAGATTTTAAACATTAGGACCATAGAGAAATAAGGAAAGAGAACTCACTACTTACAGATTAGAGTGATTTCCAACTTGGGATGTTGTGGGCACCGGTGAACAGGCGCCCAGGCTGCGTGGGAGTCACCACAGTGCTGGGTTCAGGAGAAGCTGTCCTCTCAGGACTGTCATAACCATGCCAGCCTGTGCCAAGTGAGTGCCAGCTCTGTCTGAAGCCCTGCTGCTCAAATAGGTGGCTATGCGCTTCTCTACAGCAGGACCCACGGGACCAATGTAAGAACCTGGGATTTAAAAGGACCTTCTTTGGGCAATTTACCTTGGCTGGCTCTGGATTCTTGGCCATTTTGTTATCTTGCCTAATTCTCGCCTCTCTCTCTCTCTCTCTCTCTCTCTCTCTCTCTCTCTCTCTGTGTGTGTGTGTGTGTGTGTGTGTGTGTGTGTGCGCGCGCGTGCACGCATTCACATCACACGCATGCTTTTGTACACTGGTGGGCTTGTGGAGGTCAGAGAACAACCCTTCAGGGGTCATTTCCCTACTTCCACAAATGCTTTTCAGAGGCTGAGCTCAGGTGATCTGCCTTAGCAACAGGCACCGCTGCCCACTGTACCAACTTGCCTCCATCCATCCTCACTCTTAATTTATATTTTCCTACCTTGGTTTTTCTTTTTTCTTTTCCTGAGAAGGGTTCAGTAGCAGGTCAATATTGTGCCTTAGTTCAAGGAGCCCTAAAAGGTTTTCTAATTCTGCCTATTCCCTTGAAACCCAAAGAAATAAGTAAGCTGGTGGTAAAAGTTCCACAGAGAGACACAGCTCTACTCAGGCGGGACATCACGTGTCCTACAACTAGGAAGTCCTGGTCACTCTCCTTGCGGATATTTATCTGTGGCTTATTTCCTTTGACTCATAAATTGATATCAGACATAATTGCAGCCCTCTTCCCAGGACCATCTGTACTGGGAGAGAGGAGCAGGGAGCAGGCAGGGGAGGCTGGAGAGAAAGCACAGTGATTGAAGGCACATTCTTCTCACAGAGGACCAGAGTGCAGTTCTCAGCACTCGTGCTGGACAGCTTACAACCGCCTTTAACTCCATCTCCGACTCCATCTCTGAACCACGGGCTTTCACGAGCACCTGCACACACATGCGTATACACAATATACTTAATTAAACACAATAAAAATAAATATTTTTGTAAAAGGGAGAGAAGGACCTCTGGGGTCCTCGTATGACTTTATACAGCATCCACCAACCTCATCTCTCCCTCTATGGAAGTTGTTGCCAGAGGACAGGAGGCTTTGGCACACGGCTTTCTATTATAGACAAACCAGTGATCACAGACCTGGTAGCCTGGGACACCAGTCATTTGCATCACACATCGGGGGCCTGAAGTCCAGGTGTCTCTGCTGGCTCTCTCTAGGCCTCATGCTGACACCAAGGTGAAGAACACAAGGTGTGGGTTTGGGCTCTCCCCCTCCCTTGGAGGTTCTGAGAGAGACACCACCTGCCTCTCCTGTTGGCTGTCACGATTCAGCTAATCCTGGCAAGAGAAAGGCCCCGTTTTTCTTCTTGCTATGGCTACTTTCAAAGGCCACATACTCTGAGGTCATACTCCCTTCAAACCTATAGTGGCAGCCAGCCACATCCTTCAGATCCCTCTCCCGTCTTCTGGCCTCAGCCTTCTCTTCCATTTGATGCCTATGAGACCATCCAGACCAGCTCCGATCTTACAGTTCTGTGATTGTGACCTTGATTCCGCCTGTCTCGAGAGTGACTAGTTTAATGATGATGAGAAATCCAGACACTCAGAATGGTGAGGAGAGGGGTTTGTGGAATTCTCCTGTTCATGCTATGTGCAAGAGGATTAGAGCTGCCAGACTCATCATTTAGTGTTGGCCTGGAGAAGCCAACACTAAAACAGCACCCCCCCCCCACACACACACTCACACAGAGGCCACACAGCAGCAGAGAACAATCTGATTGTGGTAGCATGTCTGTAGGCTTTCTGTCTAGCTCAGAGCCTGCACAGGGAGAGCTGGCCATACTTAGCTGCATCTCTGGTACATCCTATCCACCACCCATTCACCACCATCTGCCTGGTCTGCACCAGTCTTCTGGCTGCCTCTTGGGCACTCTGCAGCTTAAGAGAGTTAGGGAGAAAATGGATATCCCATGCTGCCCTTGCTGGAGATTTTCTCAGGTGGCTCTCCATGTGAGGGTGCTGCAGTCCTTTGAGCTCTTGGGGTCCTGCCCTTCCCCCTACTGCCACTCATTGTAGTACCATAGCCACCCACCCCCATCTTATACCTTCCCAGCCATTCACGTAGCCCAGTGCCATCACCCCAAGCTAGGCTGCCATCTTGTCAGATCCCAGCCCCTCTGCTGGACACATGGCATGTTCTCTGTGAACACTCCCTGAGTAAGTGGGCACAGATACCAATGGATGACAAAGTGAACAACCCAAATAGGTTATCCTGTGAGCTAGGGGCCATGTGGTTCAGGTCCTTGATGCTTGGATGACAGAGCTACCCATTACCTTTTCTGTCATCGCAGGATCTGAAGGGAGTGGAGCCCAGCACACTCTGACTCTGCTAATAAACCGAAGGCCTGGTGTTCTAAGACCTACAGCTGTCTTTTGGGCTGCCGCACGTTCACTCATATTCCTCCAGTAGCAACTGCAGAGACCCAAGAGGCTTGTGGGCCCCCAGGAGAATTTCCTTTGGACCCTAAGTTACTGGACTAAAGGAGCAGTGGTTAGTGCCCAGTGAGTGTCATTCCTTGGGACTGCCAAAAGCTGTCCTTATGCCAGAGTGGACGTTGGCAAATGCTCCTAACTGGAGCTCTGAGTGATGGGCACCCGTGTGCAGAGTCACAACAGGTTTCGAAGCTGACGATTATGGAACTCCTGGTGAACAAGCATGGCTGCTAGCACAGGTGGTAATGGGTTGAGTCCTGGAATTCACATCTTGGCAGGCACAGAATGTGTGATGTACTTTTAAAGTACCACCCATAAATTGAGTGCTCTGGGAGGAGAAAGAGGGGGTGGGGGAAATAATTTATAGGCCCACCTGAGGCTGTGTGAGCTGGAACTCGGTAGAATGCTCAGCTGGTATCTGTCATGGAGGGCTGGGTGTAAATCCGTGTCGTGGTAAACACTAGGCTGAACTCTAGATTCTCCAAGCATGTAAATCTGGCAATCACACTGAAGCACACACTGAATAGAAAGGGGACAGTGTGTGGGTGGCAAAGACCACTACTTAAACACAAACTGAATGGTGTGAGATGAACACACCCATGTGACCAGAACAAGAATGCAGCTGGGTCTGAGAGGCTCCTTTGTGGCGGGCCCTGCATGGTCAGACGCTTGCAGTCCCATCCGAAGGCCTCACCCTTCTCCTGTGCTGAGTCAGGAGGCCTGGGGGGTTGTCCTCCTGGTACCTTCTGGAAGAGTCTTATTCATACACCCCCACACCTCCTAGAACACTCCGGGCTTCTCTGGCTTCTGAGAGTGCTGCTTTTGATCCCAGCCTCCACACAGTACCATTGTCCACACCCCACTGACCTCCTCCAGAGTCATGAATCAGATGTTCAGGCCTGCAGGTGACAGTTGCATGACTCCTTACCTCTGAGTCCTTGGTGATAGGAACCACCTCAGCTCCTGGTCATGAGACCAAGGCCTCTCACTGTGCTCAGGGAATGAACCCTCATACCCCTGGTGATGCCACTGCCTTGATCTTCCTGTAGGTGGCAACAGACAAGACCAAGTCTTTATTCAGTCCCAGGATTCCTATGGAGTTAGTTTTCTCACCATTCTGACCAAACCTTGACAGGAAGAGGGTCTCCCTTTACTCTCAGGTTAGTGAAGAACTTTCCATCATGGTGAGAGTACGTGGTAGCTGGGTTTTGCTCTGTGGTGGCAGAAACTCATGACAGGACTCATTAAATATATGGACAGAAAAGCAAGCAAGAGCTAGATAGGGACTAGACCCAACCTACAATCTTCAAGGTCTGCTTCCATGGCTCTACATCATCCAGGGAGGTCCCATGTCTGGAAGGTTCCACAGAATGTGGTGCTGGGGACCAATTATTTAAAGACATGAGCCTACAGGGAACATTTCACATTCAAGCTGTGACACACACTAACCCACCTGTGTGTGGCCCGTCTCACACCTATATGGTTACAAACGCCACTTCATCCTATGAGCCTATCTATCTTTGTTTAGTAAACACTGTGACCAAGAACAACCTGGGGAAGGAAGGGTTTATTTCCTCCTAAAGCTTACAGTCCATCACAAGGAAGGAAGCGGGAGGTAGAACTGACATGGAGGCTGCGGAGGAAGGCTGCTCAGTAGCTTGATCCACATGGCTTACTCAGTTTGCTGTGTGAACACCCAGGACTGCCTAGCCAGGGTGTTTTTAACTGCAGTAAGCTGGACCCTTTTCCACCAGCCATCAATCAAGAAAATGTCCCACAGGTCAATCTGATGGAGGCCTTTCCTCAATTATTGTTCCCTCTTCTCAGAGGACTCCAGCTTGTGCTTAGCTGACATAACTTCAGCCAGCACCCTCCCCGTGAGAGTAAATCTTGACTGTCAACTTCGTGAGATCTAGACTCACCTAAGAGGCAAACCTCTGTGTGTGCCAGTGAAGAGCTTCTACACTGGGACGAGGCAGGAGCACCTATCCAATGGATGGGATGAGGCAGGAGCACCTATCCAATGGATGGGACGAGGCAGGAGCACCTATCCAATGGAGTGGGGTAAATGAAAAAGAGAAGCAAAGACTGAGCGTGAACATTCATCTGCTTCCTGACTGCAGCTACCATGTGAACAGCTGCCTCAGCTCTTGCCAGCATGCCCTTCCACGAGGACGGATTGGACCCTTGGACTGTGAGCCAAAATACACCTTCCCTTCCTCTTCCTTCCTTCCTCCCCTTCTTCCTTCTCTCCTTCCTTCCTTTCCCCTCTCCTTCCTTCCTTCCTCCCTTCCTTCTCTTCTTCCTTCCTTCCTCCCTTCCTTCTCTCTTTCCTTCCTTCCTCCCTTCCTTCTCTCTTTCCTTCCCCCTCTCCTTCCTTTCTTCCTCCCTTCCTTATTTCCTTACTTCCTCTTTTCTTTCCTGCCTTCCTTCCTTCCCATTCCTTCCTTCTTTCATTCTTTTCTTCCTTCCTTCTCTCCTTCCTTCTTCTTTCCTTCCTTTCCTTTCTTTTCCTTCCTTCTTTTCTTCTTTCTTTCCTGCCTTCCTTTTTCTTCCTTCTCCTTCCTTCCTGCCTTTCTTTTTCCTCCCTTTCTTTCCCTCCCTTCTTGCCTACCTGCCTTCTTCTTTTCCTTCCCCACTTTTCCATCCCTCCCTTCTCTTCCTTCCTTCTGTTGCTTTTCCCAGACATTCTGTCACTGCAGTGAAGCAAGGTAACCAATACATTTCTTGACCCCTCCCAGCCTGGCCAGCTACTCTGCCAGTTTCCTGTGCCTCCACTCTACTCTTTCATGCAGGCTGGCCCACATCATCCTGTGACTAGCATGTAGCAGGACATGGCCTGGTGCAGAGCTGGTGTTTGATAGCTGTTTGATGAGTGGATGTCTGTGAGGTGAGGCAGGGATATGACAGGAACTTTGTGAAGTGGACCAGTACCAGGGATGGGCTGGCAGCGGGAGGCAAGAGATCTCTTGGGATCCCCGTGAGATATAGGGCCGTCAGTAAATCACAAGTTCTCACCAAACCTCAACTCTTGCTGTTTAGAAAACCATCAATATTCCAACCCCCAAATTGATTCCAGTCGCACAAGAAAGTGACACACTTCTGCGTAAAGCTGTTACGTTGTCTCGCCAGTTTATGCTCTATTTTCTTCAAGTCTGAAGCTCTTAGAGAATCTGAAAAACCCAGAAAGGTCCGTGTCAGGTTGAGGTAAGGAGCCCAGTGATAGAGCCAGGACTTGGGCTCCAATCATCACCAGGCCAGGCACTTGTTGCTGGCTCCCTATTTTTTTCTCCTTACACAAGGGAGCATCAGAGTCCTGTGAATTTTGTGAGCCGTGGCATCAGAGATGCTAGTGACTGTAAACCTTGGTCACTTTCAGCAATGCAGCATGATCTGAATAACCAACTGGTGAGAGCACGGGCTTGCAGGCTGCAACATCAGGACATCAACTCCAGCTACAAGACATCCAGGAACATGGCCCAGTTTCTCCCTCAGCTATGGACTTCTGTCCCCCTGTATCACTGAGATCACAGGGCTGCTGCTTCAGGCCCTGCAGGCCATTAAAGGAAGGAAACAGGAGGTAGCCAGGGCCACAGGGAATATATGCCGTGTGTTCTTCATGGGACACTCTTCATTCATCTCCCCCCACACCCACTCCCCGTGCATAGTTCGTGAAAGATTCACAGCAGGTTTAGAGCTCTGTGAGGAAGGTGCAGAGAATGGTCACGTGTTCTATGACACAAACACGTGAATGGTGGCTACTTTCCATCTGTATTCTTGGGGTCTTCTCCCCCACCCGGCTAACCTGTTAGTCTTCTGTCTTTTACTAATGTTGTCACAGATGCCTCTGTCCCTGCAATTGATGTACATCAGGGACAGAGAAGAGCACATCAAGAGGCAGGAGTGTAGAACCCTGAACATGCAGGATGGTGTCGATGAGTCATGCCAAGGGCACAGTGCTGGTAAGGAGCCTCCTCTCCTCATCCTCCTCGACCTCATACTGGGGTCGGAGAGCTGGTGTGGGAGCTAGCCTAAGGCTACACAGGTGAAAGATGCCAGAGCCCCATCTGTGCTCAGATCTTCAACCCTGACTTACAGGGTTTAATAGACAGACTGAAAATGAGCGGGACCCTAAAGGGGCATCTGCAGGAAGCCATGAAAGCCTGTGACACATCTCAGAGCTGAGCTGGTGATCAGCAAAGGGAGGGACACTGCTTTAGTTTTCCATACTTCCACCTATCCCTTTGACCCTTCCTTTCCTCCCCTTTCTTTCTGCACCCCCGACACCCCCCACCCCTGCCCCCACCCCCACCCTCATCCCACCCCCAGCCTCACCCCCACCCCCACCTCCACCCCCACCCCCAGCCAAGATTTCTCTGTGTAGCATCAGCTGCTCAGGTATTCGATCTGTAAAGAAGGCTGGCTTTGCATTTAGAGAACAGCCCAGCTCTGCTTTCTGAGTCTAGGACTAAAGGTCTGTGCCACCACTGCAGGTCTTTTTTGAGACAAGATCTCCCCTTTACAGCCCAACTTGGCATGAAACTCACTAGGAAGTGCAGAAGCAGGCTTTCGTAGAACACGCAACTCCCCTGCCTTGACTTCCCAAGTGCTAGGATTACAGGTGTGTGCTATCTCTCACGCTCAAGGATATAAAAAACAACATAATTTTTCCTTTTTTATGTTGTGTCTGTGAGTATAGAAACGTACCACATGCACTACATGTGTGCAGCCCATGGAATTTAGAATTGGGGATCAGATCTTCTTCTTCTTCTTCTTCTTCTTCTTCTTCTTCTTCTTCTTCTTCTTCTTCTTCTTCTTCTTCTTCTTCCTTAGCAAGCCACTTAATTCATTTTATCCTTCTCCTTCTTTACGCTCTGTAGACAAGGCTGGCCTTGAACTCAGAGATCTGTCTGCCTGTGTCTGTCTGAACCCTGGGATTAAAGCTTGAGCTACCATGCCCAGCAGCTGTTCTTAACCTTCAAGCCACTCTCCAACTTTTGGCTTGAGGAGGAGATATATGGACATGTCTGTTCTGTCTATTGTCGTGTGTGTGTGTGTGTGTGTGTGTGTGTGTGTGTGTGTGTGTCTGTGTGTGTGTTATGAGGGGGATCCTGTGTGCTGGAGGCCTAAGGCTGACATCTGGTGTCTGTCTTGGTCCATTTCCACCTTATCTCTTGAAGCAGGGTCTCTCACTTGAACCCAGAGCTCATTGAGTCCATCTAGCCAGCTTGCTCAGTGACTATCATCTTTTCCTCCTTTGTGCTGAGAATACAGATTGCCCAACATGTGGGAATCTGGGGATCAGAACTTCCCATCTCCAAGGTGGAACTCACTGAACAATTTCCCCAGCCAGAGGATCTTGCTCTGCAGTCTCATGAGCAGAGCACAAAGTCTGGAGAGATATAGGGAAAAATGAGCCAAGTTCAAAGCTGTCTGGCAAGCTTTGGGTGCAGTTTCTCCTCATGGCCAGCAGAGGGCAGAGCTGGCTGCCTGCTCATCCAGCTGAAGTGGTACTTGACTCAAGGCTGAAATTTCCAAGTTCTGGGTGTATTGTCCTTTGTGCCTCTTAAGCTGCCTCCTGAGAGTCAGCCAAAGACATCGCTTGAGAAGTTCTTTTTAAATATCTGAAGGGTAAAGAGGAATTGCTGGGGTCCTGGTGTGTATCAACATGTTGTCTTTTGCACTCAATGGGACTGGAACTCTGATGTCACATGGAGCTCGAGTCCTCACTTCCAGGTCAGGGCCTGTGTGGCCAGACATCCTCATATGTATTCCTTTTCTTGTCTGACTGATGGCGCTGCTCCCTGGATGCTAGTGCCTGAATGACAGATACCAGCGGACAAACAAACTTGACAGAAACCTCTGTGTAGCCAACACTACTGCCCCACCTCAGGGGATGGCTCGGTCCATTATCTCTCGAGGATGTCCAGATACTTAGTTCTGGGAACAAGAAGCTGATGGGCACTTGTGTGAAGGAGACGCAGATCCCAGTGACCATCCGTGTGCCCGCCTGGTGGCAAGCCTTTGAGTGACCACAGCTCACTGCAGTATCTATCATGACTCCAGGGATGGACGTGACTGAGGCAGAGAGAAAACGGAGACAAGACAAAGACAGCCAGCCGGAGAGCTGGGATCTGGTGGTCTGGATTCCGTCTGGAGAAACCACAGCACCCCAGAAGCTCAGCATGTTTATTGTATAGAGTTGGATATAGAAACGGTTACCGTATGTAGCTGGAGAAGGAGGCAGGATCTATGTAGCTGGATCAAGCAGGTGGGTTTAGCTCATCTTGGTAGGAACAGGCCCTGTTGGGGAGCAGCCTTCAGGCTGCAAATGTAGAAGCACCAGGGTGTGGTGAAAGCTATGGTGGACATTTTCTGCACACATCCACAATTGCACTAGAGGAAGGCCTGACATGCATCCGAGCCTTGCTCCAGGAGGGAAGAAGGCTTTGTCTTCCTCTGAGTTTGAGGTTCTGTGGTCTTTGACATGGCTGTGCCCTTGTCAACAGCACATGTTCACTCAGAACGTCACACACCCTATAGCTCACAGCCTGACTCTCGGAGGACAGGCCTGCCTGCAGAAGATGTCAGGACAGAGTAGGTCATATGACCCAGCACTGGGCTAGCACTCATCACTGCACCTTGAGTCCCTCCACTGGCCAGCAGAGGGTGTAAGTGTGTTCAGTCTACAGCTGTGGGGATGCAGGCTCTGAGAGGGTCCCTCAGACTTGAGAATGTTGGAGCAGAACAGCTCTGTCTTGCTGTAGTTTGTGCTCTTCTCACCACCAAGCCTGATGGAGCAAACACCCCTGTGCTACCCAGTTCCCCCTCTCTGGTCCTCCCGCTCACCTGCCACTGTTAGACTCAAGGTTCCCTTAATCCCCCACCAGTATAGCTCATTATCAAACCATCAAATCCGGCTTCTATCCTCATCCACATCTCTTATCTGCAACAGCCTGCCCACCGCCTCTGACTCCCCAGGCCAAGCCCAGCCTCTACCATCTCCTGCCAGCAGATCTGACAGCCTCCTATTCCACCTCCATGCCCCCTTCCCACCTCCATGCCCCCTTCCCACCTCCATGCCCCCTTCCCACCTGCATGCCCCCTTCCCACCTACATGCCCTCTTCCCACCTACATGCCCCCTTCCCACCTACATGCCCCCTTCCCACCTGCATGCCCCCTTCCCACCTACATGCCCCCTTCCCACCTACATGCCCCCTTCCCACCTACATGCCCCCTTCCCACCTTCATGGCCCCTTCCCACCTACATGCCCCCTTCCCACCTCCATGCCCCCTTCCCACCTCCATGCCCCCTTTCCACCTACATGCCCCCTTTCCACCTACATGCCCCCTTCCCACCTACATGCCCCCTTCCCACCTACATGCCCCCTTTTCCACCAACCAGTGCCTCCCAGCAGCAACTGAAGGATCCTTTGGAGACACACCTCTGCCAACAGTTGCTTTACCCCACCTTGAAAGAAAAGGCAAACTCTAAAGAAGACAAGAGGTGATGGGGCTCACAGAACACCAGGCTAGACCCTGCAAAGAGGGCACAAAACATCAAGCTGGGCCCCGTAAAGGGGACACAGGACACTGGGCTAAGCCCTACCTCTCTATAAAGATGGTGGAAATCTATGCTATCCCTCTCATGAGCTTTGCCCTGGATCTTCCCTATACCTGAGATACCTCCCATGGTCTTGATTGGCTGCTTTTGTCATGCCTTTGTTCCCTGAACATCGTTTCTTTTCACCAGGCCCACCTCTCATCCAGGGAGGCCTCCTGGCCTCATTGCTTGTCTGTGAGTTATCTATGGAGTACCACCAAACCAAGGCCAGGACTTACTTGTTCACTATGCTTCTCTGGGAAATCACAGGTGTGGGCACACAGTAGGTGCTCAGGAAATCTTTGATGGACAGGCAGACACATCAATGAATCTGCACTCTCTGTAAGAATGCAGCCTGCTCAGACAATGTGGGATTGAATTGGTCCTCCTGTGGGCTTTTTCTTATCTCTTCTCTGTGCACACACACTTTGTGTGTGTGTGTGTGTGTGTGTGTGTGTCTGTGTGTGTGTGTGTGTGTGTGGTTTCCAGCTGCCCCAGGGCAGCCATATTGGTCCTCAGGGCTGCCCTGAGTTGGGGGAAACAGCTTTAGTCTTTCTAACCTGGGATACCGATGGCATTCATTTAATGGGTATCCACTTAATTCTGAGAGGGGCCAGGTAGGTTGTCAGGTGAGAGCCTTAGAGATGAGAGGGGACACCCAGGTGCTTTTCAGACCCAAGATCAGCCTGACACCTCTATGCACATTTTTTAAAGGAAAAGAGAAAACTTTTCTAAAATAATTGGTGTACTACAAAGCTCACCTCTGTGGCATGTAGAGTTCTGTGGATTTTTAGTGAGTGTGCGGTCAGGAAAACTATCCCCACCGGCCAATTTTAGATCATCCTGAGAATCTGGGGTTATCTCAAAGAAACCATGCACTCATTTGGCTATAGCCTCCTGTTCTGTTCCCTGCCCTGTCCTAGGCACCCCCAAAGCTTCACTCTTATTCCACGATGCTTCTTTGCAATGGGGTCAGGGGAGAGCGAGCATTTCATGACTGTGTTTTCTCGTGCATGCTTGTATCTCGTGGCCTGCCACATAGTGGCACTTAGCATCTCAACTGTTTTGCTTGGAGACAGGACTTCGCTGTGTAGCCCAGGGTGGCTCCAAACCCATGCGGTTCCTCCCCTCTCTCTGGAATGTGGGGATGACAGGTAGGAGCCACCATATGACATTTATCAGTTGACGGATGACGGTTTGTGTGTCTGGACCATCATGAAGAGTGGTCTCCTGTTCAGTCATTTCTGTCCATCGAGTTTACGGAGAAGAGGAAGAGGAGTGGGAGGAGACTGAGGTTTTCACCATCCCTCCCACTCCAGGTTACTGAGAATGGGAACTCCTTGGACAGGGATCTCTGCACACCAACCAAGAAGCCACATCCTTACAGTGTGTGTGCCAGCCAGAGTCTGAGAATGACCTGTTCGGAAGTTCAAGACTCTCCTGCCTGGTGTGTGCCCATTAGGCTCTCCTGCCTGGTGTGTGCCCAGTGATCAGATGATCAGCAAGGGTGGAGTTTGCTAAGCTGCTTTGAATTTTAGAACTTTATTTTGGAACTTGAGCCATCACCTGCCCAGGAGTGAAGTCTAAACACTTTTCCTACTTCTTGCAGTGTCCTCTGGGCATCTTCCAACCCAGTGAGGTGACACAGCAAGGTCCCTGACCCTATTCTTGGCCCTTACAGGACTTAACCTTCCTAGCTTTTTCCACTGCAGGGGAGAGGAGTTGCCAACTCACCTCGTAAGTTCCGCCTTGGAAAGTGAGAAAGGTTTCCTTGTCGCTTTAGGCAAGGAGGAGAGGAACCTCTCCTTCTGTTCCCTCTTGTCCCTGGTCCCCTCAGTTTTCTTAAAGGTGTCTAAGGGAAACTCCCTGGATGGCACCTATGCCTTCTCCATGGGCTGAGGAATATGTAGAGGGGAAGAGAGTAGTGCCACACAGGTCCTGGCCAGGCACTCCTTGTGCTCCCTTTTCGTTGGGATAGGTGAGGGTGGGGAAGACCAAGGCATTACCATTCCTAAGAGAAAACCAGCAGTCAGGATCCTCCTGGAGAATGCCTTCAAGGGAGGGACCGCCCTCGCCTCAGGGCTCCACCTCTCATGTTGGCGGGGTGGGGTGGGGGTAGGGGGAGAAAGGAAGGCACTTGGCCACTTTCTGTCCTAGAGCACCAGGTGTGGTGGTGGGCGGATCATAACCCAAGATCCAGCCCTTATGTCTCCCTGGCCTCAGACAGTCTAGATATTTGAGACCCCTCCCCATCACCACTCACTCGTTCTCACTCCCAGCTCCGTGACGTCATGCTCCTCCCGTGGCATGATGGGAGAATCCTAATGTTTTCCAACAGATGCTCCAAGAACAGCTTTCAGATTAAAGCAATTGCAAGAGCAAAGATTCTCTTTTTTCCCTTTTTTTCGGGGGGGTGGGGGGTGGGGTGGGGGGAGGGAGCACCCCCAGACATTCCTGGACATCTCCCCCAGCCCCAAGCACGCCATAAACACTGACAAGAAAAAGTTTTTATTTCCTGGTTCAACTTTTTTTTTCCCCTGGAATATAAACTGAAGAATGGGAATAAATACGAATAAATAACAAAGCGAGGCCGCGTGAGCCGGGATGCGCCTGGCTGCAGCCTGCAAGGCTTTTGTCTCCCCACCCTGAAGCCAGCCTGGCGTCCTCCTCCGTTCTTTTTCTTTCCTGGTCCCTTTTGCTTTTCCTTTTTAAAAAGACGCCCTCTCCAGCCCCCTCGCCGGTGACCTTGGCCGCCTAGGATGCTCTGATTCCGCATCTCCCTCCAACTTGCCCCGCGTCGCCTTTCCCATGGCCGCATCCGAGGACGGCAGCAGCTGCCTTGTGTCGCGGGGCCGCTCGCAGAGTGACCCCAGCTTCCTCAGCGACTCCTCAGCCACCTCCACGGACGCCGGGGAGAACCCAGGTACTGGGCCCGGCGGGGGCGGCCAGGCGGGGTGGGGGAGACAAGAGGCAGGTTGCATGGGGACCACGTCCCCACACGCCACAACTCCCCCCGCCTTCACTGGGGGGACGGCGGCCGAATTTAGGCACCATCAGGGTCCGTGGTTCCTGTCCCCAGCACACAGGGCTGCCTTGGAGCCCTTTGTCCGGAGAGGAACCAACCTCTTTGCTGGTAGAGCTGGGTGTTCTGCAGTGTGCCCTGTTGGTTGGCTGCTGGTCATTGCATCCCCAGTAGGGAGTGCCACGGTGTGCAGCTAACTGACCAGGGGAAGGGTCCTCGGGCCACCTCCGCCCAGGGTTGGTGCCTACTCTGCCCTCTGTCCAGGCCCTCCTAGGGTCCTGTGGTCCCCACCCGAAGGATCAGGGCAGCAGTACGGTCCTGCGGCCATCGAGCCCAAGGCTGTCACTGGGCACCAGGACTCCAGCCAGGTCTGGCGCACCTGGCCGCACCCGCCTCCCGGGACAGGTGTACTGGACAGAGCTGCTGTGGGGAAATGAAGGTGTGAGCCCGCCCGGCAGAGTGGGGTTTCTCTCCGCTCTGTGGGCTTGTCCACTCCTCCACACTCAAGGCAATGTGGATTGTTTAGGTGATAAACAGGTCACAGAGGCATCTATGCGGCTTGATTGATGACTTTCCTGGGACCAAGAAAGGCCTAATGAAGCAGGAGGGGGGTGGGCTGTGTGCGCTCTGTCACCATGGAGACGCAGGAAGCAAAGTGATCATTAAAACCTTTCTCCACCAGAAGGCAATTTTCACTTCTGGGGAGAAGTCAGAGCTGCTGAAATGGATCTTTCAAAAAAAAAAAAAAAAAAAAAAATTCAAAGCTGGTGTGTTGTGTCAAGTGGAGGGGCTCAGTTCTGTGTCTTCATGAGGTGCAATCCTCCATAGCTGCTGCTTGATAGTTCCTTGCCTTGCCTTCCTTTGTACACTTCTCTTTAAATGCAAGGACCCCTCAATGGGGACTGAATGGTGTTAAATGATTGTTAAATGATGGCGTTAAATCCCAGGGGCCAGCAGAGACTGGCTTTGTGCGGAGAGATTCCACAAGAGCTATGCGAACTGCCCAGAAACACCCCCACTTTAAAAAGTAGCTCTGAGGGACCCCAATGGAAGAGTTAGGGGAAGGACTGAAGGGGCTGAAGGGGATTGCAACCCCATAAAAAGAACAGCAATATCAACTAACTGGACCTCCCCACCCCCCAAACTCCCAGGGACTAAACCACCAACCAAAGAGTACCCATGGAAGGACCTATGGCTCCAGATACATATGTGGCAGAGGGCTGGCATCAATGGGAGGGAAGGCCCTTGGTCCTGTGGAGGCTCGATACCCCAGCATAAGGGGAATGCTAGGGTGGTGAGGTAGGAATGGGGGTGGCTGGGTTGGGGAGCACCCTCAAAGAGGCAAAGGGGAGGTAGAACAGAATGGGGGGGTTGTGGAGGGGAAACTGGGAAGGGGGACAACATTTAAAATGTAAATAAACACATAAATAAGTAAACAAACAAACAAACAAATAAATAAGTAGCTCTGTGGGTACCAGGACCTGTTATGGAAATTTTAAGCCATAAACCCACCCAAGTCTTTTTGTTTGTTTGGTTGGTTTTTTGTATTTGGTTTTTTGAGACAGGGTTTCTCTGTGTAGCCCTCACTGTCCTGGAACTCACTCTATAGACCAGGCTGGCCTCGAACTCAGAAATCCGCCTGCCTCTGCCTCCCAAGTGCTGGGATTAAAGGTGTGCGCCACCACCACCCGGCCCACCTAAGTCTTATAAGATGTCTTTCTTAGGACTTTGACACAGTCATACCTGCTTATGTCAGTGTTCCAGGAGAAGGAGTCCCTGACTCTAGTTAATTTCCATAGTTTCCAGAGCAGGCTGCAGCAGGCAGACCCTTAAGTCACTAATGAAGGCTTCCCTTAGTCATGTGTAACACCCATGGTGGATAGCTTTCCTAGCTCTGAGATACTGTGGAAGGTGAATGCCCCTTACCAGACAATCACTTCCACTCCTTTGTCTCTTTGGCAGTAAAAAGAGGCAAACCTGAAATGGAAATCATGCAGGATTTAGCTTTTTGGCTGTCTGCGAGCTGATGCATCCGTGGGTGGCAGTGGCGGGTTTGGCAGGTGGGCTGCTATCTGTCCACGAGGGAGCAGGGAGGAGGGCTCTGATGCCCACGATGAAGTCTAGCATGGGAGGACATGTGCTGGAGCTGTCGATGGGTTAGAATGGTCAAAATGGCACCAAGCGAGCAGCTATGGGGTGTACGGGGGTGAGAGGTCTAAAGTTCCGTGAATGGTAAGGCCGGGTACTGAGCGTCTGCGGATTGTGTTCAGCAGTGGAGTTCTGGCCAGAGGATCTTCAGGTTGACTGAGGTCTGCAAGCCTGAAACAGGAAGGGAGTGGAAGGGGCTTGCTTACTCCTGTTGGTGGGAGACTAGCTAAATTGTGATGCACTTGATTGTCTACTTGATTGTCTGGGATGTGCCTTTTAGAATTCTTTTTTTTTTTTTTTTTAAAGTATTTTGAAGGCCCCTCCCATCCACCCTGGTATGATCACCCATACTGCACATGACTTGGGGCTTCAGAGAGTCTGAGTTCTAGTCAGTTCCTGGCATAGCCCTTCCTCTGACCCTCCATGTAGGCTCTCTTCCCTCTAGGTACCTGCTGAATCCAGCCAGTAGCTTCACAATGATCAGATTCAGGTTCAAAGGAGAATGGCCTACCTCTGTCTGGAGTCTTTATTTTTATAAAACACTTCTAAATTGCTTTTACCCTTCCCCAAGGCATTTCGAATTTAACAATATTCTCTTAGTCAAATTTCAAAAACATTCTTGGGAAAGTAAGTTCAGGGTGCTTTGTCCACTCTCCTCCCTGTCAGTACTATCCTGTAGTCCCTGCTCTGATACTTCCTCTTCCCTCCCTGATATAGGACCAGATGGGTAGAAAACAGCCACGGGGTGTGTGTGTGTGTGTGTGTGTGTGTGTGTGTGTGTGTGTGTGTGTG